>JAFEMH010000942.1:0-575876 GCA_022495995.1 Adenophora triphylla var. japonica
AGCTCATCACGGTTTAATTCAGAATCATGCTTCTGGAATTTTAGATCTAAGCAATGAATCCAAAGCATCATTGACCCTCAAAGAACCATCTCGAATGCTGACGATTTTGCCCTTTCTTCCAACCTTTGATCTGCAATTCTATCAAAAGATTACAAACAACTTCTCAAAGTAAACCTTAGTATCTCTACGAATCACTTGGAAATCAAACGGTTGAAGTATCGGAAAAAATCAGAAAAATTAGGCCGCCCGAAGAGCTCCATCCATGCGCATATCACATTTTTCATTTCATGAGCTGAATCTGATCTATGTTGAGCTAAATCCAATGGAGAAAAAGAAGTGCGACAACAAATTAAGTGTTGTTGTATGCCCAGCTCACGACCAATATCCATAGCCTCACCCCTTAAACAACACTCATTTGCATACTCCAAGGAGGTCAAACACGACTTTTGCATGTAGTGCTTTACTAGCATCTATATGGTGGGATGCGAAAATCTGTTCTTTGCATAATTTGCGAAACTTTCGCCATTGGTTTCCAGCGGATAGCGCGACGATGGAATTCTCTACGTGTTTGTGTGAGTTGTGGCATCCGGTTGGACTCGGCCGGAGAAAGAGCGAGTCTTGTTTTTGTGGCATTTCTTTGGTTATTGTTGGAGATGTAACTACTATTGTGGTACGGCTTCCTAGTTGAGAGGGACATTAGGGTCCATATTTTTTTGAGAGGAAGTTGCTAGTGTTTGGTGGGGTTGTGTGCCTAGTTGGAAAATGTTTCCGATGATCGGAAATTGGTAGGGGCCTGGTGGTAGTTTGGCGGGTGGTGCTGGACTTCCCGGCGGGATCAAAAATGGTGGTGATAAGGATGGTGGTGGCTAGGAGGACAAAAAGTATGGTGTAATCCATGTGGGGAGTGAAGGTGTGATCTCTACCACCCAATTGGTCACGTTTAAATAAAAGAAATAAACGTTGAATAATAAATAATTCAATTTTAAAAATTTAAATCCCAAAATAACCTTCGCACTTGAAATTATTTATGCTATTAAACAAAAAATTAAAATTTGAACACGCTTACACGGTGTTCAAATTCACAATAACCACATACACGGAGTTCAAATTCACAATAACCACAAAAGTCCAAAGTCGGTGTTCAAATTCACCAATAACCACATACACGGCTCCTCAAATTCACAATAGCCACAAAGGTCCAAAGTCGGTTTACGTTTACGAAGGTCAGTTTACAAAGTTCAAATTACAAAGTTCAAAGTAAGTTTCTTAAATACTCACTTTAAATTACAAAATAATAATATACAAAATATGTATTAATAAAGAAAACTAAATAGAAAATATTATTTTTTTCATTTCAAATAACATCTTTAGAAAAATATACTTCTATAAAAATTATAATCTTCTATTTCAAAAATAAATATTACTTTCGACTCAAAATGAATAACCTAAAAAATAATACTACATTTTTATCCAAAAATGAACATTACTTTCTTCATCCCAATAAATATTTTAAAAAATATCTTGCTTCATTTTGCTCCTCAAAAATTAATGTTTGTAATGTTAGTGTTCTTCGTTTCAATATATGACATTAATTTTTAAACAAATAAAGTAATATTTTATAAAAATATTTATTGGGATGAAGATAGTAATTTATTCTATAGACGATGTAGTATTCTTTTTTTGTAAAAATTAATGTTTATAATGTTAGTGTCTTCGTCTCAAAAAATGAATATTAATTTTTGAGATTGCAAGTAAAGTAGTATTCTTTTTCAAAATGTTCATTGAGACGAAAGGAGATAGCTAATTTTTTTTTTGGATATAGAAAAGTAGTATTAATTTTGGGATCGAAAGTAATATTCATTTTTTAATTGAAGGAATTTTTTTTCTTAAATAAAAAGTAGATTTTTTTTCTATGTCAAAAAAAAAAATTGAACATTGCTTCCTTCGTCTAAATGAACATTTAAAAAAAGAATACTATTTTATTCGTCTAAAAAATTAATGTCATCTTAATGTCATATTTTGAGACGAATGTAGTAACATTATAAACATTAATTTTATAGGCGAATGAAGTAGTATTTATTTTTAAAATATTCAATGGGATGAAGGAAGTAATGCTCATTTTTGGATAAAAATGTAGTATTATTTTTGGTTATTCATTTTGAATCGAAAGTAATATTTATTTTTGAAAAGAAGAATATAGTTTTTTATAGAAGTATATTTTTTAAAGTATTTATTTGAAATGGAAAAAATAATATTTCTATTTAGTTTTCTTTATTAATACATAATTTTTGTATTATTATTTTGTAATTTAAAGTGAGACGGAGAACAAACTTACTTTGAACTTTGACCTTTGTAAACTTATCGTTTGTGGTTATTGTCAATTTGAACTCCTATAATGTGTTGTGTAAGCGAGTTCAAATTTTAGTTTTTTTTTTTAATAGCGTAAATTAAAATAAAATTAAGCAAATTTAAATTACTATACAATATAGCGATTTTAACCGAAAAAATTATAAACTCGCTACACCGGGTAGCGAGTTTCAAAGTTAGTCATTTTGGCAAATAGTTTCAAATGTAGATTATTTTGAGATTTAAAATTTTTAAAATGGAATTATTTTTTAAAAAATCTACCTATGAGTGTTTAAAGTCAAGTACGGCTAAGTTACTATTCCTCCCGTTCCGATTTAAGGTTATTAATTTCCTTTTATTTGTCTCACTTGTTATTTTTATAACAAAAACTTCATACATACTTTATCTCTCATACTTTACTTTATACTTACAACATTTATTTTTTCTTAATTTTCGTTACAAATCACACTAAGAATTTTTAAATTGGGAAGGATGGAGTACTAAATTATTTGGTTTAGAAGTCGACTAAAATAAGTGGTGTTGTTTTTAAAAGGAAAATACTTCCACCGTCTAGCACTGAAAGTTCAAATTTTTCAAAGGTGGACTCATTTGAAAGTTTAAAATTACAAAAAAGTTTTTATTACTTTTTTATTTGTTGGCCACATATTATACTAATAACAATTATTCCCTAACGAATCTTTATTAGGCATTCTCCGTACCAACTCTCGAAAAGGCCACCAACCACCCAAACCTCAAAAATAGTTTTTACATCAATCTAAATCACTATATTTTTCAAACTTTTATTTCTGGACCGGACTAATAATAGGAGTTGTTTGACTTTAGGGCATCTCAATAACTGTGTCCCATTCATTTACAGTAAGTCATTTGTTTAGAAAGTCACAGTTGAAGGTTGATTAATTTTACTACGAACACAATACAAATTAATTAGTACTACTTATAAATAACAAATTTTAGATTGAGAATTTTAATATAAAAGTTATGAAAATATAATATTTTAATGAAATTACTTTAGATTAAGTGCTATCTCCGAGACTCCGACTCTCCATCCTAAAACGAAAGTCCAAATTTACTTTAGATTAAGAGTATATTTGGACATTTATTTGGGACGGAGAGAGTAGCATAAATTTAGAAGAAATGACTAGAATACAGAGTACTCACCAGAAGCAAGTGTCTTAGCCCATGGAGGCTAATCTCACTTAATCACTCTTGTTAATGAGACCAAGCACATAATCCAAAGCATCGTTGTTCGCACGAGAATGATCACGGAGGATGATCGTTCTAGCAACCGTTGATCGATGATTCTATCAAACGTCCCAAACAACTTCTCATAATAAAAATTTCGTTTTTCACGAACTCCCTGTGGATCAATCCGTTTAAGTATCGGAAAATAATCAACCAAATTAGGCTTCCCACCAAGCTCCATTAAAGCCCAAATATAATCCTTGAATTCTTGAGAAGAACCCAAATTATGTTCAGCCAAATCAATAGAGAAAAAGAAATTGGACAATAAATTAAGTGTTGTAGTATGTCCAGCCCTACCAATAAGCATAGCTTCACCATTTAATGAACATTCATTTGCATGGTCAAGAAGGTTCATAACAACTTTTTTGCGTAACCCTTGACTAGCATCCAAGTCGGGTGGTCGCAAAAATTTGCTCTTTGCAAATTTTTCGATATTTTCTCCAACGGGGCTCGACGGGCAACCACACAATGGAGTTGGCGTGGTGGTCGAATGTGTTGCCACCATCTAAGTGGGACAGGCTAGAGAAGGCGAGATCATGTTTTTGTAGCATTTCTTTGGCTATTTTGGGAGAGGAAATGACTATTGTTGTTCTAGTTCCTAGCTTTAGAGACATTATTGGGCCATAGGTTTTAGAGAAATTTGCTAGGGTTTGGTGGGGGTTTAGGCCTAGTTGGAAGAAATTTCCCTACTATCGGAAAAGGGTATGGGTCGGGGCGGGAGTACGTGTTATATGTAGTAGTATTCACATATAATACTTGGTCATCTCCCATATTGAATATGTAAAGCAACCTTTCATTCATGGTATAAAGTCTTGTTTTCATTTCTTGTTTCTTGTGTCTTCTTTATCCCACATGGTATTAGTAATATAACTTGTGGAGCTAAACTTGGTATATAATAGGTAAGTTTGAAGAGTTCCTATAAGCTTGCTTGAGCGTCCCTTTATTATGAGAAAATGCCAAGTAGCTTAAATTTTTGAGTATTATATTATTATTATTATAATATATATATATATATATATATATATATATATATATATATATATATATATATATATATATATATATATGATACCACTTTGTATTGGATTAATTAATTATTGTATTGTAAGAGAGAGAGTATAAAAGAGAGAGAGAGAGTAAGAAAGTATTTTTTTTCCTTAATGCGTAAATGGAAGTGTGTTTACAATGAAAGAAAACTCTCCTTATATAGGAAGAGTGGTTACATGACACACAATGTCCATCTTGGACCATAAACTTTTACAAAAGAAATAAAATAACAAACTTTTACAAAAGTAACGGACATTATTGAAGCCGGGTACACATTGGGCCCCATCGCCACTATCAATAATGACTACCATACAAACTACTTTACTTTACTTTATTAAAGCAAGAGTAACTTCTTTGTCTAAAGCATGAATTATCTTTGTCCCCATTTGCCTTTCCACCATGAGTGTCCTTGTCTGCCGACTGATTATCCACTTGTCCTTATCTACCGAGCTTGATCCTCGTCATTTATCCCGTGATATTCCGGAGAGATATATCAATCTTCTCTTTAAGTCTATTAGTTTGAGCTTTTGTCTTTTAGCCCTTACACATTATCTATAAATTGTGACAGATTGGTCCACACATTTCTATTTTTCTTAATTCTTCTTTTATTTAGCCCTCAAGCTCCTTTATTTCCTTACGGAGTTGTCTTTCCCTTTTTGTATAATTGATCAAAATTAAACTTAATAGGATTACTAGCCATTTAACCTTTAGTCTTTGGTGGGGCTTTCCCCTTTGATGCAGCTCTAGATTGCTGAGTGATGGCCTCGATTAATGAGTCCCAAATATCTTCTTGAGTTGGCTCGGACCGAGTCTCTCATGCCAGACAATTGAAAGTATTAATGGAGTTCAGTGATCCATGTGATGAAAGCAGGTTTTCATCAAGTCATCATCCTTTGTTGAATGAGTGGGAAATGTCGAGAGGAATTGGTTCTTCATGTGATCCGAGACCTTCACCATGATTTTTCCTCCGATTCCTTGGGGTATTTTCTCGAAAGTAAATTTTTAGGCTACTCATGGAGCATGGCTGGAAACATTGCTCTTTAGATCCTTTATTACGGTCATCATTAATAACGGTTTGAATATTATTGTTAATTTATTAATACTCTCAACATTCATTCTAGTCCACCATTTAAAAAAGAAATTTCTTTGTAAAATTGGAATATCAAGATCGTCATGAGAGATGGATATTGTCCATCTTCAAATTCATGGGATTTGAAATTTTGCAAAGAATAAGAAAGGACATTGTCCATAAATTAATTTCTCTGTTTGCAATTGTGCAACTAGTGGACTATTATCACACCAAGGATTATATAAATTTCCATTTTTTTTGGTAAAATTTCCAAAGAAGGACCAAATTTTGACCACCAGTTATAGAACCAATTTGAAACTTGTTTCTCCAGGATTTCTGGATTTATTGAGAAAAACCAAGAATGTTTGTTCTTGGGATTTTGGTAATAAAACACCTTTGAAAAAGCTTGGATATAATCCCAATAATTAAAATAGACATATTGCCTTTAAGCTATTTTTACTACTTTTTCTCCATTGGGATTTAATTCCCACTCCCGAGGGAGCAATATTTTATTAATGTGGCATTTACTATAATTTATAAATTTTTCTTCACTAGTGCTATTATAGTGATGAGTAATTATTCTGATTCGGTAACTATGAGCAATATTTTCAGATTTGGTCTTGCACATACATGGAGGCCTGGATAACCTCTAGATTCGAGGTATACGGGTCTTAATTGACCAAGCATCATTTCGTAATTTTGAGGTCCTCATCCTCAATGTACATCACAAATTACGTGATGGGATTTTCATAGTATTCACGCTCTTGAGTATTCTCGGCAATTGTAATATCTTTATAAGATATCATCGTATTAAATGATGAGGTGGAAGCCATGTCTTCCTTTTTACTTGGTGCAGAGGATTGCTGCATATTTCTTGGCCTAGAGGGGTAAATTGGCCTCATTGGTATATTGGTTGCTTGGCAAATTGTCCAATCTCCTATTATAGGAACACTTGGTAATTCGTGATAAGGTATCCGTCCTCGACCACGAACATTACCGCGACCTCTTCCCCTATTGGGGGTTGTCATTTTCCCTGTAAGAATTCTCGGGTTAAATAATCAGCAAGAAAATTATTTTCTCCCTTTATATATTGAATGTCAAATTTCAAACGCGGACATTTGACTTGCCATCACTGCAAATATTTGCTTTGCCACAAGATTTTTAACATCTTTTTCAATAATAGATTTTCTTGACTGCGGTGCAATCAATTCTTAGTAAAAAATTTTGATTTAATAAATCATCCAGAAATTTTGAAATACATTTAATTACAGAAAGCATTTCTTTCTTAATAGTTGAATATTTCAACTGAGTGGGATTCCACTTTCCTGATGTGAATCAAACTAACACTTCTTTTGAATGTTCAGGATTCACTTGTTTTAAAATACCTCCATATCCTATATCGGAAGCATCTGTTTCTACTATTTTAAAATAGTTTGAATTTGCCAAAGACAAGCAAGGTAGACATTTTACCTTAGATTTAATGATCCTTACGGCTTGAGAGTGTTCCTCAGTCCAGAGTTTAGGATTCTTTTTTAATCTAGAATATATTATAGCTGTATCCCTAGCCAAATTAGCATAATAGTCTGAAATATAATTTAGACTTCCCAAAAACCTTTGTAATTATTTTGTATCATTTATGACATCATGAAATTTAGAAGCAAATTCAATACTTCTGTCTATAGGAATAATTTTTCCTTGATCAATATTATGACCCAAAAATCTAACTTGAGTTTGAAATAATTTCATTTTAGGTGCAGATACCACTAACCCATTATGAATTATCAAATTCTTAAATATTATTAAATGTTTAATATGTTGTTCAATTGTTTTAAAAAATACTAAAAACGTCATCAATATAGACAATTATAAATTCTGTATATGGATTAAAAATATCATTCATTATGTTCTGAAATTCAGAAGGAGCATTTTTAATCCAAAGGGCATTACTTTCTATTCATAGTGCCCAAATGGGACTGTAAAGACAGTCTTGTACCTATCAGATTCACTAATTTGAATCTGCCAATATCCGGATTTCATATCGAACTTTGAAAAGATTAAAGCTTCATTCAACCTATCTAATAAATCCTTTTTATTTGGAATTGGATATCTAATCTATTTTAACATTTTATTAAGTGTTTTATAATTTATTACTAATCTAGGAACACCTCGTTCCTTTTCAGCTGTGTTATTCACATAGAAAGCAGTGCAGCTCCACGAAGATTTAGATTTTCTTATTAATTTTTTCTCTAATAGAAAATTAATTTCATTTTATACATAATTCTAAATATTCTCGGTTCATTTGAGCCGGCCTAGCCTTGGTAGGTATTTGTTTTTCATCAAAATCATCTACATAAGGTAAAGAAACAAATTGTTTCTTTATATCCCAAAAAGCATTGGGTAAACTCTTACAAATTTCATTATTAAATTGTTGCTCAATTAATTTAATTTGATTTTGAATTTTTTTTAGTTGTTCATTAATATTCAAAATTCCTATTTTTTCTTTAAGAAAACATAATTGTTTTTCTTTATGTAAAAGAATATCTCTAACTTCATTAAGCATACGAGTCTGAAGATCAGTAATAAACTCAAATACAATTTCTTTAACATCTATTATGGTAGATATTCATGTTTGGTCAATATTAATTATTGGCATAATTTTATGAAGGAAAGGAGTTCCCAATATAATTCTATGAGTAAGACCTTTTACCATAATAAAGAAGTGTGTAAACAAATATTTTGATTACAAATATAAGCATCAGATAATTTGTATTTAACTCTTGATTTATCTCCTCCTGATTGGGTAAGAGATTGAGTTGTTTTTGAAAAATATTTAGTAGAAAATATTCCTTCTTGTAAACAATTTAAATCAGCACCACTATCAATAAGTCTTTGAAATTGTCACGGCTTGAATCACAAGTGATATCCAAGGTGATAACGGCACCAACGATAGCACTTGGGATGGCACGCACACACACTTCGAAAATAAAACAATTTTGTAAAAGAGTTTGCAGCGGAATAAAAACACCAAAATTGTTTTTCTCAAGTTATATAAATATAACTTGAGAGTGCCTCTTAGGCAAGACTTTATAATCACTATGAATGAAGTTACAAAGCCGAAAGTTCCCTATAGCTATATCTATTTTAAGCTCTATGGAACAAGAGATAAAGAACGGAATCTATCCTAGCCTTCACACACCTTGATACCAAAGTAATCAAGTGCGAAATTACAAAGGGAGAAAGGATTAAAAAGAACCAAACAAAGAACTCTATCTCTAAGCTTTTCGAAGGTGTGAATGTGATGAAATAATTGGCATGTCTTCAAATAAACCTTCCAAGCTTATTTATAGTCTTCAATTACTTGAAGGCTACTCCAATAACAGCCTTGGGGCTGGTCTTGCACGTGGAGGAAGTGTAGGGAGAGTGGGTGAAGTTGTTTCCACAATTCTAGCTCCCACTTCCTATTTTGTAGCAACCGAGTTGTTTAATCCTCAAGCCATGCTTCCACGCCTTGTACTCCTTTGCTTTATCATCCTTGTACTTCTTCTATAACTCAGCAACAACCTTTGACAAAGTCTCCATACGTGTTGTTGTTGTTTGCCAAAGTTACGAATTAATACATAAAATGTATTAATTCTTTTCTTCCAATTTCCACACGTGTCTAGCTCCTTCTTTGATGCTATTGCACACACGAAAATATAACCATAAACCATAGACTATACGAGACCATATTAGCACGTTAGTCCATTAAATAACAAACAAGAAATATACAACTATATAATTTTCGGTCCGAGGAAATCATCTGCGATATCACACGGACTTTTGGGGAAAATCATCTGCGATATCACTGTGATTACACTAACAATCTCCCCTTAGTTGGATATTTCTTTCCAAACTCAATGTCTTTCTTTGTCTGTAGGATTAGTCTATATACAAATGTACGAGCATAGAACATAGAATAATATTTCCACAAAAATTAACTCCCCTTAATCAAGGAGCTAATCCTAAACAATGATTTATCATAATAAACTAATTTATTT
This sequence comes from Adenophora triphylla var. japonica, assembly GCA_022495995.1. NCBI lineage: Eukaryota > Viridiplantae > Streptophyta > Magnoliopsida > Asterales > Campanulaceae > Adenophora > Adenophora triphylla. The sequence continues at coordinate 9,763 of JAFEMH010000942.1, forward strand.
CAAACTTTAAAAAGTTTCGAAATAAACTAAGTAACCATTAAAAACCATAACCATTGTAGCAAATATCATCCAAAAACTAGCAAAAAACAACCTAGCAGATTAAGTTATTAACAAACCAACTAAAGTGTTTTAGCAAAAATAAACAAAATAAACGTAAATTGTTTAAAGAACCACCACCATCACCAAAATAAAAACATTGTTTGTAGGACCACCACAAAAACAGTCACCCGTATGATAGCGGCAACATCAACCTTCGGGTTTGTCAACCTTCGAGTTCGGCTTTCTTCTTCTTCAAACTCCTCTTCTTCCTCCTGATCTCCTTCCCTATCACTTCCACCATCACTTGGGCCAGCACGGTGGTAGCACTGCTGATAGCACCGGCTCCGAAGTTCCGACGACGGCGAGATCCTCCCCTTGTTTGGGAAGAAATTTCATCAATAAAAGCATACATTTACTGCTTAGCTTAGCCCGTCCCTCGGCAAGTTCTCCTATTGCACTTATTTGTTTGTGCGGGAAGTTGAAGCGTAGCCTTTGGGATTGATGGTCGAGTTGCCCAAAGATTTATCATGTTGTTCGAATACTTGCGGCATCGGTTCTGCAAAAGTATGAGGGCAACACACAGGAAGCACTTGGGGTATCACGTGAGATAGCACTTTGGGAGGAGCGGGGGTTGATTCATCGAGATTTGTTCCAAGGAAGATCTTTAGTATACCTTTTGCCTTTTTTCGGTTGTTGATCAATGGTATAGTACTCGGGTTCGGTGGTAAAAACATCGGAGGCTTGATGGGCAAGGATTGAAATACCAAAACTTTGAAGATTAGAGAAGGATAGGGAAAAAGCTAATGTTCACTTCCTTTTTCTACCCCATGAAGCTAAGTGTTTAAACACTAATCTTCCAAAGTTAATCCTTAAATTTTTACCCAATCTATACAACACATTCGCATGCTCCAATGTCACAATAGGTTCATTAGTTGTAGGAAGCCAATTGAAGATGCACGGTTTGTGTAGTACGAGAATAGAGAGAAGATAATCTAGAAGCATGAAGTTTCTCTTTCAAAGGCCAAGGCTGAGTTTGTTGTGAGTGAGCAATTTTACCATTTCATCTCTATTGACCCTAATGCTCTCATCATCTACATTAGGGAGGCCTAAAACTTTGTTGATTAGGGATGGAGTAAAAGAATAGACTCTTCCCCTAACAAACACTTTTCCATATTTAGCGAGACCCTTCATCATCCAAGTGAGCATGCAAATTGGCAAAGAAATTGCGAATGACACTCTCAACAAAAAGCGATGCATGATTATTAGCATTAATAAAATTCTGTCCTTTAAAAAGCTGAACCACTCCTTCCTTTTCCAAGCGGACCCTCATCAATGTGCTTCTCTTTTAAAATTCTCTTACTCGGACTATTCAACCAAAGTTCCATATTTTCCTTTTTATAATATTCCAAAGTAAGAAAAGGTTTTGGAAAAGCTTTATCCTCTTCGGTTTGAGTAACCTCATCACCGGAATTATCACTAGAGGAATGTTTAGGAACGAGGAAGAGGGGGCAAGTGTTACCTCGGATGATATCCTCTTCTTGCTAGCACTTGGTAGCACTCACGGTTGCCCTTGGCCTTTTTTTCGATAATCGAGAGAGGGTCTCCTCTTCATCACCATCTACCCAAGCATCAAATGAGTCCACTTGAGAAGGCTCCTTTTCCTTGTTTGCTTCAAAGTTCTCGTCACTCACATGGGGTGAGGACACATCAATAGAGCTTTACGAGACTTCAAGCTGGATCAAGAGAGGTATTTGAAGTTGCCTTGGACTGATTGATCTAATGCGGTTGGAAGACCTCCTTTTTGCGATTTGGGAGACTGACTTGGCGGTTGGGGCTTTCCTCTTCCTTTTTGGCTCGGCGCGGGATGAGAGTCACCTTAGGAATGCCTTGATCAAACGAGGTAATGGGGCCAGAGGTAGGAACAATCGCCATTGTTGGTGGAGAAGAGCTTGGAGTGATCATTGGGGAAGTTTCCATGGCCACACGAGATGCCACGGATGGAGCAATGCTAGGTGAGATGTCCATTTGGTCCGTGTGGGAAGGTTCGGTACTAGCTTTGGATGGAGATGCCATGGAGATATGAGGGAATTTTGGAACGAATTTTTTGACCTAGGTTGAGAAGAGAGGAAGACTATTTGGAACGGGGTTTAAAGAGGTAGAGGGAGTAACGGTAAGAGAGAGATAATAGGAGAGTTAGAGAAAAATTAGGAATTTAAGAGAGAGACGGTGAGGGAACAAAGAAATTAATTTGATTAGACAACCCCATCCCATCTAAACTCCTAAAAACCCTCACTTTTAACCCTATCCACTCATTAACAATAAACCCTAACCACACAAATTTTTAAAACCCCAACCAACTTAAGGATAAAACACGGTTGAAAAATTTAAAATAAATGTGGTTTTTTTTTTTTTAAGTAAAAACGTAAAAAACAAAAAAATAAGTAAACTAAATAATTTGTAACTAAACCAAAACAATATATGCACAAATAAAAATAAATATGGGTTAGTTACTTAATTAAGTTTACCAAAAATAAAGGAAACTTGTTGAAGACGTTTTCAAAATCGTAAACTCTTTAATTAAAAGACTTTGATTTTGAGAAATTAATCAACAATATTTCGAAAATAAAAAAAACTAATATAGCACACACTAATGTGTTAAGGCAATGATGGCAACACGTAGGATAACACATATGATATAAAACCCCTTGATAAATAATTTTCAGTTTCAAACACTTGAGGCATAATAAGCTTAGCCTTTTTAGACACTTCAGGCATAACAAGTGAGGCATTTTTCATGCACTTTAGGCATTATATGCCTATATATATTTTTAAGTACATTGCTTGTTAAACACGTCTCAATACACTTCTTTAAACAAGAAAGCATCGTAGTAACGAGCTCAGTGCTTCAAGTTATATTTCAAGTGTAGAGACCAAGTGATCTATGCCTTTCAAGTAGGGTACCTTTGTAGTGGCGAACTCCATGTCCCTAATACTTAGCATACATCACCTCATACATTCTCATTGGCAAGAGTACATCGTTGCGGCGAACACCGTGCCCAGAGCTCGAGAGAATAGTATGGATAAATGCCTTTGTCTTTTATTTATCAAAAGAAAATATTAGTGACTTTGTCACTTTAAGCATATGAAGGGGAATGATATCGGACGTGCTAACCTAAATAATAACCTACCATAACAAAAAGGTCGGCATGTGCCACGGTTAGAACTAAGCTAACCGGATTAAACAAATAATAAAGCATTTTTTTAAGTAAATAACCAAAGAAAAATACACTAATATACAAGTGTTACCCTAAGTGATAACATCACACAGGGTAGCACGAACGAGCAGAACTCGAGAGATTACAAAGACCAAGAGATCTTTTCAAACTAGAAAATCTCTCGTGGTCTAAGGCCTTGGTAAAGATGTCGGCCGGTTGATACTTAGTATCAATATGATCAATGTTAATTAGGCCTTTATCTACCATATCTCTAAGAAAATGATGACGTATGTCAATGTGTTTGAGTACGGGAATGTTGAGCTGGGTTTTTGAAATGTTGATAGCACTCGAGGTTATCACGGTACATAGTCAAAGAATTACTCTCTAGGCCATAGTCATCTAACATATGTTTTAGCCAAATAAGTTGTGAACAACAACTACCGGTACCACATACTCGGACTCAGTGTGGAGAGAGAAACACAATTTTGTTTACGACTATACCATGAAACTAAATTGTTGCCCAAGTAAAAACACCCCCACTAGTACTCTTCCTATCATCCATATCCCCCGCCCAATCCGAGTCACTAAAGCCAACCAAATTGGTATTAGTATCCTTACTAAACCAAATCCCTAATTCACTTGTTCTGAAACATATTTAATTATCTTTTTGACGGAATTAAGGTGAGAGACTTTAGGATTGGCTTGATAACGTGCACAAACACACACGCGAACATGATATCGGGACGACTAGAAGTGAGATAGAGAAGGCTACCTATCATTGAACGATAAAGAGTAGGATCAACATCCTCACCTACTTGATCTCTACCAAGTTTGAGAGAAGAACACATGGGGATTTTTGAACTTTTTGCTCCTTCCAACCCAAACCTTTTTACTAGGCTCTTTGCATACTTGCTTTGTGAAATGAATATTCCTTCATTTGATTGTTTCACTGCAAGCCTAGAAAGAATGTTAACTCTCCAATCATGCTCATTTCAAATGTTGATGTCATAGCTTCTACAAAATCTTTTAAACATGTTTGAGAAGTAGAGCCATAGACTATGTCATCAACATAGATTTGAACAATGACTATTTCTTTGCCATGCCTTAGGATAAATAAGGTCCTATACGCTTCACCTCTTGTAAAGCCATATTCAAGTAAAAAAGAGGTTAAGCGACCATACCATGCACGTGGAGCTTGTTTCAAGCCATATAAGGCTTTATCAAGTCTATATACATGGTTTGGTAGATGAGGATCTTCAAATCCTTTTGGTTGTTCAACAAAAACTTCTTCTTTTAAATAACCATTTAAAAAGGCGGCTTTAACATCCATTTGAAACAAAGTAATTTTTAGAAAACAAGCTATAGCCAAGAGGAGTCTTATAGATTCTATTCTAGCAACGGGAGCAAAGGTCTCATCAAAGTCAACACCTTCAATTTGGGTGTAACCTTGTGCTACGAGACGAGCTTTGTTCCTAACAATATTTCCTTGCTCATCGATTTGTTTTTGAAAATCCATTTAGTACCAATAACATTTGTATTACTAGGACGTGGTACTAAACACCAAACTTCATTACGAGCAAATTGTTCAAGTTCCCCTTGCATGGCATGTATCCAAAAATTATCTTTTAAAGCTTGAAATATTTTTGGGTTCTAAAGAAGAAACAAAACGAGAATATTTTACCTTGTGGTATGTGGTGGACATACACACATACCTTGCCATTTCACGGTCACTAAAATGTCCTTTGTTCCTTGTTCGTACCCCTTCACTTGCTTCTCCAATAATTTGAGAGGAAGGATGGTCTCTTCGATCTAGGCTGGTGGATCCCTTCTCAAATCTTCATGCACATGAGCATCATCATCATTGTTCATCCTTTTCGATTCTTTGGATTGGTCTTGGGTGATACGGAGATGCTATCCCTTCGGTGGCAACACTTGGGCGGCACACAGGGTATCACTTACTTGATTTTGATTCTCCAGTTCTTCCGGCAATATTAATGGAGATTCCTGTACTCCATCACTTGTAACACTTGCTAAATCATCAAAAACAACGTTAATTGATTCTGAATGGTTTTAACCTAAGGTTATAAACCCTATATGCTCGGCTGTATCTGAGCATACCCAAGAAATATAGCCTTATCACTTTTAGAGTCAAATTTAGCTAAGTAATCCCGATCATTTAGAACATAACACACACACCCAAATGTATGAAAATAATGAACCTTTGGTATCCTACCATTCAAAATTTCATAAGGTGTCATTCTAGTACCGAGGTCTTAGAAAAACCCTATTGGCCGTGTGACAAGGCGTGTTTAAGGCCTCGGCCCAAAATCTTTTTGAAATTCTTTTTGAAAACAACATCACACGTGCCATCTCAAGTAAGGTCCTATTTTTCCTTTCGGCCACCCCATTTTGTTGAGGTGTTTTAGGAAGCGAGAAAACTCATGTTTAATTCCTTTTAATTCACAAAAAGTAAAGAACAATGAATTATCAAACTCCGTTCCATGATCGGACCTTATTCGCATGATAAGAGCGAGAAAACATGTTTTGATTTTAGCATGTAAGACTTTAAACTTTTCAAAAGTTTACGATTTTTCTTTTAAAAAATATACCCAAGTAAATCTAGAAAAATCATCAACTATTACAAAAGTATATTTCTTACCTCCTAAGCTGTCTACCTCAAGCTGGACCCATTAAATCCATATGCATTAATTGAAAACGGTGCGTTGTCCCAGAATACTCCTCATTATGTTGGGTAGCACTATGGGTAGCACGTGTTTGTTTACCCTTTAAACAATCTTCACATATGATTTTCGTACTTATGTCCGGACTAGGTATACCTCTTATAGCTTCGGCATTAATGAGTTTCACAATGTTACGAAAATGGACATGACCCAACTTTTGATGCCATAAGGTAGCATCATCAACCCTCACGAGAATGACACACTTGTTTATCCTCAACAAGATAACTTGGTTATTACTTGACCTAGTACCGGTCATAACACGATTATTGGTACAATCAAAAACTTCACAAGTGTTTTTATTGAATTTTACTTCAAGGTTGTCATCACAAAGTTGGCTAATACTAATTAAATTAGTTACCGGTCCATCAACATGCAAAACATTTTTCAAAGCGGGAAATCCGGGTACATTTAATACGCCTTTTCCTACTATATTACTCTTGCCACCACCACCATATGTTACACTACCACCTTGAATAGGTTCATATTCCTTTAAAAATATTTTTGTTCCGAGTCATATGACGAGAACAACCACTATCAAAATACCATGAACCTTCAACATTAGTTTTTAAGGCGGTGCATACAACATCACATATCGAGATTAGACTTAGGTTTCCACACTTTCCTACTTTGATAATTTTTCTTCGGCGACAGTGATATCGACATGCTAGGTAGCACTTCGGGTATCACACGAGGCTAGATTTGTTTCTTTAAGAGAGTTTTGCAATCATTTTTCAAATGTCCGGTAGAGTAAATGGATAGTTACATATTTTTACCTTGTCGAGAAGACTTATCGGAAGATATTGGTTCAACATGATCTCTTTCTTTAACAAAAATTAACTTATCTTACGTATTAGACAAAGTAGATGTAATAGCATTTAAAGACTCTTGAAAACCCATACTGCCTTGAGTGGTTTGGACAACCCAAGAATTGCATCTAACTGTGTAGATCTCGTATTGAGTTTCTTGAATGTTGTCTCGGCAAGAGTAAGTTTGCTCTTGACTTTGTCCGGCTCCACATCCTTCTTTGTGAGTTGAACTTCCAATCTAGTCAAGCCATCGGTTAGGTCTTGAACCTCTTTGGACGAGAGAGATCACCTTCTTGTTCTCTTTCTTCCATTCATCTACCAATTCTTTGCAAAGGTTCTTAAGACCACAAATGAGTTCATCCTTCTTGAACTCCTTCTCCTCTTGTGAACTACACTGCATCCATGTTAACGAGAACCCACAAAACAAACGGCATTTATCAAATTTAAATCTGTATACATTTGGATGATATCTCGGGTGCTATCCCATTTTGGATATCACTGGGGTATCCTTGCAGAATCCAGTCACGGTTTGTGACCACCATTCTTGTTTGATACGAATCTTCAAATTGATTGGTCTCCTCATCCTCATTGTCACTTTGAGAGAAACCCATAGGTTCTTTCCCATCTTCCTTAGAGTGTTAGCACACTCATTTGAGTAATGACCCCATCGAGCAAGCATGACATTGGATTGATTCAAGGTATTTTGGATCGGATCTGGATTGATCGATGATGCTCTCCTTATGGGACCACCTTTACGAGTAGATAGAAATGTCCTCTTGGGCATTGAATTGTACACCTTGGCTTGTTGCTCTTTAGCCTTTACCTGCACATTTTCTTTGTTAAATTTTCTCACCATTGAGTTATATTTCCTGGTAAGTAAGGCAACACTAGCATCTTCATCTAATTCCTCAAAAATTTTGTCATCCTCATTAGTTGAACCACTAGAGGATTGAACTTTTAAAGCAACACTCTTGCCTTTAGAAGCTTCACTTTGCTCAGCAAGGTTTGACTCAAAATTTTTTAAGATGCTCATTAAGGAATTGATGTTCATAGTAGAAAGATTGTGAGCCTCTTCTATAGATGAAACCTTAATATTAAAACGCTCAGGGAGAGTTCTAATAGCCTTTGAAACCAATTGTTTGTTTGTAAAAGGTTCACCTAAAAGTTGACAATCATTAGCAATGTCAAACAATTTTTCAAAATAAGAGGAAATGGTATCACTTTCACCCATTCTCAACCTTTCAAATTTGCCAGTAAGACCTCTAAGTTTGTTTTCACGCACACTAGAATCACCTTCACAAAACCTTTGTAAAATATCCCAAGCTTCTTGAGGGTGGAACTATTTTGAACAAGTTTAAAAATATGCATGTCAACCCACTCAAAGATAGCATTAAGAGCTTTCTCATTATAGTTAGCCAGGGTGATCTCTTCATTAGTCCACTCACCTTCGGGTTTAACACTGAACATCACCATCCTCATCGGGAGGTAATAGTGGAAGAGAGTACCCATGAACTATAGATCGCCATGCTCGAAGATCAATTGATTTGATATGCGAGCGAAGGCGAATTTTCCAATATGCATAATTCGAACCATCTAAAACAGGAAGACGTTTTTGGTTTGGATTTGCAGGATCAAAAGCCATGACAAAAAGGACCAAACACTTTGTATCGTCAAGTGAGAGGCTCTGATACCAATTGAAATTGTCACGGCTTGAATCACAAGTGATATCCAAGGTGATAACAGCACCAACGATAGCACTTGGGATGGCACACACACACACTTCGAAAATAAAACAATTTTGTAAAAGAGTTTGCAGCGGAATAAAAACACCAAAATTGTTTTTCTCAAGTAATATAAATATAACTTGAGAGTGCCTCTTAGGCAAGACTTTATAATCACTATGAATGAAGTTACAAAGCCAAAAGTTCCCTATAGCTATATCTATTTTAAGCTCTATGGAACAAGAGATAAAGAACGGAATCCTATCCTAGCCTTCACACACCTTGATACCAAAGTAATCAAGTGCGAAATTACAAGGGAGAAAGGATTAAAAAGAACCAAACAAAGAACTCTATCTCTAAGCTTTTCGAAGGTGTGAATGTGATGAAATAATTGGCATGTCTTCAAATAAACCTTCCAAGCTTATTTATAGTCTTCAATTACTTGAAGGCTACTCCAATAACAGCCTTGGGGCTGGTCTTGCACGTGGAGGAAGTGTAGGGAGAGTGGGTGAAGTTGCTCCACAATTCTAGCTCCCACTTCCTATTTTGTAGCAACCGAGTTGGTTAATCCTCAAGCCATGCTTCCACGCCTTGTACTCCTTTGCTTTATCATCCTTGTACTTCTTCTATAACTCAGCAACAACCTTTGACAAAGTCTCCATACGTGTTTTTGTTGTTTGCCAAAGTTACGAATTAATACATAAAATGTATTAATTCTTTTCTTCCAATTTCCACACGTGTCTAGCTCCTTCTTTGATGCTATTGCACCCTGAAATATAACCATAAACCATAGACTATACAGACCATATTAGCACGTTAGTCCATTAAATAACAAACAAGAAATATACAACTATATAATTTTCAGTCTAGGAAATCATCTGCGATATCACCTGGACTTTTGGGAAATCATCTGCGATATCACCTGTAGATTACACTAACAAGTGCTATTTCATTTTCTAATATAAAATCTCTATTAATTACAAGAGTTATTTTCACAAACTATTTTTGTGATGTAACTTGGTCTAAAAGATTTAAGTACCCCTTTATATCAGTATTATTGATAGAAGCAATGTCTTTTTCATTATTGCTAGAAGAAGCAACATCTTGTATTTCGTTTAATTTAAGAGATTTTGTTTCTAACAAGGTCATTCTTGTTGATAGGGCTTCATTATTTTGTTTAATCTGAGATATTTCAGATTTTAATAAGTTTATTTCTCTTTTTAAATCATTAATAGAAACAGGTGTTTCTTTAACATTAGATTGTTGAAATCTATGCAAAACCTCACTTAATTGGTAAGGTGCTTCTATTATCAAAGGTGATTCCTTTTTATCTTTAATTAAGATTTTAAGCATTTTTTCTTTTAAATCAGGATCCTTAATTGATTCTATTATTGTTAATGCTTTTTCTTGATCAGCATTTAGAACATTTAATCCATGCATATCTACTATAGATTTCCAATAACTTAATTCGTTACTTAATTTGTTACATTGACAATTATTAGGTTTATCCAACTCATCTTCCCCCGAAGAAGATTCTTCAACTAATTCTAAATTTTCTTCATTAGAAGATTCTACTTCTTCTTCAGAATTAACAAGCATTATCTTTTTTAATTGTGAACGTAATTGTTCATCCTCTATTTCATTAATGACTTTTTTAGTCCAACATTGATTAGCATAATAGCCAATCTTACCACATTTGTGGCAACTTATCTCAAGCTTTTTTGCTTTTCTTTTTCCATTTTTAGGCATAAATGCTTTTCCCTTTTGCTTGGGCTTAGCTTTATAATAACGCCTTTTATAATTCTTTTTATAAGGATTTTCGTAATATTTTTCTTTATTTTTAAAAGATTTATTTTTCTTATACACAATTTTATGTTTTTTATTTATTTTAAATATTTTCTCAGGAATTAATGATTCTCTTAGGTCAAAAGCAAATTGTTCACAGAATTCACCCAATTGGTGTTTTTCTGATAACTTTTGCTTTTTTAATTGATTCTTTAGCTTAATATCATTAAACAAAGCTAATCCTTCATTTATGCAACTACTAATTAGTTTCCCATAAGTTAATTCGAAATAATTAATATTTATTCCATCATTTTTCATTCTTAAGGATTGCCGAACCTTTTCAGCAAAAAGATGAGGAAGGCCATCTATAAATTTAGCTTTCCAATGGGTTGAATTAGGGTTTGTTAATTGATAAAACCTAGATAAAAGTGTATCTTTATACCATCTAAAATGGGTTAAAGATGGACATCTTAGGTTTTGGAGAAGTGTTTGCAACTTCTCAGCGATTGGAGTAGTATTTCCCACAAAATGTTGTAGGATCGCAATACACAATGTGTACACTGCATCTTCTTCTCCAGTAGGAGCAATTGCACTACCTGGTTAAGTTTTAACCAATTTTTTATGGTTTCTTATTTCTATTTTTTGAGGTTCAGTACGATAATGATCCCACCAACCTTTTAATTGCCCTACAAAACCAGTAATTATAAAATTTGCTATGGCACTATCGCTATTGCCATGTTGTTTACACACAATAGAATACATCATTATTCTATGTATTACATCTAATATTTGTTTATCATTCAAGCCATCAATATTCCACTCATAAATGGCTTTTCCAGAATAAGAATTCTGAAATGACTCATGTTCTTTAAAAAGAAGATCTTGAGGCGAAGGTCTCTTGTAGTAATATTTATCAAGAGGTTTAGGAGCATAAATTGGGTTTAATTCACTTATATTATTATTAGTGTTCAAATCAGCAAACATATTGGTTAACTGATTAATATCATTAGTTTCTTCTGAGGATTCAGATGGAGTCTCAGTCTCATCATTTTCAGAAGATTCATTTTGATTTGAGGTTCTTTCTTTAGAAAGAACACTAAGATGTAAATCTCTTAATTTTTGTTCTAAAATATGAACAAACTCATTAGTATTATCCTCCATTTTAAATCCTTTAACAGGAATAGGAGGTTGAATCATAGGAGCATCTGTTTGCACAGATGGAGAAGATTCCTCTCTATTAAATTTATTTAATTGATCAATTATTAATCTTTGTTGATCCGTTTGTTGGTTAATAGTATCCTTTATAGAATTCAACTCCCTTTTTAGTAATACAAATTGATCACCTAAACAGATCAAAAAGGTGTTTGTATAATTTTGAGATTTAATTAGAGCATTTAATTCTCTAATTGTTACTTTAGCAAATTCAATTCTCTGCAAGTTTCCATAGACAGTAGCCTCCGTATCTTTATTTAAACAAAATTTTTGTTTAGGTGGAAAAGGTAATTTAACCGTTTCCCCTTGTTTCATAGTCCAAGATCTTTGTATTACTAAAATTTCATTATTTATCTCATCAATATGATGTTTTAAAAACCATTTTACGAAAAATGTAAACTCTTGATTTCTTTCTAAATACTCATAATATTTATTTTTGAATTCTATTAATTCTTCCTTTGAGTATTTATTAAAATACCATTCACGAAATTGTTCGTGTTCTTCTTCTTGAAATTCTTTATTAAGAATTTCTCTTATTAGACCGCCTGAAGAATAATCAATCATAGATGAAAACTCATTTCTGATTGAGTAGGAGATTGCCTCCTCTTATTTTCAATTTTATTATAAATTCCTTCTGGAATGTTATTTTGACTTATTCTTATTTCTTCTACAGAAGATTCTATTTTTTTTTCTCTCTTGAGAGGTTGAGCCTCTAAAAGTCTCCTTAGGAAGAGCATAAAATTCACTAGAAGTGGAATACCTAGCAGACATTGACCTAGGTAATTTTATTGTTCTTTGAGAATTAAACTTTATTTTTACATCTCCTTCTGATGATTGTATTATTTGATCTATCTTTTTATTTAATTTTGTTTCAGGTTCTATTTCCTGAGGAAGAGACCAAGTTGTAGGGAAGTTGATTTCGTCCCATCTAATCAACCTATTAGTTGCTATGTTCGAGGTTAATAAATTAGTTTGTACTATCGTAGTAGTTCCTGGAAATGATATTTGTTTCACACTAGGATTTAGAGTATGTAACACCTTGTAATAAATCCTATAGCATATTGCTATTATTTCGCTTCCTTGTTTAAAATTATAACCATTAGTATGAATGGTTAATTGCATAGCATCTAATAAATTACTATTAGATAAAGATATATTCAAATTAGGAGATACATCAAAATAAATCGATCCATGGCATAATTAAAGCTGCTAAAGAGGGTTTGAAGTCTCTACATCTACCATCTCTAACATATGCCATAATACTTAAATTAACCTCTAATAAAGTTAAGGATTTGAATGCAATTTGCACTAATCCTACATGAATAAATTTATAATTCCTAAAAGAAATCAAATCTTTTTTACTCAATAATATAATTGTTTGAGTAGTTTCAGACATTCTAATGGTTTGCTCTATGGTTTTAATAGCAAACCTAGATCGCATATCAAACAATTCAATATTATAAATTTGATTCGAAGGAACGGATGGGATTACCCATTTGTTCAATTTATCCAAAATTTTTGGATAATCTACTAATTCTGCATTCTTTATCAATTCCTCATGATAATCATTATCATCCATATTCATAAGAAAGTTGATGTTGTTGGCCGAATAATAGATTTCTTGCTAAGTATGACTTACTAACTTGAAAAGTAAATGACATAAAATTACAATCTTTTTGGTCATCTTTGCAAAGAAATAACTCATTCAACTATCAACCCGAAGAGATAGACGGAAAAATTCCAAACGAATGAATTACTCATTTAACTATCAACCCGAAGGGATAGACGTGAAAAAATCACAAAATCAAAGATGCGGAATATTTTCAGCAAAAATTTTCTTTTTCATTTTCATCTTCAAAACAACCCTTTTTTCTTCCTGGTTAAAAAGATGAAGTTTCAAGAAAACACTAAAAATATTTCCATTTTTACTCTTTTTTTTTACATACTTAGCTTAGTCTACCTCTCTGACCAGCCACAACAATTTAGCTACAAGCTGACATTAAATATTTAAAGAACAAATATTTGCAGAAATAAGAAATAACATTAATTAAAATAAGATATTACCTTCACATGTATACACACATATATATATATATATATATATATATATATATATATATATATATATATATATATACTCCCTCTGTCCCATTTCAAACTTCACTTTTTGTCAAAATGGATGTCCCGTTAAAAGCTTTACCTTTTCTAAAATGACAAAGATTCTTTACTATTTCACCCACTAATTCTCTCTCCTATTTCACTATTATACTCACAACACTTTTCAAATTTACTATTTCCTCCACTCATTTTCTCTCCTATTTTCAAAGTACACTCACAACATTTTTTCTTTCCACCTATTTTTTTAATTTGCGTGATTTGAAAAAAGTGTGAACCTTGGGCCGGGACGGAGGGAGTACTCCCTCCGTCCCACACCAACTGTTACCAAAATTTTGGGCACACATATTAAGGAAAAGTAAGAGAGAGAAAAGGTGGAAGAAAATGTGGTGAGTATGAGAAATTAAATAGGAGAGAGAATGAGTGAGATGAATAGTTAGGAAAGAGAATATTGTGAGTGTAAAAGTAAAATAAGAGAGAGAATGAGTGGAGAAAATAGTAAAGATTTCCTTCCATTTTGGGCAGTATCAATTGGTGTGGGACGGACCAAAAAGGAAATAAGTATCAATTGGTGTGGGACGGAAGGAGTATATATATACTCCTTCCATCCCACAAATGTATGCACTTTTTGTGCCGGTGCGGGAATTAAGGTAAAAGGTGATAAAGGTAATGTTTTGTGAGTGTAAAAGTAAAATAGGAGAGAGAATGAGTGGAGAGAATAGTAAATTTGAAAAGTGTTGTGAGTGAGAGAAGTGGGTCCCATTTCCATTTTAGGAAAGTGTAGATTATTGTGGAACGTCCAAAAGGAGTCTTTTTGTATATTATCGTGGGACGGTGGGAGTATATATATATATATATATATATATATATATATATATATATATATATATATATATATATATATATATTTATATAAGAAAGAATGAAATAAATTAATTAATTTAAATATTAATTAAATCTTAATACCGAAGAGGGTATTAGGCGGGAGGAAGTAAACCAGTTTAAAAGTTTTGGGTTGTGACTCTTTGAATGGACATTTGCTAACGAGTATGAATGTTCATAGAGGCACACCCTGATCGGCCGTGCAAGGCATAGAACACACCCGTGCAATTATGGAGCGGCCGTGCCAATTTTGGTGACCCGGTCGTGCAAAACATGGAGCGGCCATGCAACTTTATTGACTCGGCCGTGCAGTTGAGGCACCAGTTCGGATAAGTTATGTCTTTTCAAGACCACAACACTAACTCTATAAATAGGGCTGGACTCCTTGGAACTGATATATAGATATATAAATATGTTGAGTTAATTACTTTCTGAGTCTTTCTTCTTATCAATCCTATCTTTCGAGTCAAACAATCTAAAGCTTCGATTATTGTTCCATAGTTATTCAAAGGAGTGTAACTTTGAATAAGAGTGCGTAGGTTTTATATCTTGGAGGTGAAATTCGTTGAGACCATTACACCATAGTGGGACGAATTAAATACCTTAAAGATAACATCTTTTGGAGTGCCTAACCTACTGATTCCTTACCCACAATCGAGTCATATACAACAGTTTTAAGGTATTTAATTTTCGTATAGATGGAGTTAGTTTTGATGAAGGGACAATTACCCGAAGCAGACAAGTTAGAGAGGCTAAATGGGCTAAACTATAAGCGTTGGAGTTTGAAGATAGAATACCTTCTGTTGGTCCCAAAGGTGGCAACAAGGGTGAAAATACAGCTAGAGGGGGGGTGAATAGCTGTTTAAAATTTTTCGCCCTCTTTTAAAAAACTAAACCTCTTGCTTACAAAATCCTCTTGCAGTTGATAATAGACTGCAAGTGATAGTGTAAAATGCACAGCGGAATTATAGAGTATAAAGCGGTTTTGATAGAGGAGGTTTGTAAAGCGGTTTTAATAAAGTAGTTGGTAAGTGCGGTTTACAAACAAGTGAGGTTTTGACACTGTTAATTCCAAACACTATTTCACAATAATGGATATCTAAATAAAGATCAAACAGAGACAAAGATAAATAATTAGTAGGCACAAGAAATATAATTGCAGAAAGTAAGAACACGCTATTTGGAGTGGTTCAATCGATAAACGATCTACGTCCACTACCAAGATGGTTAGTCTTGGATTTCTAAGAGAGATTTTATATTAAGTATTGTGAGATTACAAGGTACAATAAAATCTTTGCTATGAAGAACAAATCCAAAACTATAACCAGTGTATCTCAAGTGTTTAATCTATGTGATTAGAACAAATGAGGTGTGTGTGTGAGAACAAGATCAAGGCTCTTTAAATCTGTGAGATGTAGAGCACAATGATTATTGAATGTGTTAAGGCTTGATTTAAATTTGGGGAATATTTCTTGAAGTATGAAGATGAAGATTCAAAGGACTAAGAATTTCTGGGCAGAGCTTCAACTTCTCATGAACACAGCAATTTCTCAAATTTTTCAAGCAATCTTCAAATGGTGAAGATTAGGGGTATTTATACCCAAGCATCCAAAATGTAGCCGTTGGACACAGTTTGTTTGAAGGACGGTACTTGATGCTTTCTTATTGGTCCCACGGCAACCACTTTTGTCCTTTGGTACGGTAGTTGCGAGATAAAGGCGATAATGCTCCATTGCAAGCAATGAGGTTTGGACACCTGTCACCTTTTCAAGATCCTTGCAGATCTTCTCTGACTTTGAATCACGTGACAAGATAAGGTGGTTGACATTGGATATTGCTGATGTGGATTATAATGACAAAAGGTGGTTCACTTCAAGTCTCAATCATTGGAGCGGTTACGGGTATAGGCGGTTTGACAAGTGCGGTTGATGACTTCAGTGAGGTTGCATAGTGCGGTTGAAGTTGAACTGCAGGGGTGCGGTTCATCATAAGGCGGTTGCACTTAAGTAGTTCAAGGGTAGTTTCAAACATAAGATTTTAGCAGGCAAATGCTAAGGGTGGTTTTGCCAGGGCGGTTGAATGGGTGGTTTGAAACTTCTGAACTGCAACTCTCAATTCCAATGAGTCTTGTGCCAGTCTTCAAGCCTAAATTTAACCTAATCTATAAAATGGACTTAGCTAAAAAAATTGAAGTCTAAGCTTCATTACATAGGGTCCTAAGGTCCTTAAAATAGACAGGAGGTTATGGTATCAATCAAATCTAATACAAAATAGGAGGGTTAAAACATGCATACCAAACAATCTCCCCCTATTTGATTGATTCCATTACCTACTATAACTAAAGAAAACATTGTACTTGGTAAAAACATGTCCATAAGAATTAACATGGTAATTCATGTCCCAAGTCAATGCACACACTTAGCTTGAGCTATAGATTTCTATACTTTCTAAGAGATAAAAACTTACAATATGGAAAGTAGAGAAATGCATTCAGTGCACTTAAGAAATATGAGTTTGAGTTCAAAGTGCGGTTTAAACTGAATGTTTAAACTTCAATTCAAAAAATATGATTTTAAGTTAAAAAATATTTGAATGAGGTTTAAAACCATAAGAGGTTTCATTGTTCAACAAACAAGCAGTTTGATATGAACAAGGTTTTTGGAACCATGATGCAATTTCCATTAATTCCTCAAGTGATTACAAAACAGGAATGAAAGAAAATTACAGGGTTACAAAAAATGTTGGACAAAAAATACAATGAGAGAGCGGTCCAACAAACAAAAGAGTTTACAAAAGAAATACAAAGCAAAAGCGGTTTAAGGTTGATGCGGTTCTTGACCTTGCTGCTGCTGCTGCGGTTGGTTGATCTCCG
The DNA here is from genome assembly GCA_022495995.1 of Adenophora triphylla var. japonica. Lineage (NCBI taxonomy): Eukaryota > Viridiplantae > Streptophyta > Magnoliopsida > Asterales > Campanulaceae > Adenophora > Adenophora triphylla. Next base: position 27,151 of record JAFEMH010000942.1, read on the forward strand.
GGTTCCTTGCAAGATTTGATGCAGAGGTTTCAGATTTCAGAGATTTTCTAATTCTTCTCACCTCATCTGCGGTCCTTCCTTGAGCGGTCACCAATCTCTCTAAGATATTTGCTTGAGAATCAATCTTGAGATTGGCATCAGAGACTGCCTTGGAGTTATCAGATACTTGATCAGTTAGCTCATCAATCAAGGTGTGAAAGGAGGAGTTCAAAGAATTGTACAAAGTTTGAACCTCCCCCTGAACTGCTGCGGTCTGAGAAGAGATAGCTTCAGTCATTGTATCAAGATTCACAGTCACTTGGATGGAGGATTTCAGCTCATTGACTGTGGCTTCAAGTTTGGTGGTGAATCCTAACTTGATATTTTCAAGGCGGTCATTGAATTCATCCTTGACTTCATTCAACTTGGCCATCAAGGCATCATCAAGGGAGTTTGTTTTGATCTCCAGCTTCTCTTTGACATTATCAATTTCCAGGAGGATATTTGCTTCAACCGCGTTCAAGGCGGTTTGAAAGTCTTGAGAAGTAGGCGGTTGGGAATTGACAGTTTTAAGGAATTCAGCTTGGAGGGAATCAAAGGCGGTTTTGGAGGAGGTTGCAAGCTGGGAAATCATTTCCTTGAGATCAGAATCTCCAAATGATTGAATTTGAATGACACCTTCAGATAACTCTTTCTTGAATCCTTCAAAGCAAGAATCAGCTGAGGATTTGACAATGTTTGCTAAGTCCTTCTCCCCCTTAATGGCATCAAGCCTCTGAGCAAAACTCTTGAGGGAGTTCCTATGATAAGCCATTTGAAGGGTTTGAGAGGCAATCAGATGGGATTGAGATTCAGCAAGCTTCTGAAGGGAGCGGTTGGAAGCTTCAAGGGAGGCATTAGAAGCGGTCAGTTTGATAATGTGGCCTTGGTTTATGAGGAGTTGGGACTGAATAAGATTAAGGGTGGAAAGGATTTGGGAGTAGTCAGAGGGTGGAGGAGCGGTTGATGATGAGGGAATAAAGGTGAAGGCAGGAGGCGGTTCAGAATAGGTAGGAGGAGCGGTTTGAGGTATTTGTGACAGTAGGGTTTGGAAAATGCGTGAGGCAGGAACTGTATAAGGGGATGAGGTTTGAGTTGAGATGGGTAGAGTTGGTGGTAAGGTAGATGGGGCGGTTGGGATGGGGACAGTTGGGATGGGGGCGGTTGGAAGTGGGGTAGTTGGAATGGAGGTGGTTGGGATTGGCGCGGTTGATATTGGTGTAGATTGAGTGGGAGCGGTTGATGTAGGGGCGGTTTGGATAGGAATAGAAGTAGTAGGAGGATTTGAGGTGATTGGGTTGGAGTGAATTGAATGAGATTTATGTGGGGAAGAGATAGGTGATTTGGAAGGGGATTTATGGGTACGGTTTGATATATGAGGGGATGAATGGTGTGAGGGTGAATTTTGTGGTGAAGGAGTTGGAGTTCTAAGTCTAGAGGTTGAATGGGCTGGGCCTGCTGATGGCTTGGATGTCCATGCAGTGAAGGCTTTGGGATTTGAGGTGCCTTGATTTTGAGGGGTTTGAAATTCAGAAGGGGATGATGAATTTGAATTGGATTGGGAGGAGGATTTATCAAAGTATGAGGAGGTTTCACCAGGTATTTTGATGTTGGATTTGGCAATTGTGTGAAGATAGTGTTTCTTTGGAGGAGTTTTTTTCTTGGCCATTTGTTTGAATCTCCTCTTCTTGGGATTCTCCCCCTGAGTGGTTGCAATCTTGGGAGGTGGAGAAGGAGAGAGCGGTTTGGGGGAAAGAGATTTGGAAGGAGAAAGGTGTTGGGTAGGAATTGGGGAAGAGGTTTGAATAGGTGAGGTTGGAGGAGTTTGAAGCGGTTGGGATTGAGGAGGAGGTTGCGGTTGGGGTTGCGGTTGAACAGGAGGTTGAACTTGAGCTTGCGGTTGAGAAGTAGCAAGCGGTTCAGAAGATGGTTTCTTTCCCTTGGCAGCCTTCCTCAATTCTGCCCTTCTTTCCAACTTGTCAATTTTTGCTTTATAAAAAGCAACCTTATCTTCCTCTGTGAGATTGGCAGTAGCAGTCTTCACAGTTTTTGCCTTCTTGATAAGAGGGGCAATTCCAGCATCCTCTTCTTCTTCCTCATCAGTAGGCTCATCTCTCAAAACAAATTTCTCCTGAGGCTTCGCACTTGGACTAGCACCTGCGGTTTGAACACGCGGTTGAGATGGTGCGGTCCTTGGCTTCTTGGTCTGCGGTTCTAGGACAATGTTTTTCTTTCTAGAGGCCTTCTTAATTGCCTTTCCTAGAGCAGTAACCGCGGTTGCTGGAGACATTTCAACATAGAACTCCTTGGGGTTGAGAGTATCAGCATCATATAGAAATTTGTACTGGGTATCTCCAAATGAGTATCTGAAGTTGTGACAAACCCTGGTTCCAAGGGAGTCACCTTCACCCATTGGTACTGATAACTCAGGAGTTGAGAGTCTGAGATCCTCCAAGTGTTGAGAGCTTGTGAACAACGCGGTTAGGAGCCTGCAGAATGGTCTCCATCTCTGGTGTTCATTTTTGATTTTGGATTGATAAGCATCAATGGAGCTAGCCAGTTCCTTCATCAGAATCTTGGGCCAATTCAACTTAATTCCATTATAAATGGCACAGCAGTAAGTCCATTGCTGAGTAGTGAAGTTGTTGTGGTTGCCAGTTTTCCCACATACAGACAACCCTACTAAATAGCCCAAGTGGCTCATTAATTCACCAAATTCCCTCCTTGCCTTCTTCTTGTAATAACCAGATAGAGAGGTCAGATTGACAGTTGACTGAGCGGTTGCATCCAACACTTCCTGATCAACCTCCATGGGGCATCCTGACACATGAAATCCATAAGTACTTCTAATATCCAGATGATCAATGGATATATCGAAGCCTTCAACACTGCCAACCAGGCATTTGATCTTGGTGCCATCTGATAATTCTCTGTCTCCTAGAACAGCAGAGGAGTAGAACTGATCCACAAAGGAAGGAATGATATAAGATTGGCCTTTGTTGAAGAGAGGGAGGATTCCAGAGGTAGTGAGTCTTCTGATCAACTCTCTACCAAGAGCATCTCCTTGGAGCTCAGGCTCATTGATCTCATAGCCTGGAATAAAGAATTTAGGATCCTACAAAATGAAACAAAGGGTTTAGATCCAAAAAGTGATTCACAATGCACAAGCGGTTTGGGCATCCATGCGGTTGGCAATTGATGCGGTTGAAAATATTGAGAACTCCAAACCTCAAGTAAATTGTGAATATAATTAAAACACTTAGAAAATATGTAAGAGATTATACTAGTACGTGGCATTGTAATCCAAGTTTATCCCACACTGCAAGCGGTGCTCGGAGAGGAAGGTTATGGTGTCCAGCCTATATACTAAGTAATATCTCAAACAAACTTAGCATGCGGTTTCAAAATAACATCATAAATAGCTAATAGGCATGCGGTTTCAAAATAACAAGCGGTTCATAGTTTGCATGCGGTTTGAAGAGAACATGCGGTTTGAAGAGAACATGCGGTTGGAATCTAGGAGCATTCATGAATGCAGTTCCAAACAATCAAGGCATGCGGTTGATGTTCACAAATAGTGCATAAAAATTTATTGAAAAATTTTCTAAGTACAAAAACATGTGTGAAAATCAAATGAACCAAAACATGTGATAATTTTAACATGGCATATGAACAGTCATGTTGAAGGCATGATGAACACGAAGAACTCTTAGAACACTAAAAACAGAGATTCAACAAAAGTTCACCAAAATCAACAAATAACATGTCAAAATGATCACATTGAGCAGTAGATTAACAATATAACCTTAAAAATTCATACTTTGCTCAGAATCAACATGAACAAGCAAGAACACTCAAATGGGTTTTCGAATGAGAAAATTTTAAATTCCAAAATCAGTGTTCAAGTCATTGGTTGATCGTAAAATAAATTACATATAAAGAATCTAACAACAAATCCAAGCAAAACCCAACTGAAATTATGTAAAATGATGAACAATCAAGGTAGATATGAACAAAAATGCATTTAAGGGTTTTCGAAGCTTCAAGGTTCATCAATGGCGGATTCATGAGGAATTTTGCAGAAATGAAGAAAGATGTAGTTAAGGAACACATACCATATCAGTGAAGGGAGCCTTGGGAGCCATTGAAGAAAGTTTTAAAAAAAAATTATGAAGCTTTTGGAGGAGAGAGAGAGTGAGTTGGTAGAAAGTGCTTTTGCAGAGAAGACAGAGTAGGAAGAGTTGAAATCGTTGTCTTGTCTGCTATTTATAGGTAAAATTCAGGTTTAGGGCAGTTGAAAGGACAGTTTGATTTTCCCATAAACTGAATCATTACCTCTGTTGCACCCTTTCATCTCCTATTCTTTAACCAATGACGGCTGACAAGAGAGCTTTAAATGCTAATGTTCCCTTTGCATTAAATGCATTTAAATTTTGAAATAGCGTGGGAAAACATTTGCAAAAATGCCCTTATGTCAAAATGTGGACTGAAATGAAAATAAAGGAACTTACCTTGGGTCCACGTGGCAGTGCGGTTGAAAAGAGTTTTAAACCGCATATCTTCTTTAAAGATAAGAAAAAAAATTAAAACTGATTTTGAAAATACCATATGTTGAAGGCGGTTGAAGATGGAGCGGTCATAAGCAGCATGCGGTTGGGACTAAGCGGTTGGCTGCAGAGGCGGTTGACCACTCATGCGGTTTGAATGAATGCGGTTCAACAATGGTGCGGTTGAAATTTTCAATAAGAAATACAACCTAAACTCAACACACAAGTTAGTCAATAAAAAGTATGGAATCATTTAAGTTCAAGCATACCCATTTCTCCTCTGAGGAAGGAAAACCTCTTGGAGTCAAGAGCCTTGGTGAGGATGTCAGCAATCTGATTATCTGTCCCCACATACTCTAAATGGATATTCCTCTTCTCCACATGGTCTTTGAGGAAATGATACTTGATATCAATATGCTTGGTCTTGGAATGCATGACAGGGTTGTTAGAGACTGAAATTGTTGAAGTGTTGTCGCACATGATCGGGCAATTTCCTTCTTCAATTCCATAGTCCACCAACTGCTGCTTCATCCAAAGGATTTGACAGCAACAACTACCAGCAGCAATATACTCAGCCTCTGTGGTAGACACTGAAACTGAAGCTTGCTTCTTGCTGGCCCAAGCAACTAGTCTATTTCCAAGGAAATGACAAGTACCACTAGTGCTTTTCCTGTCAATAGTGCAGGCTGCATAATCTGCATCTGAATAACCTACAAGATCGAAGTTCGAATCTTTGGAATACCAAAGTCCAAGGTTAGTGGTTCCAGATAAATAGCGGATTATACGCTTGACTGCAATAAGATGTGCTTCTCTAGGATCTGCTTGGTAGCGAGCACATACACAGACACTAAACATGATATCGGGCCTACTAGCAGTTAAGTAAAGTAATGAGCCGATCATACCTCGATATAAAGTCTGATCAACTTTCTTACCTTTGAGATCCTTGTCTAGTTTATTGCCGGTGGCCATAGGAGTATCATATGCTTTAGCATTTTCTAATCCAAATTTCTTTATCAACTCCTTGGTGTATTTGGCTTGGCTGAGGAAAATACCTTCTTCGCATTGCTTGATTTGAAGCCCAAGAAAGAATGTTAATTCTCCCATCATGCTCATCTCAAACTTGCTTTTCATTAGCTTTTCGAAACGCTTACAAAGTAACTCATTAGTAGAACCAAAAATAATATCATCGACATAAATTTGAACAAGTAAAGTATGCTCATTATATTTGGCAATAAAAAGAGTTGTATCAATTTTACCACGTTTAAATCCTTTTTCTAGTAAAAATTTAGAAAGAGTCTCATACCATGCCCTTGGAGCTTGCTTAAGTCCATACAAAGCTTTCTGGAGTTTGTAGACATGATTGGGAAATTTGGAGTCTTCAAATCCAGGTGGTTGGGCAACATACACGGTTTCTTGCAGTTCGCCGTTGAGGAATGCACTCTTTACGTCCATTTGATATAACTTGAAATGCTTGAAAGAGGCGTAGGCTAAGAAGATTCTGATAGCTTCCAATCTTGCAACTGGAGCAAAGGTTTCGTCATAATCGATTCCTTCTTCTTGCCTATATCCCTATGCAACCAACCTTGCTTTATTCCTAGTGATGCTTCCATTCTCATCCATCTTATTCCTAAATACCCACTTAGTTCCTATCACTCCTTGATCCTGAGGTCTAGGCACCAAAGTCCAGACTTTGCATCTTTCAAACTGGTTGAGTTCTTCTTGCATAGCAACGACCCAACTGGAATCTTGGAGTGCTTCATCAATCTTCTTGGGTTCAACTTGAGACAAAAGTGAAGTATGCTCGTCATAGTTCGATCTCCTTGTTTGAACACCGGAAAACAGATCACCAATCACATTTGTGAGGGGGTGACTGCTGACTTCACGAACCTCTGGGGGTAAGTCTGGTTGAACTGAGGTTTGCTGAAGATTTTCAATTGGAACGTCGTTAGATCCTTCAGCGAAGTCATGGAATGTAAGTTGACGAAGAGGTTCTATAAGCTGGATAGGGGAATTTTCAACTTCTTCTTCCCTTGCAGTTGCATCTGGAGTAGAAACTTCAGGTGCGGTTTCAAAGGTGCGGTTTGAGGGAATTTCAGTTGAGGGTGCTGGATTTTGCGGTTGAGGTTCAGGTGCGGTTTGGGATGATTCACCTGGTTCATTATGCTCAACAAAATCATCAGCAACATTTGGAGCCAAATGTGGCTCAAGGAGAGAATGCTCATCAAAAGTAACATGGACAGACTCAACTATTTTTAAACTAGTTTTATTGAAAACACGAAAAGCTTTAGAATGTTTAGCATACCCAACAAAAATACCTTCGTCGGCTTTGGCTCCAAATTTACCTCTATTTTCTCTTCCGTTGTAGAGGACAAAACATTTGCAGCCAAAGATCTTGAAGAATGCAATGTTGGGGGTTCTTCCTCGCCAAAGCTCATATGGAGTCTTATTATAGGTTTTGTTGATGAGGGAGCGGTTCTGAGTGAAGCATGCGGTATTGATTGCTTCAGCCCAAAAATACTGAGGTAGCTTCGCTTCAGATATCATTGTCTTTCCAGCCTCAATCAACGTCCTATTCTTCCTTTCCACAACCCCATTTTGTTGTGGAACACCAAATTGAAAAATTGTGATCAATCCCATGGTCATCACAATGCTTGAGCAACACCGTTGTTCTTAAATTACGTTCCATTATACGATCGAACACTAACGATGTCATCTTCTTTTTGAGTTTGGAGCCGGCAAAAAAGTGCGGTGAGAATCTCATAGCAGTCATCTTTGGACATCATCATCTCAACCCACGTATATCTTGAGTAATCATCCACCACCACTAAAGTATATCTATTTCCTCCAATCTTTGGTAGTGGTTACGGGTCCAAACAAATCTATGTGAAGCGTTGTAAGCATCTTGAAGTTGAAGGAGCGGTCTTCTTTGGTGAAAGACGACGCGGGCTTACAGCTGGCATGCACTGCATTTCTCTGGATGGTGGTCAGCCACTTTGGGTAAACCACGAACGAGGTTTTCCCTACCAATCTTTGCAAGATACTTGAAGTTCAAGTGGCTCAACCTCTTGTGCCATAGCCAACTATTTTCGCTCACATTCTTGGCTACAAAACAGAGATTAGTAATACTACATGCAGAATTTAGATCAATAATGTAAATATTACTCTTACGAATCCCTGTGAGTAGGGTGGCCTTAGGAAATGCTATCTTTGATAAAGCAGTTTGATGACGTGAAGTTGCAAAGCATTCCTTTGTCGCAAAATTGAGAAATTGAAAGGAGGTTGTGCTTGAGTCCATCGACAAGAGAAACCTTCTCAATAGTTAGATTTCCTCTCCTTATCACACCATATCCAATGGTCTTGCCTTTGTTGTTGTCACCAAAGGTTACAGACGGACCACTTGCTTCAACGACATCTTCAAGTAATGATCTATCTCCAGTCATATGTCTTGAGCAGCCACTGTCAAGATACCATTCATTATCCTTGGAGTGACCAGCCATGAAGCAGAGGACCTGAAATGTAAACATCAAGAACGAGGTCCCCCTTTATTCCTTGGGTCCTGAAGTTAGCAACCCTTTACGACCCATACCTGCTTGACAGAAGGAGGTTTACTCTTCCTGGCATTGGATGTGAACCGCAAAAGGCATTCTGCAGCCTTGTGACCTAAACCATCACATACAGAACATTTATAATAGCTACAAGCTTCATGAGGTTTTACTAACTCCTTACTCTTCTTAGGAGTTGCATGCGGTTTGGGACAAGGAAGTGGTTTTGGAGGAGCAGTTCCAGCTAAGAGTCCAGCTGAGATAAAGGGAACAGGCTTTGGTTTGACCACGTATTTCCTGGGAACGCTATTCCTGCTTTTGAAGGCAGGAGGAGCGGTCGAAGAAGAAGCGCGGTCAGACCTGGAGTTGGCAGCACTACCTTTACCACCAGGAGCGGTTGGAGCAGGTATGCGACCAATTCCATAAGCCATTTCCTCTTCAGCTGCTTCCACAGAATCCTTAGGTTTCAACACAGAATTCTTTCCATATTGCTTTCCTTTAGGGTAGACATAATTAATTTGTCGTCCTTTACCCTTTCCTTTAGCATGCTTCTCCTTGGGAATTTCTTTAGTTAGTTCTGGAAATTCCTCATCCTTTTCACTCGAGGATGCACACTTCTCCTCTTCCTCAGATCCAAACCCTAGACCATCCTTAGTTCCAGGAGGAACTTGGAAGTCCATGATTTTATCCTTGGTGGATTGAGACTTGAGCCACGAATCAATAATCTTTTGGCGATCGTCGATTTGGGTTACCAAGTCATCATTCCTGAGTTGAAGTGCAGCAACCTTAGTTTCAAGGATGCGGTTTTGATCAGCAAGTGGAGTCATCTGTTTGATTTGGTCCTTAAGATTAGAAATTTCAGACCTCATCACAGTTTTCTCCGTCTTGTATAGATTAAGTTCATCATGAGCTAAGCTTAAGGCTTTCTTAAGATTTGAGAACTGATGGATCACCATTTCTGCTTCCTTGAACATCCTTTCATGTTCCATGGGAGAAACCTCTTCCACCACCTTTTTCAAAATTTTCTTCTTTGGAATAGTTTTTGAAGGTGGAGCATTTGTAGGAGGAAAAATGGGACGTGAATACGAGCAATTTCCTATCTTAATGCTAGGAGTAAGTTTGATATCATCATCCAATTTAAAATTTGGAAGTTTTGTAGAAACCTCCTTTTCTTCCATATCTTGCAACTCGACTGACTCAGAATCTGATTCATCGAAAGCATCTGCAACTAAGCAGAGATTAACCTCTTCGGTTTCATCATCACTTCCATCATCAGAATCTGTTTCAATTCAAGTTGCTAATTCCTTAGAATTCTCTTCCTCCTCAGCAACCATTCCCTTGCAACGAGAAAATTTCGCAGGAGAGGTTTTCTTTTTCATGTATTCATATTTAGGCTATGGACACTCAGATGCAAAGTGGCTAGGTTTTCTACAATTGTAGCAAACTAGATCACTCTTTTTCTTTGTATCTCCAGCCTTAGAAAACGTTGCAGGAGGTTTGCCTTTTGAAAATGATTTTGTGAAAGGTTTTGAGGATTTTCTAAATTTTTGGAATCTTTTCACAAACATGGCAAAATCATCATCATCCATCTTGATGAGTGGTGAGGTTTATATGGGAGGATCAGCGGTTTGGTTGGATGTAGATGGTTTCTCCTCTTGTTCCACTACGGACATGGAAAGCGATTTGGTTTTTCCTTCAATCTCTTCAATATGATTTAATTTTAATTCATAGACTCTAAGATTGGCGTACAAGTTACTTAACGACCAAGTACCCAAAACTTTGGAGTCTTCTAAAGAGGTAGCCTTATTTACCCATTTAGAACCTAAAGCAGATAGGAAAGTCATATTGATTTCCTTATCGGTTAAAGTTTTGCCAAGAGATCTACAAGCATTAACTACCTCAACATATCGGTCGTAGGTTTGACGCAAGGTTTCGTTGGATTTTCTGTTGAAGTTGTTGTATGATCTTTCAACAGCATATAATTTGGTTTCCTTGCATTCATCATCACCTTCAAGGTAGCTCTCAATGGCATCCCACATCTGCTTTGCGGTTTTGAGGTACATCACTTTCTGTAGTGTTGATACAGGGAGGGTTCCAGAAATGATGTGCCTAGCCTTGCTGTCCAAGGCAACCAATCTCTTCTCTTCATCCGACCACTCTTCTTTTGGCTTTTTAACCTCTGGAATTGTTGCACTGGTGGTTGCATCTGTGTTGGCCTTCATTGGAACTAACGGGCCATTGATCACGCACTCCACCAGCATTTCATCTATGGTTTCCAAATGAATGAGCATTCGGCACTTCCAGATGTCAAAGTGGTCTTCGTCCAAGATTGGAATGTGTGAATAGTTAACAGTAGTCATTGTCTTTGTATTTGCCATATCGAATCGGCACACAAGCTGTTAAGCTTGAAAAACAGTGGTTTTAAAATGTGTTAGCTCTGATACCACTTGTTGGTCCCAAAGGTGGCAACAAGGGTGAAAATACAGCTAGAGGGGGGGGGTGAATAGCTGTTTAAAATTTTTCGCCCTCTTTTAAAAAACTAAACCTCTTGCTTACAAAATCCTCTTGCAGTTGATAATAGACTGCAAGTGATAGTGTAAAATGCACAGCGGAATTATAGAGTGTAAAGCGGTTTTGATAGAGGAGGTTTGTAAAGCGGTTTTAATAAAGTAGTTGGTAAGTGCGGTTTACAAACAAGTGAGGTTTTGGACACTGTTAATTCCAAACACTAATTCACAATAATGGATATCTAAATAAAGATCAAACAGAGACAAAGATAAATAATTAGTAAGCACAAGAAATATAATTGCAGAAAGTAAGAACACGCTATTTGGAGTGGTTCAATCGATAAACGATCTACGTCCACTACCAAGATGGTTAGTCTTGGATTTCTAAGAGAGATTTTATATTAAGTATTGTGAGATTACAAGGTACAATAAAATCTTTGCTATGAAGAACAAATCCAAAACTATAACCAGTGTATCTCAAGTGTTTAATCTATGTGATTAGAACAAATGAGGTGTGTGTGTGAGAACAAGATCAAGGCTCTTTAAATCTGTGAGATGTAGAGCACAATGATTCTTGAATGTGTTAAGGCTTGATTTACGGGGGGAATATTTCTTGAAGTATGAAGATGAAGATTCAAAGGACTAAGAATTTCTGGTCAGAGCTTCAACTTCTCATGAACACAGCAATTTCTCAAATTTTTCAAGCAATCTTCAAATGGTGAAGATTAGGGGTATTTATACCCAAGCATCCAAAATGTAGCCGTTGGACACAGCTGTTTGAAGGACAGTACTTGATGCTTTCTTATTGGTCCACAGCAACCACTTTTGTCCTTTGGTACAGTAGTTGCAGATAAAGCTGATAATGCTCCAGCTGCAAGCAATGAGGTTTGGACACCTGTCACCTTTTCAAGATCCTTGCAGATCTTCTCTGACTTTGAATCACGTGACAAGATAAGGTGGTTGACATTGGATATTGCTGATGTGGATTATAATGACAAAAGGTGGTTCACTTCAAGTCTCAATCATTGGAGCGGTTCTGGAGTATAGGCGGTTTGACAAGTGCGGTTGATGACTTCAGTGAGGTTGCATAGTGCGGTTGAAGTTGAACTGCAGGGGTGCGGTTCATCATAAGGCGGTTGCACTTAAGTAGTTCAAGGGTAGTTTCAAACATAAGATTTTACCAGGCAAATGCTAAGGGCGGTTTTTGGGCGGTTGAATGGGTGGTTTGAAACTTCTGAACTACAACTCTCAATTCCAATGAGTCTTGTGCCAGTCTTCAAGCCTAAATTTAACCTAATCTATAAAATGGACTTAGCTAAAAAAATTGAAGTCTAAGCTTCATTACATAGGGTCCTAAGGTCCTTAAAATAGACAGGAGGTTATGGTATCAATCAAATCTAATACAAAATAGGAGGGTTAAAACATGCATACCCAACACCTTCTCACCATTGCAAAGGTATTCTATGTGCTATGTGATCCTTGTCCAAAGGAGAATGAAAATGATAAAGCAACCGAGGCACAGAAAACCGAGGATGCTGAAAAAGTGAAGAAATAGAAATCGGATGACTTTATTTGTCGATTCACCATTCTGCAAGCATTGAACAACACGTTGTTCAACGTGTTCCAAATACACAAGACCGCCGCTGATGTTTGGTTTGCAATCGAACGAAGGTACGTCAATGAAGATGCTGGTAATAAATCTTTTTTGGTAAATAAATTTGTTGAATACAATATGGTAGACTCGAGGCCTGTCATTGATCAAGTTAACGAACTCAATGACATAGCCATCAAATGTGCCGATGCTGGTGAACCCATTTCTGAGACATTCCAAGTTTCAACCATCATTGGTAAACTTCCACCTTCTTGGAAAGATTACCAAAAGAAATTGAAGCATAAGAAAAATGCCATCTCTTTAGATGAACTTCTTCAAGGCATTCAAATTGAGACTGAAAGTCTCAAACGTGATGGCTCAATTTCTGAGAAAATTGATGGTGTAAACTATGTGGAAAATAAAATGTTGCCGGAACTTTCAGGGGAAACCAAAGAAAGTTCAAACGGAAAAACAACTTTAAAAATGATGAAAAGGGTAAAGCTAAGAAAAAGCAGAAGATTTCTTGTTATGTTTGTGGAAAAACAAACCATTTGGCTAAGAACTGCTATTACCGCAAAGGGCAACAAAAAGATGAACAAGCAAATGTAGTTGAGAGCAACTTCATTAGCATGCTTTCCAAAATCTGTCTAGTCAACAATGTCGACTCATATTGGTGGATTTATTCAGGGGCTATATGTCATGTAACTCCAAATCGAAGCTTGTTCAAAACATATGAAGAAGTAAAAGAGCTGAAAGCTGTTTATATGGGAAATGTTTCTACAAGCGAGGTCTTGGGCATAGGGACCATTATTCTCCCCCTCACATCGGAAAAGACTCTTACTTTGAAAAATGTGTATCATATTCCCTCTATGAGGAAGAATCTTGTATCCGTCCCTAAATTGGACGAAAATGGCTTTAAGGTAACCTTCCGCGCCCAACAAGTGAATATCACTAAAAATGGGACGTTTGTTGGAAAGGGCTACATTAAAGACCAAATGTATTTATTGAGCATTGATAATAAAATTACCAGTTCTTCTTACTTTGTTGATTCTAATTTTAATGTTGAAAAGCATGATTTTTGGCATTCTAATTTAGGACATATTGGTATGAATGCAATGAGTCGTATGATTGAATATGAGTATATTCCTAAATCTTCGACTATTTATTCTATGAATAATTGTGAATGTTGCGCTCAATCTAAGTTGACTAAAACATCTTTTAAAAGTGTAGTAAGATCAACTAGGTTACTTGAGTTAATTCATACCGATATTTGTGACAACAAAGATATTTTGACAAGAGGTGGAAAACGTTATTTTATTACTTTCATTGATGATTTTTCTAAGTTTGCATATGTGTATTTACTTAGAACAAAAGATGAAGCTTTTGACAAGTTTAAAATTTTCAAAGCCGAAGTTGAAAATCAAACCAATCTATGGATAAAACGATTAAGATCGGATAGAGGTGGTGAATATTTCCCAAACGAGATGATTTCATTTTGTCAACAAAATGGAATTGTTAGGGAATCTTCAGCACCTAATACTCCACCACAAAATGGAGTAGCCGAGAGGAAAAATCGATCCTTAATGGAGATGGTTAGTGCCATGATTATACATTCAAAATTACCAATGAGCTATTGGGGAGAGGCACTATTAAGTTCTGTTTACATTTGTAACAGAATTGTGAATAAACATATGAAAACTCCATACAAATTATTTAATGGGTGTAAGCCTAATATTTCACATTTAAAGGTATGGGGTTGTGTTGCATATGTTTTAGATGCAACTTTGAAAAGAAATAAAATTGGGAGCAAAGCTGTGAAATCTATATTTATTGGTTATTCTTCAATAAGCAAAGCATATAGATTTATGAGAATTAATGACAATCGTGTGTTTGAAGCTACACGTGCTATTTTTATGAATATTTAAACATAAAAAGTGTAGACAAGGTAGATATAAACCATGAATTGTCAAAAGAACTTGAAGTAGAAAATGCATAAAGTTCACATGATAATGGTGATGCCATCGCTAATGATGAAAATTTAGACAACAATGAAAATGATGAAATAGTTGAGTTAAGGAGAAGCAAAAGACAAAGAATTGAAAAAAATATTGGTCCTGGCATGTTTACATATATGTTAGAAGAGGATCCTAAAACTTTTCATGAAGCTATGTCTATGTCTGATTCAGACTTGTGGAAAAGAGTCATGGATGATGAAATCAAATCTATACTTGATAATGAAACATGGCTTGGATAATTCAGGCTCAAAATGCACTTTAGCAAATAAATGAGCCCAAAATTAATGCCAATCATGGAAAGCGGACCCAAAAACACGAGTTTGGGTCGGGGTACTCACACTCCATTCAGTTCCCCTTTTGCTTCCTTTCTTCACTTTAATCCACCATTTTTCACCTAATTAACCTGTACTCATAAAGACACTATAAAATACATTAAAATAACATTTTACTTAAGAATTTCACAATAAATAAGTGTAAGAGTACCTAGTTTAGATGTGTAATAACACATCCATCACATATTGATCATGTAGGGTTGGTTTATGATGCATTGTAGCCTTACTTGAGTTCATATCCATGGGTTGTGATATAAATAGTGTATGAAATGTATTTTACACTATGGTATTGATTTGAACATGAGTATGATTTACCATGTTGTTATATTTCTTATCCCTTTGGTGGATTTTATTTCAAGTAACTATTATGTGCTTGAACTTGTGTTAATGAGCTGATGTTAGGGGTATAGCGGAATACGATCAATTATGGAAAGTGTGACCTAATGTGATCGGATTACGTTATACCTGTGACTATCCCCATCTGTGGCCACAGAGTGGGGTTATAGCATCTGTATTGAGCCAAAAGCCTTACAGAGTTGCTAGTATCTTATATGGTTCCCTGAAAAATGGGTCTTATAAGAGTGAATAATGTCTAAGCAGTTCACAAATGAGTGGAGTTTTATCTCCCGATGTTGTACGACTTATTGGTCAGACGGGAAAAGATAAACCAAGGTAACGTAATGTGTTTACGGCTTTTCCAATGTGTTATATGCACCTTGCTATGGGTTGCTTCTTATTTGGCATATTGCTGCATTCATAATAGCTTGCTGAGATTTATTCTCACCCCTCTCCCTTTAATGTTTTTAGATCCCGAGACAGGCGGACCAGCCAAGTAAGGACGAAAAGGAGTTTGGAAGTGGTCTTTTGGGATTGTCGGGGTATGTATAGGTTGGCGTAGAAAGATGTATTTTGGTATAACTTCTTTATGAAGTTTGTGTATATAAAACTTGATTTCAATGTCATATCTGAAATCTTTTGTAACTAAAACAGGTTGTTACTTTTCAAAGTTGTTTAACTCTTCCTCCAAGTGGAGATGAATGGAGTTAGTTTGCAATGGTTATGTCAAGTTTGTTTAAGTGTGTAAGTTAAATCAAAGTTTTAAAAATTTAGTCGGTTTAGTTTTTCTTGGGGACGCTCCCGCTCGAGACACGTGTTAGGTTCCGGGTCGGGGTCTCCACAAGGTAAACTTCTGGTACCATTATGATCACAAAATCTAGGGAGAAACGCGTTTCTCCATAAGTTATGGAGAAACGGGTCCCGACATGTCGCGCGACAATGAGCTAGATAGACAGAAACCTATGAAAGTGATATCCAGAAACCTTCAAATGAATATCCAGAAACCTTCAAAATGTTTCTGGATATACATTTGAAGGTTTCTGGATATCCAGAAACCTTCAATAGCAATTTCTGGATATGCCCTAACACATTTCTGGATATGCACCTAACAGTTTTACGGATATGCACCTAAATTTACGGATATACATTTCACATCCTTGGCTATCAAATACAAAGCACGGATATCCAGCTTCGGCTATCAAATGCAAAGCTTCTGGATATCCAGAAGCTTTTGGTCTTGGCCTTGGGTTTTTTTTTTCTGGTTATCAAATGTAAAGCTTCTGGCTATGAAAAACACGTTTCTCCATAGTTATGGAGAAACGCGTTTCTCAGCAGACGCACTCCATTATGATAGTCTTGTACAACCCAGTATTTTGTCCCTCTAATTTCTCCAGAGTACGCTTCAGGCCATACTCATTAGAGGTGATACACAAATATTCAATCCCATTTACTTCGGTGGTTTCTACGTGATAACCATTTGCTCGTATGTCTTAAAAGCTTAATAACGTTCTTCTAGAACGTGGGGAATAAAGCGCCTCAGAAATGGTAAAATTTGTACCATTAGACAACATAAGATAGGCTTTCCCATATCCATCTACTAAATCACAAGATCCCGATATTGTTGTCATTGAGGTTTTAGTCGGCTTTAATTCCTCAAAATAAGCTTTATTTCGAAGGATTGTGTATTTTGTCAGACTATCTACCAGACATTCTTCCCCACTTGTCATTCTCCTCTATTTTTCTATTGTGTGAGTGAGGATATAAATCTTCAATCCGAACTTTTCTAGAGCGTGCTGATAACGTGTTGTTAATTTCAGAGCCTTTTAGCTCATACAAACATAAACATAAACATAAACATAAACATTATAAGGAAGATATAAGAAAGTAAAGAGATAGTTTTGAGAGAGAAAGCCTAGCCAAGAAGATAGCTAGGGAGGGGAGTTTCTTATTTATATATATATTGAGATTACATGCAAGCCAACACATGGCTAGTGACTCACTAATTCTTTCTCTAGATTTTACATATAGGCCGCTACATAATATCTCAATACAATAGGAAGACCCACATTTATACATATTACAACACAAATTACATTATTACCAAACATTTCATACCAGCATTAATCCACCAATACTTTTACCGGAATAGCCCTCAAAGAAACAGCCTTTTGCAACGTTAGTCCAAACCTTTCACTCATGTCCAAATCTTTTGCGTTCATTCCTCCTTCCAGCTTCCAGTCATACGCGTAAAGTAACGAGCCTAACATAAGATGCGACATTTTATGTGCTAGAGGCAACCCAGGACATATCCTTCGTCCCGCTCCAAACGGAATGAACTCGAAATCCTGCCCTTTGTAATCGAGTTCACTACCTACGAATCTCTCTGGCTTAAATGTTTCTGGCTCGGACCACACACTTGGGTCACGGCCGGTTGCCCATATATTAAAAAATATCTGCGCGTCTTTTGGTATAGTGAACCCTTTGATTTCTACATTAGCTTCAGCTTTATGAGGAACTAGAAATGGTGCCGCTGGGTGTAGACGAAGAGTTTCTTTTACTATAGCTTGTAAGTAGGGTAGATTTGAAATGTCCGATTCTTCGATGATCCCATTTTCGCCAATGACTTCTTTGAGCTCGGCCCTAGCCTTCGCCATTTTTTCAGGGTTTCGTAGTAGCTCGGTCATTGCCCATTCTAGTGAGCTTGAAGTAGTATCTGTCCCTGCAATAAATAAGTCCTAGATAATGTGGTAGCATTAGATAGAGGTTTATGATGAATATTTCAGGAAGATTTTGAACAGTCGAGGCGTTTAATAGTCATATATCTCTAAATAAATGTCCAGTTTTATTCTTGATTAAGAATAAATAGGATCAGATAATAAAACATTTTAACCATTGACAAATTGAAGAGTAAAATTTTACTCACCATAAGCAAATTCCTTAGCTCATCACGGTTTAATTCAGAATCATGCTTCTGGTGCAGATTAAGCAATGAATCCAAAGCATCATTGACCCTCAAAGAACCATCTCCAGATGACGATTTTGCCCTTTCTTCCAACCTTTGATCTGCAATTCTATCAAAGATTACAAACAACTTCTCAAAGTAAACCTTAGTATCTCTACGAATCCCTTGGAAATCAAACGGTTGAAGTATCGGAAAAAAATCCGAAAAATTAGGCCGCCCGAAGAGCTCCATCAAAGCGCATATCACATTTTTCATTTCATGAGCTGAATCTGATCTATGTTGAGCTAAATCAATGGAGAAAAAGAAATTCGACAACAAATTAAGTGTTGTTGTATGCCCAACTCGACCAATATCCATAGCCTCACCCCTTAAACAACACTCATTTGCATACTCAAGGAGGTCAAACACGACTTTTTTACGTAGTCCTTTACTAGCATCTATATGGTGGGATGCGAAAATCTGTTCTTTGCATAATTTACGAAACTTTCGCCATTGGTTTCCAGCGGATAACGCGACGATGGAATTCTCTACGTGTTTGTGTGAGTTGACGGCATCCGGTTGGACTCGGCCGGAGAAAGACGAGTCTTGTTTTTGTAGCATTTCTTTGGTTATTGTTGGAGATGTAACTACTATTGTGGTACGGCTTCCTAGTTGAAGGGACATTAAGGGTCCATATTTTTTTGAGATAGTTGCTAGTGTTTGGTGGGGTTGTGTGCCTAGTTGGAAAATGTTTCCGATGATCGGAAATTGGTAGGGGCCTGGTGGTAGTTTGGCGGTGGTGCTGGACTTCCGGCGGGATAAAATGGTGGTGATAAGGATGGTGGTGGCTAGGAGGACAAAAAGTATGGTGTAATCCATGTGGGGAGTGAAGGTGTGATCTCTACCACCCAATTGGTCACGTTTAAATAAAAAATAAACGTTGAATAATAAATAATTCAATTTTAAAAATTTAAATCCCAAAATAACTCGCATTTGAAATTATTTATGCTATTAAACAAAAAAAAATTAAAATTTGAACACGCTACACGGTGTTCAAATTCACAATAACCACATACAAGGAGTTCAAATTCACAATAACCACAAAAGTCCAAAAAGTCGGTGTTCAAATTCACAATAACCACATACACGGTCTTCAAATTCACAATAGCCACAAAGGTCCAAAGTCAGTTTACGTTTACGAAGGTCAGTTTACAAAGTTCAAATTACAAAGTTCAAAGTAAGTTTCTTCTCCGTCTCACTTTAAATTACAAAATAATAATACAAAAAATATGTATTAATAAAGAAAACTAAATATAAATATTATTTTTTTCATTTCAAATAAATACTTTAAAAAATATACTTCTATAAAAAAATTATAATCTTCATTTCAAAAATAAATATTACTTTCGACTCAAAATGAATAACCTAAAAATAATACTACATTTTTATCCAAAAAAATGAACATTACTTTCTTCATCCCAATAAATATTTTAAAAAAATAATACTGCTTCATTTGCCTCAAAAATTAATGTTTGTAATGTTAGTGTCTTCGTTTCAATATATGACATTAATTTTTAAACAAATAAAGTAATATTTTATAAAATATTTATTGGGATGAAGATAGTAATTTATTCTATAGACGATGTAGTATTCTTTTTGTAAAAATTAATGTTTATAATGTTAGTGTCTTCGTCTCAAAAAATGAATATTAATTTTTGAGACAAGTAAAGTAGTATTCTTTTTCAAAATGTTCATTGAGACAAAGGAGAAGCAATTTTTTTTGGATATAGAAAGTAGTATTAATTTTGGGACGAAAGTAATATTCATTTTTTAATTGAAGGAATTTTTTTTCTTAAATAAAAAGTAGATTTTTTTTCTATGTCAAAAAAAAAAATTGAACATTGCTTCCTTCGTCTAAATGAACATTTAAAAAAAGAATACTATTTTATTCGTCTAAAAAATTAATGTCATCTTAATGTCATATTTTGAGACGAATGTAGTAACATTATAAACATTAATTTTATAGGCGAATGAAGTAGTATTTATTTTTAAAATATTCAATGGGATGAAGGAAGTAATGCTCATTTTTTGGATAAAAATGTAGTATTATTTTTTGGTTATTCATTTTGAGTCGAAAGTAATATTTATTTTTGAAAAGAAGAATATAGTTTTTTATAGAAGTATATTTTTTAAAGTATTTATTTGAAATGGAAAAAATAATATTTCTATTTAGTTTTCTTTATTAATACATAATTTTTGTATTATTATTTTGTAATTTAAAGTGAGACGGAGAACAAACTTACTTTGAACTTTGACCTTTGTAAACTTATCGTTTGTGGTTATTGTCAATTTGAACTCCCTATAATGTGTTGTGTAGCGAGTTCAAATTTTAGTTTTTTTTTAATAGCGTAAATTAAAATAAAATTGAGCAAATTTAAATTTGCTATACAATATAGCGATTTTAACCGAAAAAATTATAAACTCGCTACACCGGATAGCGAGTTCCAAAAAGTTAGTCATTTTGGCAAATAGTTTCAAATGTAGATTATTTTGAGATTTAAATTTTTAAAATGGAATTATTTTTAAAAAAAAATCTACTTATGAGTGTTTAAAGTCAAGTCTGGCTAAGTTACTATTCCTCCCGTTCCGATTTAAGGTTATTAATTTCCTTTTTTATTTGTCTCACTTGTTATTTTTATAACAAAAACTTCATACATACTTTATCTCTCATACTTTACTTTATACTTACAACATTTATTTTTTCTTAATTTTCGTTACAAATCAAACTAAGAATTTTAAATTGGGAAGGATGGAGTACTAAATTATTTGGTTTAGAAGTCGACTAAAATAAGTGGTGTTGTTTTTAAAAGGAAAATACTTCCACCGTCTAGCCTGAAAGTTCAAATTTTTTCAAAAGGTGGACTCATTTGAAAGTTTAAAATTACAAAAAAAAAAGTTTTTATTACTTTTTTATTTGTTGGCCACATATTATACTAATAACAATTATTCCCTAACGAATCTTTATTAGGCATTCTCCGTACCAACTCTCTAAAAGGCCACCAACCACCCAAACCTCAAAAATAGTTTTTACATCAATCTAAATCACTATATTTTTCAAACTTTTATTTCTGGACCGGACTAATAATAGGAGTTGTTTGACTTTAGGGCATCTCAATAACTGTGTCCCATTCATTTACAGTAAGTCATTTGTTTAGAAAGTCACAGTTGAAGGTTGATTAATTTTACTACGAACACAATACAAATTAATTAGTACTACTTATAAATAACAAATTTTAGATTGAGAATTTTAATATAAAAGTTATGAAAATATAATATTTTAATGAAATTACTTTAGATTAAGTGCTATCTCCGAGACTCCGACTCTCCATCCTAAAACGAAAGTCCAAATTTACTTTAGATTAAGAGTATATTTGGACATTTATTTGGGACGGAGAGAGTAGCATAAATTTAGAAGAAATGACTAGAATACAGAGTACTCACCAGAAGCAAGTGTCTTAGCCCATGGAGGCTAATCTCAGAATCACTCTTGTTAATGAGACCAAGCACATAATCCAAAGCATCGTTGTTCGCCTGAGAATGATCACCGGAGGATGATCGTTCTAGCAACCGTTGATCGATGATTCTATCAAACGTCCCAAACAACTTCTCATAATAAAATTTCGTTTTTTCACGAACTCCCTGTGGATCAATCCGTTTAAGTATCGGAAAATAATCAACCAAATTAGGCTTCCCACCAAGCTCCATTAAAGCCCAAATATAATCCTTGAATTCTTGAGAAGAACCCAAATTATGTTCAGCCAAATCAATAGAGAAAAAGAAATTGGACAATAAATTAAGTGTTGTAGTATGTCCAGCCCTACCAATAAGCATAGCTTCACCATTTAATGAACATTCATTTGCATGGTCAAGAAGGTTCGCAACAACTTTTTTGCGTAACCCTTGACTAGCATCAAGTCGGGTGGTCGCAAAAATTTGCTCTTTGCAAATTTTTCGATATTTTCTCCACTGGGGCTCGACGGGCAACCACACAATGGAGTTGGCGTGGTGGTCGAATGTGTTGCCACCATCTAAGTGGGACAGGCTAGAGAAGGCTAGATCATGTTTTTGTAGCATTTCTTTGGCTATTTTGGGAGAGGAAATGACTATTGTTGTTCTAGTTCCTAGCTTTAGAGACATTATTGGGCCATAGGTTTTAGAGAAATTTGCTAGGGTTTGGTGGGGGTTTAGGCCTAGTTGGAAGAAATTTCCTACTATCGGAAAAGGGTATGGGTCGGGCGGGAGTCTGTGTTATATGTAGTAGTATTCACATATAATACTTGGTCATCTCCCATATTGAATATGTAAAGCAACCTTTCATTCATGGTATAAAGTCTTGTTTTTCATTTCTTGTTTCTTGTGTCTTCTTTATTCCACATGGGATTAGTAATATAACTTGTGGAGCTAAACTTGGTATATAATAGGTAAGTTTGAAGAGTTCCTATAAGCTTGCTTGAGCTTCCCTTTATTATGAGAAAATGCCAAGTAGCTTAAATTTTTGAGTATTATATTATTATTATTATTATATATATATATATATATATATATATATATATATATATATATATATATATATATATATATATATGATACCACTTTGTATTGGATTAATTAATTATTGTATTGTAAGAGAGAGAGTATAAAAGAGAGAGAGAGAGTAAGAAAGTATTTTTTTTCCTTAATGCGTAAATGGAAGTGTGTTTACAACTGAAAGAAAACTCTCCTTATATAGGAAGAGTGGTTACAGACACCTGTCCATACTGGACCATAAACTTTTACAAAAGAAATAAAATAACAAACTTTTACAAAAGTAACGGACATTATTGAAGCCGGGTACACATTGGGCCCCATCGCCACTATCAATAATGACTACCATACAAACTACTTTACTTTACTTTATTAAAGCAAGAGTCTTGCTGTCTAAAGCATGAATTATGCTGTCCCCCATTTGCCTTTCCACCATGACTGTCCTTGTCTGCCGACCTGATTATCCCTTGTCCTTATCTACCGACTTGATCCTCGTCATTTATCCCGTGATATTCCAGAGATATATCAATCTTCTCTTTAAGTCTATTAGTTTGAGCTTTTGTCTTTTAGCCCACTACACATTATCTATAGCTGTGACCAGATTGGTCCACACATTTCTATTTTTTCTTAATTCTTCTTTTATTTCGCCCTCAAGCTCCTTTATTTCCTTACGGAGTTGTCTTTCCTTTTTGTATAATTGATCAAAATTAAACTTAATAGGATTACTAGCCATTTAACCTTTAGCGTTTGGCTGGGGCTTTCCCCTTTGATGCAGCTCTAGATTGCTGAGTGATGGCCTCGATTAATGAGTCCCAAATATCTTCTTGAGTTGGCTCGGACCGAGTCTCTCATGCCAGACAATTGAAAGTATTAATGGAGTTCAGTGATCCATGTGATGAAACAGTTTTCATCAAGTCATCATCCTTTGTTGAATGAGTGGGAAATGCCGAGAGGAATTGGTTCTTCATGTGATCCAGAACCTTCACCATGATTTTTTTCTCTGATTCCTTGGGGTATTTTCTCTGAAAGTAAATTTTTAGGCTACTCATAGAGCCTGGCTGGAAACATTGCTCTTTAGATCCTTTATTACGGTCATCATTAATAACAGTTTGAATATTGACTGTTAATTTATTAATACTCTCAACATTCATTATAGTCCATCATTTAAAAAAGAAATTTCTTTGTAAAATTGGGATATCAAGATCATCATGAGAGATGGATAGTGTCCGTCTCCAAATCCATGGGATTTGAAATTTTGCAAAGAATAAGAAAGGACATTGTCCATAAATCAATTTCTCTGTTTGCAATTGTGCAACTAGTGGACTATTATCACACCAGGGATTATATAAATCTCCAATTTCTTTTGGTAAAATTTCCAAAGAAGGACCAAATTTTGACCACCAGTTATAAAACCAATTGGGAACTGGTTTTTCCAGGATTTCTGGATTTATTGAGAAAAACCAAGAATATTTGTTCTTGGGATTTTGGTAATAAAATACCTTTGAAAAAGCTTGGATATAATCCCAATAATTAAAATAGGCATATTGCCCTTCAGCTATTTTCACAGCTTTATCTCCATTGGGATTTAATCCCCACTCTCTAGGGAGCAAAATTTATATTAATGTGGCATTTACTATAATTTATAAATTTTTCTTCACAACTGCTATTATAGTGATGAGTAATTGTTACAGATTCAGTAACTATGAGCAATATTTCCAGATTTGGTCTTGCCTGCCCATGGAGGCCTGGATAACCTCTAGATTTGAGGTATCTGGTCTTAATTGACCAAGCATCATTTCTGGTAATTTTGAGGTCCTCATCCTCAATGTACATCACAAATTCTGTGATGGGATTTTCATAGTATTCCTGCTCTTGAGTATTCTCAGCAATTGTAATATCTTTATAAGATATCATCGTATTAAATGATGAGGTGGAAGCCATGTCTTCCTTTTTACTTGGTGCAGAGGATTGCTGCATATTTCTTGGCCTAGAGGGGTAAATTGGCCTCATTGGTATATTGGTTGCTTGGCAAATTGTCCAATCTCCTATTATAGGAACACTTGGTAATTCGTGATAAGGTATCCGTCCTCGACCACGACCATTACCGCGACCTCTTCCCCTATTGGGGGTTATCATTTTCCCTGTAAGAATTCTCGAGTTAAATAATCAGCAAGAAAATTATTTTCTCCCTTTATATATTGAATGTCAAATTCAAAGGCAGACAGCTGAGCTTGCCATCCTGCAAATATTTGCTTTGCCACAAGATTTTTAACATCTTTTTCAATAATAGATTTTACTGAACTGCAATCAATTCTTAGTAAAAAATTTTGATTTAATAAATCATCCAGAAATTTTGAAATACATTTAATTACAGAAAGCATTTCTTTCTTAATAGTTGAATATTTCAACTGAGTGGGATTCCACTTTCCTGATGTGAATCAAACTAACACTTCTTTTGAATGTTCAGGATTCACTTGTTTTAAAATACCTCCATATCCTATATCGGAAGCATCTGTTTCTATTATTTTAAAATAGTTTGAATTTGCCAAAGACAAGCAAGGTAGACATTTTACCTTAGATTTAATGATCCTTACGGCTTGAGAGTGTTCCTCAGTCCAGAGTTTAGGATTCTTTTTTAATCTAGAATATATTATAGCTGTATCCCTAGCCAAATTAGCATAATAGTCTGAAATATAATTTAGACTTCCCAAAAACCTTTGTAATTATTTTGTATCATTTATGACATCATGAAATTTAGAAGCAAATTCAATACTTCTGTCTATAGGAATAATTTTTCCTTGATCAATATTATGAACCAAAAATCTAACTTGAGTTTGAAATAATTTCATTTTAGGTGCAGATACAACTAACCCATTATGAATTATCAAATTCTTAAATATTGTTAAATGTTTAATATGTTGTTCAATTGTTTTAAAAAATACTAAAACGTCATCAATATAGACAATTATAAATTCTGTATATGGATTAAAAATATCATTCATTATGTTCTGAAATTCAGAAGGAGCATTTTTTAATCCGAAGGGCATTACTTTCTATTCATAGTGCCCAAATGGGACTGTAAAGACAGTCTTGTACCTATCAGATTCACTAATTTGAATCTGCCAATATCCAGATTTCATATCGAACTTTGAAAAGATTAAAGCTTCATTCAACCTATCTAATAAATCCTTTTTATTTGGAATTGGATATCTAATCTATTTTAACATTTTATTAAGTGGTTTATAATTTATTACTAATCTAGGAACACCTCGTTCCTTTTCAGCTGCGTTATTCACATAGAAAGCAGTGCAGCTCCACGAAGATTTAGATTTTCTTATTAATTTTTTCTCTAATAGAGAATTAATTTCATTTTTTACATAATTCTAAATATTCTCGGTTCATTTGAGCCGGCCTAGCCTTGGTAGGTATTTGTTTTTCATCAAAATCATCTACATAAGGTAAAGAAACAAATTGTTTCTTTCTATCCCAAAAAGCATTGGGTAAACTCTTACAAATTTCATTATTATATTGTTGCTCAATTAATTTAATTTGATTTTTAATTTTTTTTAGTTGTTCATTAATATTCAAAATTCCTATTTTTTCTTTAAGAAAACATAATTGTTTTTCTTTATTTAAAAGAATATCTCTAACTTCATTAAGCATACGAGTCTGAGGATCAGTAATAAACTCAAATACAATTTCTTTACCATCTATTATGGTAGATATTCCTGTTTGGTCAATATTAATTATTGGCATAATTTTATGAAGGAAAGGAGTTCCCAATATAATTCTATGAGTAAGACCTTTTACCATAATAAAAGAAGTGTGTAAACAAATATTTTGATTACAAATATAAGCATCAAATAATTTGTATTTAACTCTTGATTTATCTCCTCCTGATTGGGTAAGAGATTGAGTTGTTTTTGAAAAATATTTAGTAGGAATTATTCCTTCTTGTAAACAATTTAAATCAGCACCACTATCAATAAATGCTATTTCATTTTCTAATATAAAATCTCTATTAATTACAAGAGTTATTTTCACAAACTATTTTTGTGATGTAACTTGGTCTAAAAGATTTAAGTACCCCTTTATATCAGTATTATTGATAGAAGCAATGTCTTTTTCATTATTGCTAGAAGAAGCAACATCTTGTATTTCGTTTAATTTAAGAGATTTTGTTTCTAACAAGGTCATTCTTGTTGATAGGGCTTCATTATTTTGTTTAATCTGAGATATTTCAGATTTTAATAAGTTTATTTCTCTTTTTAAATCATTAATAGAAACAGGTGTTTCTTTAACATTAGATTGTTGAAATCTATGCAAAACCTCACTTAATTGGTAAGGTGCTTCTATTATCAAAGGTGATTCCTTTTTATCTTTAATTAAGATTTTAAGCATTTTTTCTTTTAAATCAGGATCCTTAATTGATTCTATTATTGTTAATGCTTTTTCTTGATCAGCATTTAGAACATTTAATCCATGCATATCTACTATAGATTTCCAATAACTTAATTCGTTACTTAATTTGTTACATTGACAATTATTAGGTTTATCCAACTCATCTTCCCCCGAAGAAGATTCTTCAACTAATTCTAAATTTTCTTCATTAGAAGATTCTACTTCTTCTTCAGAATTAACAAGCATTATCTTTTTTTAATTGTGAACGTAATTGTTCATCCTATATTTCATTAATGACTTTTTTAGTCCAACATTGATTAGCATAATAGCCAATCTTACCACATTTGTGGCAACTTATCTCAAGCTTTTTTGCTTTTCTTTTTCCATTTTTAAGCATAAATGCTTTTCCCTTTTGCTTGGGCTTAGCTTTATAATAACGCCTTTTATAATTTCTTTTTATAAGGATTTTCGTAATATTTTTCTTTATTTTTAAAAGATTTATTTTTCTTTTACACAATTTTATGTTTTTTATTTATTTTAAATATTTTCTCAGGAATTAATGATTCTTTTAGGTCAAAAGCAAATTGTTCACAGAATTCACCCAATTGGTGTTTTTCTGATAACTTTTGCTTTTTTAATTGATTCTTTAGCTTAATATCATTAAACAAAGCTAATCCTTCATTTATGCAACTATTAATTAGTTTCCCATAAGTTAATTCGGAATAATTAATATTTATTCCATCATTTTTCATTCTTAAGGATTGTCGAACCTTTTCAGCAAAAAGATGAGGAAGGCCATCTATAAATTTAGCTTTCCAATGGGTTGAATTAGGGTTTGTTAATTGATAAACCCTAGATAAAAGTGTATCTTTATACCATCTAAAATGGGTTAAAGATGGACATCTTAGGTTTTGGAGAAGTGTTTGCAACTTCTCAGCGATTGGAGTAGTATTTCCCACAAAATGTTGTAGGATCGCAATACACAATGTGTACACTGCATCTTCTTCTCCAGTAGGAGCAATTGCACTACCTGGTTCAGTTTTAACCAATTTTTTATGGTTTCTTATTTCTATTTTTTGAGGTTCAGTACGATAATGATCCCACCAACCTTTTAATTGCCCTACAAAACCAGTAATTATAAAATTTGCTATGGCACTATCGCTATTGCCATGTTGTTTACACACAATAGAATACATCATTATTCTATGTATTACATCTAATATTTGTTTATCATTCAAGCCATCAATATTCCACTCATAAATGGCTTTTCCAGAATAAGAATTCTGAAATGACTCATGTTCTTCAAAAAGAAGATCTTGAGGCGAAGGTCTCTTGTAGTAATATTTATCAAGAGGTTTAGGAGCATAAATTGGGTTTAATTCACTTATATTATTATTAGTGTTCAAATCAGCAAACATATTGGTTAACTGATTAATATCATTAGTTTCTTCTGAGGATTCAGATGGAGTCTCAGTCTCATCATTTTCAGAAGATTCATTTTGATTTGAGGTTCTTTCTTTAGAAAGAACACTAAGATGTAAATCTCTTAATTTTTGTTCTAAAATATGAACAAACTCATTAGTATTATCCTCCATTTTAAATCCTTTAACAGGAATAGGAGGTTGAATCATAGGAGCATCTGTTTGCACAGATGGAGAAGATTCCTCTCTATTAAATTTATTTAATTGATCAATTATTAATCTTTGTTGATCCGTTTGTTGGTTAATAGTATCCTTTAGAGAATTCAACTCCCTTTTTAGTAATACAAATTGATCACCTAAACAGATCAAAAAGGTGTTTGTATAATTTTGAGATTTAATTAGAGCATTTAATTCTCTAATTGTTACTTTAGCAAATTCAATTCTCTGCAAGTTTCCATAGACAGTAGCCTCCGTATCTTTATTTAAACAAAAATTTTGTTTAGGTGGAAAAGGTAATTTAACCGTTTCCCCTTGTTTCATAGTCCAAGATCTTTGTATTACTAAAATTTCATTATTTATCTCATCAATATGATGTTTTAAAAACCATTTTACGATAAATGTAAACTCTTGATTTCTTTCTAAATACTCATAATATTTATTTTTGAATTCTATTAATTCTTCCTTTGAGTATTTATTAAAATACCATTCACGAAATTGTTCGTGTTCTTCTTCTTGAAATTCTTTATTAAGAATTTCTCTTATTAGACTGCCTGGAGAATAATCAATCATAGATGAAAACTCATTTCTGATTGAGTAGGAGATTGCCTCCTCTTATTTTCAATTTTATTATAAATTCCTTCTGGAATGTTATTTTGACTTATTCTTATTTCTTTTACAGAAGATTCTATTTTTTTTCTCTCTTGAGAGGTTGAGCCTCTAAAAGTCTCCTTAGGGAGAGCATAAAATTCACTAGAAGTGGAATACCTAGCAGACATTGACCTAGGTAATTTTATTGTTCTTTGAGAATTAAACTTTATTTTTACATCTCCTTCTGATGTTTGTATTATTTGATCTATATTTTTATTTAATTTTGTTTCAGGTTCTATTTCCTGAGGAAGAGACCAAGTTGTAGGGAAGTTGATTTCGTCCCATCAAATCAACCTATTAGTTGCTATGTTCGAGGTTAATAAATTAGTTTGTACTATCGTAGTAGTTCCTGGAAATGATATTTGTTTCACTCTAGGATTTAGAGTATGTAACACCTTGTAATAAATCCTATAGCATATTGCTATTATTTCGCTTCCTTGTTTAAAATTATAACCATTAGTATGAATGGTTAATTGCATAGCATCTAATAAATTACTATTAGATAAAGATATATTCAAATTAGGAGATACATCAAAATAAATCGATCCATGGCATAATTAAAGCTGCTAAAGAGGGTTTGAAGTCTCTACATCTACCATCTCTAACATATGCCATAATACTTAAATTAACCTCTAATAAAGTTAAGGATTTGAATGCAATTTGCACAAATTCTACATGGATAAATTTATAATTCCTAAAAGGAATGAAATCTTTTTTACTCAATAAATTAATTGTTTGAGTAGTTTCAGACATTCTAATGGTTTGCTCTATGGTTTTAATAGCAAACCTAGATCGCATATCAAACAATTCAATATTATAAATTTGATTCGAAGGAACGGATGGGATTACCCATTTGTTCAATTTATCCAAAATTTTTGGATAATCTACTAATTCTGCATTCTTTATCAATACCTCATGATAATCATTATCATCCATATTCATAAGAAAGTTGATGTGGTTGGCCGAATAATAGATTTCTTGCTAAGTATGACTTATTAACTTGAAAAGTAAATGACATAAAATTACAATCTTTTTGGTCATCTTTGCAAACGAATAACTCATTCAACTATCAACCCGAATTGATAAAGACAAAGAATTGAAAAAAATATTGGTCCTGGCATGTTTACATATATGTTAGAAGAGGATCCTAAAACTTTTTATGAAGCTATGTCTATGTCTGATTCAGACTTGTGGAAAAGAGTCATGGATGATGAAATCAAATCTATACTTGATAATGAAACATGGCTTGGATAATTCAGGCTCAAAATGTACTTTAGCATATAAATGAGCCCAAAATTAATGCCAATCATGGAAAGCGGACCCAAAAACACGAGTTCGAGTCGGGGTACTCACACTCCATTCAGTTCCCCTTTTGCTTCCTTTCTTCACTTTAATCCACCATTTTTCACCTAATTAACCTGTACTCATAAAGACACTAGAAAATACATTAAAATAACATTTTACTTAAGAATTTCACAATAAATAAGTGTAAGTGTACCTAGTTTAGATGTGTAATAACACATCCATCACATATTGATCATGTAGGGTTGGTTTATGATGCATTGTAGCCTTACTTGAGTTCATATCCATGGGTTGTGATATAAATAGTGTATGAAATGTATGTTACACTATGGTATTGATTTGAACATGAGTATGATTTACCATGTTGTTATATTTCTTATCCCTTTGATGGATTTTATTTCAAGTAACTATTATGTGCTTGAACTTGTGTTAATCAGCTGATGTTAGGGGTATAGCGGAATACGATCAATTATGAAAAGTGTGACCTAATGTGATCGGATTACGTTATACCTGTGACTATCCCCATCTGTGGCCACAGAGTGGGGTTATAGCATCTGTATTGAGCCAAAAGTCTTACAGAGTTGCTAGTATCTTATATGGTTCCCTGAAAAATGGGTCTTATAAGAGTGAATAATGCCTAAGCAGTTCACAAATGAGTGGAGTTTTATCTCCCGATGTTGTACGACTTATTGGTCAGACGGGAAAAGGTAAACCAAGGTAACGTAATGTGTTTACGGCTTTTCCAATGTGTTATATGCACCTTGCTATGGGTTGCTTCTTATTTGGCATATTGCTGCATTTATAATAGCTTGCTGAGATTTATTCTCACCCCTCTTCCTTTAATGTTTTTAGATCCCGAGACAGGCGGACCAGCCAAGTAAGGACGAAAAGGAGTTTGGAAGTGGTCTTTTGGAATTGTCGGGGTATATATAGGTTGGCGTAGAAAGATGTATTTTGGTATAACTTCTTTATGAAGTTTGTGTATATAAAACTTGATTTCAATGTCATATCTGAAATCTTTTGTAACTGAAACAGGTTGTTACTTTTCAAAGTTGTTTAACTCTTCCTCCAAGTGGAGATGAATGGAGTTAGTTTGCAATGGTTATGTCAAGTTTGTTTAAGTGTGTAAGTTAAATCAAAGTTTTAAAAATTTAGTCGGTTTAGTGTTTCTTGGGGACGCTCCCGCTCGGGACACGTGTTAGGTTCCGGGTCGGGGTCTCCACAAGGTAAACTTCTGGTACCATTATGATAGTCTTGTACAACCCAGAATTTTGTCCCTCTAATTTTTCCAGAGTACGCTTCAGGCCATACCCATTAGAGGTGATACACAAATATTCAATCCCATTTACTTCGGTAGTTTCTACGTGATAACCATTTGCTCGTATGTCTTAAAAGCTTAATAACGTTCTTCTAGAACGCGGGGAATAAAGCGCCTCAGAAATGGTAAAATTTGTACCATTAGACAACATAAGATAGGCTTTCCCATATCCATCTACTAAATCACAAGATCCCGATATTGTTGTCATTGAGGTTTTAGTCGGCTTTAATTCCTCAAAATAAGCTTTATTCCGAAGGATTGTGTATTTTGTCAGACTATCTACCAAACATTCTTCCCCACTTGTCATTCTCCTCTATTTTTCTATTGTGTGAGTGAGGAGATAAATCTTCAATCCGAACTTTTCTAGAGCGTGCTGATAACGTGTTGTTAATTTCAGAGCCTTTTAGCTCATACAAACATAAACATAAACATAAACATAAACATTATAAGGAAGATATAAGAAAGTAAAGAGATAGTTTTGAGAGAGAAAGCCTAGCCAAGAAGATAGCTAGGGAGGGGAGTTTCTTATTTATATATATA
The DNA here is from genome assembly GCA_022495995.1 of Adenophora triphylla var. japonica. Lineage (NCBI taxonomy): Eukaryota > Viridiplantae > Streptophyta > Magnoliopsida > Asterales > Campanulaceae > Adenophora > Adenophora triphylla. The sequence goes on from JAFEMH010000942.1 coordinate 59,413, forward strand.
TTGAGATTACATGCAAGCCAACACATGGCTAGTGACTCACCCATTCTTTCTCTAGATTTTACATATAGGCCGCTACATAATATCTCAATACAATAGGAAGACCCACATTTATACATATTACAACACAAATTACATTATTACCAAACATTTCATACCAGCATTAATCCACCAATACTTTTACCGGAATAGCCCTCAAAGAAACAGCCTTTTGCAACGTTAGTCCAAACCTTTCACTCATGTCCAAATCTTTTGCGTTCATTCCTCCTTCCAGCTTCCAGTCATACGCGTAAAGTAACGAGCCTAACATAAGATGCGACATTTTATGTGCTAGAGGCAACCCAGGACATATCCTTCGTCCCGCTCCAAACGGAATGAACTCGAAATCCTGCCCTTTGTAATCGAGTTCACTACCTACGAATCTCTCTGGCTTAAATGTTTCTGGCTCGGACCACACACTTGGGTCACGGCCGGTTGCCCATATATTAAAAAATATCTGCGCGTCTTTTGGTATAGTGAACCCTTTGATTTCTACATTAGCTTCAGCTTTATGAGGAACTAGAAATGGTGCCGCTGGGTGTAGACGAAGAGTTTCTTTTACTATAGCTTGTAAGTAGGGTAGATTTGAAATGTCCGATTCTTCGATGATCCCATTTTCGCCAATGACTTCTTTGAGCTCGGCCCTAGCCTTCGCCATTTTTTCAGGGTTTCGTAGTAGCTCGGTCATTGCCCAATCTAGTGAGCTTGAAGTAGTATCTGTCCCTGCAATAAATAAGTCCTAGATAATGTGGTAGCATTAGATAGAGGTTTATGATGAATATTTCAGGAAGATTTTGAACAGTCGAGGCGTTTAATAGTCATATATCTCTAAATAAATGTCCAGTTTTATTCTTGATTAAGAATAAATAGGATCAGATAATAAAACATTTTAACCATTGACAAATTGAAGAGTAAAATTTTACTCACCATAAGCAAATTCCTTAGCTCATCACGGTTTAATTCAGAATCATGCTTCTGGTGCAGATTAAGCAATGAATCCAAAGCATCATTGACCCTCAAAGAACTATCTCCAGATGACGATTTTGCCCTTTCTTCCAACCTTTGATCTGCAATTCTATCAAAGATTACAAACAACTTCTCAAAGTAAACCTTAGTATCTCTACGAATCCCTTGGAAATCAAACGGTTGAAGTATCGGAAAAAAATCCGAAAAATTAGGCCGCCCGAAGAGCTCCATCAAAGCGCATATCACATTTTTTATTTCATGAGCTGAATCTGATCTATGTTGAGCTAAATCAATGGAGAAAAAGAAATTCGACAACAAATTAAGTGTTGTTGTATGCCCAACTCGACCAATATCCATAGCCTCACCCCTTAAACAACACTCATTTGCATACTCAAGGAGGTCAAACACGACTTTTTTACGTAGTCCTTTACTAGCATCTATATGGTGGGATGCGAAAATCTGTTCTTTGCATAATTTACGAAACTTTCGCCATTGGTTTCCAGCGGATAACGCGACGATGGAATTCTCTACGTGTTTGTGTGAGTTGACGGCATCCGGTTGGACTCGGCCGGAGAAAGACGAGTCTTGTTTTTGTAGCATTTCTTTGGTTATTGTTGGAGATGTAACTACTATTGTGGTACGGCTTCCTAGTTGAAGGGACATTAAGGGTCCATATTTTTTTGAGAGAGTTGCTAGTGTTTGGTGGGGTTGTGTGCCTAGTTGGAAAATGTTTCCGATGATCGGAAATTGGTAGGGGCCTGGTGGTAGTTTGGCGGTGGTGCTGGACTTCCGGCGGGATAAAATGGTGGTGATAAGGATGGTGGTGGCTAGGAGGACAAAAAGTATGGTGTAATCCATGTGGGGAGTGAAGGTGTGATCTCTACCACCCAATTGGTCACGTTTAAATAAAAAATAAACGTTGAATAATAAATAATTCAATTTTAAAAATTTAAATCCCAAAATAACCCGCATTTGAAATTATTTATGCTATTAAACAAAAAAAAATTAAAATTTGAACACGCTACACGGTGTTCAAATTCACAATAACCACATACACGGAGTTCAAATTCACAATAACCACAAAAGTCCAAACAGTCGGTGTTTAAATTCACAATAACCACATACACAGTCTTCAAATTCACAATAGCCACAAAGGTCCAAAATCAGTTTACATTTACGAAGGTCAGTTTACAAAGTTCAAATTAAAAAGTTCAAAGTAAGTTTCTTCTCCTTCTCACTTTAAATTACAAAATAATAATACAAAAAATATGTATTAATAAAGAAAACTAAATAGAAATATTATTTTTTTCATTTCAAATAAATACTTTAAAAAATATACTTCTATAAAAAAATTATAATCTTCATTTCAAAAATAAATATTACTTTCAACTCAAAATGAATAACCTAAAAATAATACTACATTTTTATCCAAAAAAATGAACATTACTTTCTTCATCCCAATAAATATTTAAAAAAAATAATACTACTTCATTTGCCTCAAAAATTAATGTTTGTAATGTTAGTGTCTTCGTTTCAATATATGACATTAATTTTTAAACAAATAAAGTAATATTTTATAAAATATTTATTGGGATGAAGATAGTAATTTATTCTATAGACGATGTAGTATTCTTTTTGTAAAAATTAATGTTTATAATGTTAGTGTCTTCGTCTCAAAAAATGAATATTAATTTTTGAGACAAGTAAAGTAGTATTCTTTTTCAAAATGTTCATTGAGACAAAGGAGAAGCAATTTTTTTTTTTTTGGATATAGAAAGTAGTATTAATTTTGGGACGAAAGTAATATTCATTTTTTAATTGAAGGAATTTTTTTTCTTAAAAAGTAGATTTTTTTTCTATGTCAAAAAAAAAAATTGAACATTGCTTCCTTCGTCTCAATGAACATTTAAAAAAAGAATACTATTTTATTCGTCTAAAAAATTAATGTCATCTTAATGTCATATTTTGAGACGAATGTAGTAACATTATAAACATTAATTTTATAGGCGAATGAAGTAGTATTTATTTTTAAAATATTCAATGGGATGAAGGAAGTAATGCTCATTTTTTGGATAAAAATGTAGTATTATTTTTTGGTTATTCATTTTGAGTCGAAAGTAATATTTATTTTTGAAAAGAAGAATATAGTTTTTTATAGAAGTATATTTTTTAAAGTATTTATTTGAAATGGAAAAAATAATATTTCTATTTAGTTTTCTTTATTAATACATAATTTTTGTATTATTATTTTGTAATTTAAAGTGAGACGGAGAACAAACTTACTTTGAACTTTGACCTTTGTAAACTTATCGTTTGTGGTTATTGTCAATTTGAACTCCCTATACTGTGTTGTGTAGCGAGTTCAAATTTTAGTTTTTTTTTTTAATAGCTTAAATTAAAATAAAATTGAGCAAATTTAAATTCGCTATACAATATAGCGATTTTAACCGAAAAAATTATAAACTCGCTACACCGGGTAGCGAGTTCCAAAAAGCTAGTCATTTTGGCAAATAGTTTCAAATGTAGATTATTTTGAGATTTAAATTTTTAAAATGGAATTATTTTTAAAAAAAAATCTACCTATGAGTGTTTAAAGTCAAGTCTGGCTAAGTTACTATTCCTCCCGTTTCGATTTAAGGTTATTAATTTCCTTTTTTATTTGTCTCACTTGTTATTCTTATAACAAAAACTTTATACATACTTTATCTCTCATACTTTACTTTATACTTACAACATTTATTTTTTCTTAATTTTCGTTACAAATCAAACTAAGAATTTTAAATTGGGAAGGATGGAGTACTAAATTATTTGGTTTAGAAGTCGACTAAAATAAGTGGTGTTGTTTTTAAAAGGAAAATACTTCCACCGTCTAGCCTGAAAGTTCAAATTTTTTCAAAAGGTGGACTCATTTGAAAGTATAAAATTACAAAAAAAAAGTTTTTATTACTTTTTTATTTTTTATTTGTTGGCCACATATTATACTAATAACAATTATTCCCTAACGAATCTTTATTAGGTATTCTCCGTACCAACTCTCTAAAAGGCCACCAACCACCCAAACCTCAAAAATAGTTTTTACATCAATCTAAATCACTATATTTTTTCAAACTTTTATTTCGGACCGGACTAATATTAGGAGTTGTTTGACTTTAGGGCATCTCAATAATTGTGTCCCTTTCATTTACAGCAAGTCATTTGTTTAGAAAGTCACAGTTTAAGGTTGATTAATTTTACTAGGAACACAATACAAATTAATTAGTACTACTTATAAATAACAAATTTTAGATTGAGAATTTTAATATAAAAGTTATGAAAATATAATATTTTAATGAAATTACTTTAGATTAAGTGCTATCTCCGAGACTCCGACTCTCCATCCTAAAACGAAAGTCCAAATTTACTTTAGATTAAGAGTATATTTGGACATTTATTTGGGACGGAGAGAGTAGCATAAATTTAGAAGAAATGACTAGAATACAGAGTAATCACCAGAAGCAAGTGTCTTAGCCCATGGAGGCTAATCTCAGAATCACTCTTGTTAATGAGACCAAGCACATAATCCAAAGCATCGTTGTTCGCATGAGAATGATCACGGGAGGATGGTCGTTATATTATTTTGAGATTTTCGTCGCTAATCCGTCGGTAAACCGTCGGTAAAAAAGGCGCAATTTTTTGGCGCCACTTTTACGACGAAATAGTGACGAAATTTTATCCGTCGTTAAATTCGTCGGTAAAGTTGTCGTTTTCAGCCTAATTTTTTTATTTTCTTACCCGTCGCTAATCCTTCGCTATTCCATCGCTATTAGCGACGGAATTGTGTCCGTCGCTAAAATCCGTCGCTAAATAACAATTTTCTTGTAGTGCATTTTCATTTTAGGAAAGTGTAGATTATTGTGGGACGTCCAAAAGGAGTCTTTTTGTATATTATCGTGGGACGGTGGGAGTATATATATATATATATATATATATATATATATATATATATATATATATATATATATATATATATATATATATATATATATATACTCCCTCCGTCCCGGTAGAAAGAGGAAATTTACTGTTTACGCGGAAATTAAGGAAAAAAATAATGATATAAATGTTGTGAGTGTAAAAGTAAAATAGGAGAGAGAATGAGTGGAGGGAATAGTAAATTATAATGGTGTTGTGAGTATTAAAATAATGATAGGAGAGAATGAGTGGAGGAAATAGTGAATTTGTGGTTTGTAATGGGACGGAAAAAGGAATATTTGTGGTTTGTAATGGGACGGAGGGAGTATATATATATATATATATATATATATATATATATATATATATATATATATATATATATATATATATATATATATATATATATATATATATATATATATATATATATATATATTTATATAAGAAAGAATGAAATAAATTAATTAATTTAAATATTAATTAAATCTTAATACCGAAGAGGGTATTAGGCAGGAGGAAGTAAACCAGTTTAAAAGTTTTGGGTTGTGACTCTTTGAATGGACATTTGCTAACGAGTATGAATGTTCATAGAGGCACACCCGGATCGGCCGTGCAAGGCATAGAACACGCCCGTGCAATTATGGAGCGGCCGTGCCAATTTTGGTGACCCGGTCGTGCAAAACATGGAGCGGCCATGCAACTTTATTGACTCGGCCGTGCAGTTGAGGCACCAGTTCGGATAAGTTATGTCTTTTCAAGACCACAACACCAACTCTATAAATAGGGCTGGACTCCTTGGAACTGATATATAGATATATAAATATGCTGAGTTAATTACTTCCTGAGTCTTTCTTCTTATCAATCCTATCTTTCGAGTCAAACAATCAAAAGCTTCGATTATTGTTCCATAGTTATTCAAAGGAGTGTAACTTTGAATAAGAGTGCGTAGGTTTTATATCTTGGAGGTGAAATTCGTTGAGACCATTACACCATAGTGGGACGAATTAAATACCTTAAAGATAACATCTTTTGGTGTGCCTAACCTACTGATTCCTTACCCACAATCGAGTCATATACAACAGTTTTAAGGTATTTAATTTTCGTATAGATGGAGTTAGTTTTGATGAAGGGACAATTACCCGAAGCAGACAAGTTAGAGAGGCTAAATGGGCTAAACTATAAGCGTTGGAGTTTGAAGATAGAATACCTTCTCACCATTGCAAAGGTATTCTATGTGCTATGTGATCCTTGTCCAAAGGAGAATGAAAATGATAAAGCAACCGAGGCAGAGAAAACCGAGGATGCTGAAAAAGTGAAGAAATAGAAATCGGATGACTTTATTTGCCGATTCACCATTCTGCAAGCATTGAACAACACGTTGTTCAACGTGTTCCAAATACACAAGACCGCCGCTGATGTTTGGTTTGCAATCAAACGAAGGTACGTCAATGAAGATGCTGGTAATAAATCTTTTTTGGTAAATAAATTTGTTGAATACAATATGGTAGACTCGAGGCCTGTCATTGATCAAGTTAACGAACTCAATGACATAGCCATCAAATGTGCCGATGCTGGTGAACCCATTTCTGAGACATTCCAAGTTTCAACCATCATTGGTAAACTTCCACCTTCTTGGAAAGATTACCAAAAGAAATTGAAGCATAAGAAAAATGCCATCTCCTTAGATGAACTTCTTCAAGGCATTCAAATTGAGACTGAAAGTCTCAAACGTGATGGCTCAATTTCTGAGAAAATTGATGGTGTAAACTATGTGGAAAATAAAAATGTTGCCGGAACTTTCAGGGGAAACCAAGGAAAGTTCAAACGGAAAAACAACTTTATAAATTATGGAAAGGGTAAAGCTAAGAAAAAGCAGAAGATTTCTTGTTATGTTTGTGGAAAAACAAACCATTTGGCTAAGAACTGCTATTACCGCAAAGGGCAACAAAAAGATGAACAAGCAAATGTAGTTGAGAGCAACTTCATTAGCATGCTTTCCAAAATCTGTCTAGTCAACAATGTCGACTCATATTGGTGGAGTTATTCAGGGGCTATATGTCATGTAACTCCAAATCGAAGCTTGTTCAAAACATATGAAGAAGTAAAAGAGCCGAAAGCTGTTTATATGGGAAATGTTTCTACAAGCGAGGTCTTGGGCATAGGGACCATTATTCTCCCCCTCACATCGGAAAAGACTCTTACTTTGAAAATGTGTATCATATTCCCTCTATGAGGAAGAATCTTGTATCCGTCCCTAAATTGGACGAAAATGGCTTTAAGGTAACCTTCCGCGCCCAACAAGTGAATATCACTAAAAATGGGACGTTTGTTGGAAAGGGCTACATTAAAGACCAAATGTATTTATTGAGCATTGATAATAAAATTACCAGTTCTTCTTACTTTGTTGATTCTAATTTTAATGTTGAAAAGCATGATTTTTGGCATTCTAGATTAGGACATATTGGTATGAATGCAATGAGTCGTATGATTAAATATGAGTATATTCCTAAATCTTCGACTATTTATTCTATGAATAATTGTGAATGTTGCGCTCAATCTAAGTTGACTAAAACATCTTTTAAAAGTGTAGTAAGATTAACTAGGTTACTTGAGTTAATTCATACCGATATTTGTGACAACAAAGATATTTTGACAAGAGGTGGAAAACGTTATTTTATTACTTTCATTGATGATTTTTCTAAGTTTGCATATGTGTATTTACTTAGAACAAAAGATGATGCTTTTGACAAGTTTAAAATTTTCAAAGCCGAAGTTGAAAATCAAACCAATCTAAGGATAAAACGATTAAGATCGGATAGAGGTGGTGAATATTTCCCAAACGAGATGATTTCATTTTGTCAACAAAATGGAATTGTTAGGGAATCTTCAGCACCTAATACTCCACCACAAAATGGAGTAGCCGAGAGGAAAAATTGATCCTTAATGGAAATGGTTAGTGCCATGATTATACATTCAAAATTACCAATGAGCTATTGGGGAGAGGCACTATTAAGTTCTGTTTACATTTGTAACAGAATTGTGAATAAACATATGAAAACTCCATACAAATTATTTAATGGGTGTAAGCCTAATATTTCACATTTAAAGGTATGGGGTTGTGTTGCATATGTTTTAGATGCAACTTTGAAAAGAAATAAAATTGGGAGCAAAGCTGTGAAATCTATATTTATTGGTTATTCTTCAATAAGCAAAGCATATAGATTTATGAGAATTAATGACAATCGTGTGTTTGAAGCTACGCGTGCTATTTTTATGAACATTTAAACATAAAAAGTGAAGACAAGGTAGATATAAACCATGAATTGTCAAAAGAACTTGAAGTAGAAAATGCATCAAGTTCACATGATAATGGTGATGCCATCGCTAATGATGAAAATTTAGACAACAATGAAAATGATGAAATAGTTGAGTTAAGGAGAAGCAAAAGACAAAGAATTGAAAATGCATCAAGTTCACATGATAATGGTGATGCCACCGCCGTATATAGTATTTACGGCGAGGTTTTATACGGTGGACTATTTACGGCGGCTAGTCCGCCGTATATACTATTTACGGCGGGGCGCGTTTTATATACGGCGGATTTTAACCGCCGTATATAAGCCTCTTTCTTGTAGTGTGAAGCTCTGGTTAATCCGAGGGTGGCGAGGGAGAAGCTCGCTACAAGCTCAGGTTGACTCACTAGCTCCCATCAAGGTTGCGTTGGAATGGAGCAGATGAACAAAGACCACCAGGCAACTTGGCTTAGGTGGAAGGAAGAAGCGCAGGCAAGGGAGAAGGCCGCCATCGAGCTATTAAAAAACAACGATGAGTGCCACAACATTATAGTGTCCCGGGCTAGGGACTTCTATGATGTTAGACGCCAACATATGGCTCGACGAGCCTTGTTAGACCTCTCTGTCGAGGTGCTCATTGAGAAATTGGCCGAATGGGCCCACTGAAAGGTATGACGAGACAGCTCGAGCTGGTCATTCTCTTGTTCCTTTCAACGCTAACGACCTGGACGTTATTGCCCAACAAGATACTGAAGATGGGTTAGAGCCATGGGTAGCCCCTCCAGTCGAGCAAAGGAATTTCAACGTTATACTCCAAGAGCTTGTGGAGGCTGATGATATTGATGAAGTCACTCAAGACCAAGTCTTTAAGGAGGTCGAGCATCAAGGGCAGCATCAACCCGGGCAAGGGGAGGACCAAGACCAGTAGGAGCGGCCAAGCCATGATAAAGAGGATTGATCTTTTTTTTTTTATTTTAATTTGGGTTTGTAATAAACAAGTCCCAAATAATCTTTATCTATTGTGTTTAGTCGTCAATGCCTTGGCCAGATTTGGGTGGCAGTTTAACTTACAATATTTTGTATTTTGATAAGTCCTGACCCGCTTTTGGGGGACTTATTTTCTAATGCTAGTTGACCTTTGAACCACTTTGTCTGGATTCATGTTTTTGTCTGTTTTTGTCTAACTAGATTGAGTAGGAGATCGAACAAAGTCTTAGTCGGACCAGTTGTTCATAACAAAGCTGACCAAGGTTTTAGTAGAACTTGTTTTGAGAACGAGGTTGACTTAAGGCTTTGACTGAGCATGTTGAAGGAACAAAACTGACATAAGTCTTTAGTCGAACTTGTTTAAAAAAGAGGTTGATTTAGGACTTTAGTCGAGTATGTTTAAGGAAAGAGGCTGACATAAGTCTTCAGTCGAATATGTTTAAGAACGAGGTTGACTTAGGACTTTAGTCGAGTTTGCTTAAGAACGAGGCTAACATAAGTCTTCAGTCGAACCTGTTTAAGAACGAGGTTGACTTAGAACTTTAGTTGAGTCTGTTTAATATTTCGAGATCGACTATGAGTCGGACCTAAATTGAACATGGTGCAAGTATAACACAGGTTGTGAATAGAACTTCTCGGGGGTAACCCCATTTTATTGGTGAAGTAGATTGTTACATAGAGAGCTCAATCAGAAATAATATTTAACTAAGTGGCTAGCATGACAATGATGTTTCAATTCGTCATCACCCGGATGCCAATCATGTAGTTCCGTTCCTTGACAATTTTGGTGATGATGTAGATTCCTTCCCAATTAGGAGATAACTTATTATGTTCAACTTTCCTTCCAGTTACCTCGATCTTTCATAGGACGTAGTCCCCAACATTTAACGACCTCTTCTTGACCTTCTTGTCATGATAACCCTTAGTTTTCTGGTTGTAATTGACCATTCTAAGCTAAGCAGTCATTCGTTTCTCCTCCAATAGGTCTAATTCGAGCAATCTGTTGGAGTCATTCTGGTTTTGATAAAATAAAGTCACCCTTGCCTTAGGAATTCGTAGCTCGGTAGGGGTCATGGCCTCCGACCCAAATGTAAGAGCAAATGGGGTTTCCCCTATAGGCCCCCAGGTGGTTGTGCGGACTGCCCAAAGAGCAAGGGGTAGTTCGTCCAACCATCTGCCAGCTCGACCAACTAGGCCCTTACTAAGTGCTGTCAATACCAACTTGTTGGCCGCCTCCGCTTGTCCATTGCCTTGTGGATAAGCAACTGACTATTTCCTGTGTTTAACTCCCAATCTCTTCATTTCCGTTTCAAAAGCAGTTGAGAATTGTAGCCCGTTATCTGAAACAATTTAATGTGGCACCCCAAAATGGCACCAAATGTAATCGTGGATGAAATTGATGACGCTTTTTTTCTGTGGGAAGGGTTCGATCAGATCTACCCCCACACGTCGAACGGCCAAGCTGCGATCACAGGTGTTTGCTCAGTTGTTCGGAGCCTTGGTAGGTCGGCATATCTTGTTGACAACACTGTTTGTGGCCCACAAACAGTGAGAATTTTGTGACTTTAGTTTGGAAGCATCTTTTTATCTTCGTGGGAGGTCATTTGGCACCATTTTTAGGTGGTGGAGCTTTGGTAAGTACGACTCGTGAACTACCCCCTCCTACCCAATGATTTTGTAATAATCACATGAGAATATAAGAGAGATAAATAGGAAAAAGTTAGGCGGCGCAACAGAAACAAAGTGAAAACCTAGGAAAAACCCCACTAATTAAGAAATGATCCACAAGAGTACTGCCCATGACTTAAATTTTGTTGAAATGAAGTTTGATTTGTACAAATAAGTATATGAGAAATGAAACGCCATGGAGAATCACGGATGGTGATTGCTTGCTAGTCTATAGCGTGTAGGGCAAAAATTAACTTAATGTCAAATTTTATGAAATCAAGCAAACTTGTGAAGAATGATGTAGATTGAGGGGGAGGAAATGGCAATCAAGAGTGGACAAGTTCTTGTTAACTCGGTAAATCAATTAATCATGTGGAACCCACATCAGACAAAATAAATTTTAATCTTTGATATATAGAAATATCCCCGAATATATCACAGCAGAAAGCGGATCCAAATCTCTAAAATAATGCTTTCCAGTTGAGAAGAAGACCAATTATATGAAAAGGATTTTGTTTGATTGCTAAATAATGCTATTAAATAAAGACTCTGCCCTACCATGGAGAAATGGTATATCAGTTCCCTATAATTAATTATCCATTGAATAAAAATTCATTTATAAATAACAAATTCGTAAAACAGAATATTACAAGATTTCAGTTCCTCAAGGACAAAATTGTTGTGAATTTCAGAGCCTTTTAGCTCATACAAACATAAACATAAACATAAACATTATAAGGAAGATATAAGAAAGTAAAGAGATAGTTTTGAGAGAGAAAGCCTAGCCAAGAAGATAGCTAGGGAGGGGAGTTTCTTATTTATACATATATTGAGATTATATGCATGCCAACACATGGCTAGTGACTCACCCATCCTATCCCTATATTTTACATATAGGCCCCTACATAATATCTAAATACAATAGGAAGACCCACATTTATACATATTTACAACACTCCCCCTTGGGGATTCTTATTGGATGATAATTGTGCTCTGTATGTTGCCTCGTTAAAAACCTTCTGAGCAAAAACCCCGTGGGAAAAATAATCTTGAAGGAAAAGAGTACATCGCACAATCTTTTCAATCGACACTCATTGCCTCGTTAAAACCTTGGCGAGTAACAAAACCCAGTGGGAAAAATAACCACGCTCGAAGGAAAAAGAGTACAATGGAATCTACGTAACTTCAGGATACTCCCCCTGAAGTCTACAAGTATCTTCAGGATACTCCCCCTGAAATCTACAGGGGTGGAAGCTCTGACAATTTACGTAAGCCAATCGCTTTTAAATGTTTCTCAAAAGTGACTTTAGGTAAGGATTTTGTGAACAAGTCAGCGCAGTTGTCTTGACTCCTAATCTTCTGGATCATTATCTGCTTGAGCTCCTGTTGTTGTTGATTGAAGAAAAACTTTGGTGCTATGTGCTTGGTTTTGTCACCTTTTATAAAACCCATTTTCATTTGTTCAATGCATGCTGCATTATCCTCAAACATAATAGTAGGGTCTTCTGTGGTATCCAATCAATAGGAATTTCGAACATGTCTAACCACGGCTCTAAGCCACGTGCACTCACGAATTGCTTCATGAAGTGCTAAAATCTCAGCATGGTTCGAAGAGGTGGCAACCAAGGTCTGTTTCGTAGACCTCCAAGACACGACTGTTACCAATAGTAAACACATATCCACTTTGTGATCGAGCTTTATGCGAATCTGATAGGTAACCAGCATCTGCATATCCAATCAAACATGCTTCATTCATAGAAGCATAGTGATAAAATAAACCCATGTCCATTGTCCCACGGAGATAACAAAATATCTCTTTTATGCCATTCCAATGGCGGTGTGTTGGTTCGTAGGCGAATCGAGCAAGTAAATTAACTGAAAAAGAGATATCAGGTCTGGTGCATTGAGCTAAGTACAATAATGCGCCTATTGCACTTAGATATGGCACCTCTGGTGGCAACACCTCTTCATCCTCTTCCAGAGGGCGGAATGGATCCTTTGATTTATCTAATGACCTGACTACCATTGGTGTGGCCGATGGTTTTGCCTTATCCTCATTGAACCTTCTCAACATCTTCTGGATGTAGTTCGACTGGTGGATCATTATTCCATCTATACGGTGAACTATTTCCAGCCCAAGGCAAAAATTGGTCCTCCCAAGGTCTTTCATCTCGAATTCGGTTTTTAGGAGCTGGGAAGTTTCCTTAACTTCTTCTGGAGTCCCTATCAAGTTCATGTCATTGACATATACAGCAAAGATAGCAAATCCAGTCCTTGTTCTTTTGATGAACACGCACGGACATATATCATTGTTCACATATCCCCTTCCGAGCAAGTAAAGACTGATATGGTTATACCACATTCTTCCGGATTGTTTTAAACCATACAATGAACGCCTCAGACTAATTGAGAGCGTGTTTAGTGGTCTAGAACTACTTGTCTCGGGGTATCGCAAGTCCTTCGGGGACTTTCATATAAATACTTGTATATAGATCCCCATAAAGATACGTTGTGACTACATCCATAAGCTGCATTGTCAGTTTTTCAGACACCACTAAACTGATCAAATATCTTAATATAATAACATCCATAGCGGGAGAGTATGTCTCATCGAAGTCAATCCCAGGTCTTTATGAGAAGCCTTGTGCAACAAGGCGAGCTTTATATCTCATAATTTCATTTCTCTCATTCCTTTTCCTCATAAATACCCATTTGTAACCCACATGTATAACTCCAGGAGGTGTATGAACTACTGGTCCAAATACTCCTCTTTTATTTAAAGAATCAAACTCAACTTGGATTGCTTTCTCCCATTTAGGCCAATCAACTATTTTCTTGCACTCATTAACGGAGCGAGGTTCAATATCATCACTTGATATGATCTCAGTAGCTACCGTATAAGCAAATACATCGTTGATAATTGTTTCATCCCGATACCATATCTCATTTATTCATTCATGACTAACTGATATTTCTTTGTTCTTAGGAATGGATGTACATGTGGAGGCGTCCCCCGAATTTGTTTCCAAAATGAATCCATAATCTGGAACGATTTCATGACATGGATCGGATGATATCCCAATTTTACTATCGCTAACGGGATTCGACTTTTGTGCACTCACCCATTTTCGGGGATGCGAATCCTTGGATCCAACTGGTCTCCCTCTCTTCTGGGGGTATGTATTTCGTTAGCTGGGATCACTAACCTTCCTGTTAATGCTCCTCCAGGGAGATCTATCCTTGCAGGCACATTTGCAGCTGGTATATGAGATCTCGTCACTTTTGTCAGTCCTTTTCATTACTTCACGATGTGTTTCATGTTTCGATGTTGAGAAAGTATTGTCATGATCCCTCCCATATATTGAGTTCTCCTCCCGAAGAGATTCAAGCGGATATGTCTTATGTTGAAGAACCGTTGAGAGTCTTGGAATTTCAAGTTATGGAATTAAAACTAAGAGCATTCCGGTAGTGAAGATCCTATGGAAGAATCATACCATAGAGGAAGCAACGTGGGAGCTAGAGTCGGAAATGAGAGAGAAATACCCTTGGTTGTTTGAGCGTGCAAGTAAGTTATTTTAAAATTCGGGACAAATTTTCTTTAAGGGAGAGTGAGTGTAACGACCCTAACCCTAGGCACTATTTTAGCATCCTATTATATGCATTTTATGTTAATTGTTGGCTTTATGTGCTCGTTTTATGTCTTTGATTGTTTATGAAAGGTTAGGATGGTTGTGAAATAACTTTAAAGCCTTAGGATTTAATTGGAAATAAATTAAAGTAGTATGGTGAAGTTATAATAAAATAAATAAATAAAATATTATGAGTGGTTGGGGTGTCTTTGTGTAAAGGAGAGAAGTAGAGGAGTTAATTGCATTCTTTAGACATTGGGGGACTTAATTGGAGATAGTGGAAAGATTTCATTTAATTTGGTCAAGGGAGGCCATACTTCTTCCCTTTTCACCATTCTCTTCTTTAACCTCCCCATTCCTCCATCATCTTCTTCAACCTCCTCAAAATCTCCATGGAAATCCCTTTTTAAATCCTTCCTTCTAAAAATCATAACAATTCCAATTCCTTCTCATCTTACGGTCCGTCTGCATATTCTTGTTCGGGGCGACGAGGGGAGCGCATCAAGCTAGAAAAATAGTTATTCCATCTCGTATTGTTAAGGTGAGTTATTATGACTTCCCTTCAAAACTAGCTCATGAAAATCTAAATTTTGTTATTGTATGGTTATCATTGTTTTTTGATATTTTAGAACACTTTCTTGGAGTTGAGAAATGGGTTAATGACATAGATATAGTGTTGTTGTTCATGAAAGTTGATAAAGAGTAAGAGGGTATGATTTAAGTTGAAATAAGGAAGTTAAACTTGGAATGTAGATGTGTGTTGGGTAAAACAATCAAGTTGTAAGTAGTCTAGGTCTATCTTATTTTGGTTTAAATGATTTAGTATGAGTTGGTGAAGTTTAGTAACCCCTTTTATATGCATAAAACCTGGATTGATCCTTGAAATTTGAAGAACAAAAATAGAAATCTTGTCTATCCCTTGAATCTTGAATGAAAGCATTAGATCTCTAAAACCCTAAAGTGTTCTCTATTTATACTAGGAGACTAGGGAGAAAAATCTGGTGGAAAATCATTGAAATCCGTCCAAAAAAAAAGAGAGGAAACTAGACCGCCTTTGTTCGCACAGACCGGGCGCACGCCCACTAAGACCGGGTGCGCGCCCGCTTTCACTCTAGTCACTTTCAGGTGCGCGCCCACTAGGACCGGGTGCGCGCCCGCTCTGATTTTCAGCATTGATCCATTTTTCTTCCGTAATTCCCTTTAGGCCCTCCAGCAAATTGAACCTTTGATTTCTTAAAATACCGCGCAAGTCCTTTTTACTCTCAAAAGGTCTCCGCTCCATGAATGAACGCCCTCTGAAAAATTTAATTAAATCTTTCTTTAAATTTAATAATTTTCTTTTGTTTTTGGGAGTCGCCACGCCGTTTTTAAGGAAAACATTGAAAAACCTTCGGAAATGAGAAAATGAGTCTGGGGGTCAAGTTACGATGTGGGAAGATAATAAGGAGCTCACCCACATCGCCTCTTTCGAGACTTTCAATCAAACATTGGACAATTATAATCATTCAAAGTGTGTGCAATTTGTGTCAATCAAAACAAGGGATGCAAATTTGGATTTCATTAATGGCATCGGAACTGGATACAACCTGTGAACCATGAAAGGGGGCCACACCCTTACAAACAATGACTTGCATTACAAGGCAGGAGATGAGACAATCTGTCCAGGGAACTTGGATGTCGTCCGACACAGGACTTCCTCAGAAGAGGGATGTTGGACGACATAAGACATCCTGGTCAGGTTGTCTCTTACAACACCAAAGCTATTCTAGAATTAAAACAATGCTATTTTAATTAAAGAGAGACACTATTCAGGGTCTAAGACCAGTTTGGGGTTGATCGGAGTGAGCAAAGTCAAGATTGACCTTTAATGATACGTATGTCGTATGACGTAGGACACCAAAGACTGTACACGCCACATGACAAACTGCCTCCATCAATGGGTTACACCCAAACAGATCTTAGGCTTCCCAAATAGTGGTAAACGAACTAAAAACACTTAAACACAGCTTTTAAGCACAAAGAGGATCAATCTGGACAGATCTAAAGCCACTGAAAGCCAAACAGCTTTTTGGGAGCTCTATGTCGTATGACACAGGACCCTTTGAGGAGTCCCATGTCGTCCGACATAGGTGTCCTATTTCAGTGCCTTCAGCAGACTGATCCTACCTTGCTCTCTAACATGAATCTAAGCTATAATACTAACTGGAAACAGTATAATAACAATATTACGTGAGTATTATGGGAGGATCACATGGCTTTAATGGCCAAATGTGATAAATCACATGTTTATGGCCATTATCATGTAGCCATCACCTCCTAACTCAAACACAAGTAAACAAGATGCAAACTTTAATGCAACTAAGGCTACTAAATGTCCAGATCTGAGGTGAGGAGATGTGAATATGGAAGATTCACACCTCCACCATCTTTGTCATGCAAAATCCCAAATATTCACATGTTATTCAACACTATAAGCATGTAATGCAAAATAAATGAGAATGTAAGATGTAATCAGAGAGAGAGAGAGAGAGAGTTTAGGGACTACCTATTATAGTCCACAAGGTAGAAGCACCAATAGTATGGTGTTCACCCCTTCAAAACACCAACAAAGGAGGTCTTTCTTTGAATCTTGGCTTGGATGTGTGTATGTGTGAGGAGGGAGGTGAGTGTGTGTGTGTGAGAGAGAGAGGGTGAGCCTCTATTTTAGCAGAGTGCCTTTACTTGCCAAAGTCCTCCATTAAAATGATCAGCCAAGCCCTTTATTTATAGGCATGCTGATGGGAGGTCTTATGTCGGACGACTTAGAGTTTCCACCGCCTTGGGGTCGTCCTGTGTCGGACGACACCGGTCATCTTTATGACAAGTTGGGCCGCAGGAAGGCAGGCCCAATGGATCAAGCATGGCTTGGATAATTCAGGCTCAAAATGCACTTTAGCAAATAAATGAGCCCAAAATTAATGCCAATCATGGAAAGCGGACCCAAAAACACGAGTTCGGGTCGGGGTACTCACACTCCATTCAGTTCCCCTTTTGCTTCCTTTCTTCACTTTAATCCACCATTTTTCACCTAATTAACCTGTACTCATAAAGACACTAGAAAATACATTAAAATAACATTTTACTCAAGAATTTCGCAATAAATAAGTGTAAGAGTACCTAGTTTAGATGTGTAATAACACATCCATCACATACTGATCATGTAGGGTTGGTTTATGATGCATTGTAGCCTTACTTGAGTTCATATCCATGGGTTGTGATATAAATAGTGTATGAAATGTATGTTACACTATGGTATTGATTTGAACATGAGTATGATTTACCATGTTGTTATATTTCTTATCCCTTTGGTGGATTTTATTTCAAGTAACTATTATGTGCTTGAACTTGTGTTAATCAGCTGATGTTAGGGGTATAGCGGAATACGATCAATTATGGAAAGTGTGACCTAATGTGATCGGATTACGTTATACCTGTGACTGTCCCCATCTGTGGCCACAAAGTGGGGTTATAGCATCTGTATTGAGCCAAAAGCCTTACAGAGTTGCTAGTATCTTATATGGTTCCCTGAAAAATGGGTCTTATAAGAGTGAATAATGCCTAAGCAGTTCACAAATGAGTGGAGTTTTATCTCCCGATGTTGTACGACTTATTGGTCAGACGGAAAAAGGTAAACCAAGGTAACGTAATGTGTTTACGGCTTTTCCAATGTGTTATATGCACCTTGCTATGGGTTGCTTCTTATTTGGCATATTGCTGCATTCATAATAGCTTGCTGAGATTTATTCTCACCCCTCTCCCTTTAATATTTTTAGATCCCGAGACAGGCGGACCAGCCAAGTTAGGACGAAAAGGAGTTTGGAAGTGGTCTTTTGGGATTGTCGGGGTATGTATAGGTTGGCGTAGAAAGATGTATTTTGGTATAACTTCTTTATGAAGTTTGTGTATATAAAACTTGATTTCAATGTCATATCTGAAATCTTTTGTAACTAAAACAGGTTGTTACTTTTCAAAGTTGTTTAACTCTTCCTCCAAGTGGAGATGAATGGAGTTAGTTTGCAATGGTTATGTCAAGTTTGTTTAAGTGTGTAAGTTAAATCAAAGTTTTAAAAATTTAGTCGGTTTAGTGTTTCTTGGGGACGCTCCCGCTCAGGACACGTGTTAGGTTCCGGGTCGGGGTCTCCACAAGGTAAACTTCTGGTACCATTATGATAGTCTTGTACAACCCAGTATTTTGTCCCTCTAATTTCTCCAGAGTACGCTTCAGGCCATACTCATTAGAGGTGATACACAAATATTCAATCCCATTTACTTCGGTGGTTTCTACGTGATAACCATTTGCTCGTATGTCTTAAAAGCTTAATAACGTTATTCTAGAACGTGGGGAATAAAGCGCCTCAGAAATGGTAAAATTGTACCATTAGACAACATAAGATAGGCTTTCCCATATCCATCTACTAAATCACAAGATCCCGATATTGTTGTCATTGAGGTTTTAGTCGGCTTTAATTCCTCAAAATAAGCTTTATTCCGAAGGATTGTGTATTTTGTCAGACTATCTACCAGACATTCTTCCCCACTTGTCATTCTCCTCTATTTTTCGATTGTGTGAGTGAGGAGATAAATCATCAATCCGAACTTTTCTAGAGCGTGCTGATAACGTGTTGTTAATTTCAGAGCCTTTTAGCTCATACAAACATAAACATAAACATAAACATAAACATAAACATAAACATAAACATTATAAGGAAGATATAAGAAAGTAAGGAGATAGTTTTGAGAGAGAAAGCCTAGCCAAGAAGATAGCTAGGGAGGAGAGTTTCTTATTTATATACTACCCTCCGTCCCATTACAAACCGGAAAGTTGGTCAACTGTTGACCATCTTTGACCAATAATTTATGAATATCTAGATATTTTTTTGTAATTTTAAAAAAAGTTATTGATAGTATTTCTAATGGTGAAGCAATAACAATTTTTAAAATTACAAAAAAATATCTAGATATTCATAAATTATTGGTCAAAGATGGTCAACAGTTGACCAACTTTCCGGTTTGTAATGGGACGGAGGGAGTATATATTAAGATTACATGCAAGCCAACACATGGCTAGTGACTCACCCATTCTATCTCTAGATTTTACATATAGGCCGCTACATAATATCTCAATACAATAGGAAGACCCACATTTATACATATTACAACACAAATTACATTATTACCAAACATTTCATACCAGCATTAATCCACCAATACTTTTACCGGAATAGCCCTCAAAGAAACAGCCTTTTGCAACGTTAGTCCAAACCTTTCACTCATGTCCAAATCTTTAGCGTTCATTCCTCCTTCCAGCTTCCAGTCATACGCGTAAAGTAACGAGCCTAACATAAGATGCGACATTTTATGTGCTAAAGGCAACCCAGGACATATCCTTCGTCCCGCTCCAAACGGAATGAACTCGAAATCCTGCCCTTTGTAATCGAGTTCACTACCTATGAATCTCTCTGGCTTAAATGTTTCTGGCTCGGACCACACACTTGGGTCACGGCCGGTTGCCCATATATTAAAAAATATCTGCGCGTCTTTTGGTATAGTGAACCCTTTGATTTCTACATTAGCTTCAGCTTTATGAGGAACTAGAAATGGTGCCGCTGGGTGTAGACGAAGAGTTTCTTTTACTATAGCTTGTAAGTAGGGTAGATTTGAAATGTCCGATTCTTCGATGATCCCATTTTCGCCAATGACTTCTTTGAGCTCGGCCCTAGCCTTCGCCATCTTTTCAGGGTTTCGTAGTAGCTCGGTCATTGCCCATTCTAGTGAGCTTGAAGTAGTATCTGTCCCTGCAATAAATAAGTCCTAGATAATGTGGTAGCATTAGATAGAGGTTTATGATGAATATTTCAGGAAGATTTTGAACAGTCGAGGCGTTTAATAGTCATATATCTCTAAATAAATGTCCAGTTTTATTCTTGATTAAGAATAAATAGGATCAGATAATAAAACATTTTAACCATTGACAAATTGAAGAGTAAAATTTTACTCACCATAAGCAAATTCCTTAGCTCATCACGGTTTAATTCAGAATCATGCTTCTGGAGCAGATTAAGCAATGAATCCAAAGCATCATTGACCCTCAAAGAACCATCTCCAGATGACGATTTTGCCCTTTCTTCCAACCTTTGATCTGCAATTCTATCAAAGATTACAAACAACTTCTCAAAGTAAACCTTAGTATCTCTACGAATCCCTTGGAAATCAAACGGTTGAAGTATCGGAAAAAATCCGAAAAATTAGGCCGCCCGAAGAGCTCCATCAAAGCGCATATCACATTTTTCATTTCATGAGCTGAATCTGATCTATGTTGAGCTAAATCAATGGAGAAAAAGAAATTCGACAACAAATTAAGTGTTGTTGTATGCCCAACTCGACCAATATCCATAGCCTCACCCCTTAAACAACACTCATTTGCATACTCAAGGAGGTCAAACACGACTTTTTTACGTAGTCCTTTACTAGCATCTATATGGTGGGATGCGAAAATCTGTTCTTTGCATAATTTACGAAACTTTCGCCATTGGTTTCCAGCGGATAACGCGACGATGGAATTCTCTACGTGTTTGTGTGAGTTGACGGCATCCGGTTGGACTCGGCCGGAGAAAGACGAGTCTTGTTTTTGTAGCATTTCTTTGGTTATTGTTGGAGATGTAACTACTATTGTGGTACGGCTTCCTAGTTGAAGGGACATTAAGGGTCCATATTTTTTTGAGAGAGTTGCTAGTGTTTGGTGGGGTTGTGTGCCTAGTTGGAAAATGTTTCCGATGATCGGAAATTGGTAGGGGCCTGGTGGTAGTTTGGCGGTGGTGCTGGACTTCCGGCGGGATAAAATGGTGGTGATAAGGATGGTGGTGGCTAGGAGGACAAAAAGTATGGTGTAATCCATGTGGGGAGTGAAGGTGTGATCTCTACCACCCAATTGGTCACGTTTAAATAAAAAATAAACGTTGAATAATAAATAATTCAATTTTAAAAATTTAAATCCCAAAATAACCCGCATTTGAAATTATTTATGCTATTAAACAAAAAAAAAATTAAAATTTAAACACGCTACACGGTGTTCAAATTCACAATAACCACATACACGGAGTTCAAATTCACAATAACCACAAAAGTCCAAAAAGTCGGTGTTCAAATTCACAATAACCACATACACGGTGTTCAAATTCACAATAGCCACAAAGGTCCAAAGTCAGTTTACGTAGGTCAGTTTACAAAGTTCAAATTACAAAGTTCAAAGTAAGTTTCTTCTTCGTCTCACTTTAAATTACAAAATAATAATATAAAAAATATGCATTAATAAAGAAAACTAAATAGAAATATTATTTTTTTCATTTCAAATAAATACTTTAGAAAATATACTTCTATAAAAAATTATAATCTTCATTTCAAAAATAAATATTACTTTCGACTCAAAATGAATAACCTAAAAATAATACTACATTTTTATCCAAAAAAATGAACATTACTTTCTTCATCCCAATAAATATTTTAAAAAAATAATACTGCTTCATTTGCCTCAAAAATTAATGTTTGTAATGTTAGTGTCTTCGTTTCAATATATGACATTAATTTTTAAACAAATAAAGTAATATTTTATGATGCTGCAGGAATTGTGCTTATCAATCTTCCTCCACGTTGCAGGACTGATCACCTGGCTCCTTGACCTGAAATCAGAACCCACGACTAGCCGGATGTGTCTCCGGCGAAGACGCTCGGGCGTGAGAGTAAGATCACAGTTGTATAAAGCTCAAAATGTATTGAATAATGAACTCAGAATACAAAATGACAGTTACCTTTCACCGTTTGGTAGTGATGAAGTATTTATAGACAAGAGTGATGTATTTTTGGGGAGGCGACATGTGCTCCGAGATTGTAGCGGCAGTTACTTGATTGTGGGAACGTGTCTATAACGGCCCCTGATTTGTAGGGATGTGGTTATGAGAATTGTTCAACCAAATACGCCTTCAAGTATCAAGTCGTCACTTGTTAATTTAGGTCGAGGTCGCCATTCGAGGAATGGTCGACCCGACCGTCTGTAGAGCATGGTTCGTACCCGAGTTATAATATGGATTCTGAGGTCGGACTAAGTTAAGTCGGGGCCTGGTGAGCCGGACCATGGGCTTAGTCGACTGATCCTTGAGATGGGCTTTGGGCCCTGTTTTGATTGGGCCAGCCTTATTGAGAATGTGGGAGTCCAGGCTGTCCGTGATTGGGCTTTACTCGTTTGGGCCCAACTCGACACTTTTGGTATGTTCAGTGGCCCCCAACTTTCGAGTTGACTTCATCGACTTGGAAGTTAAGAAAATGTTTGATAAGAATGGTTTTACTCGCAGGTCGCTGCAAGTTTTTGAAGTAGGTCGACAATGATGACGTGGCACAATCCCGGTCGTTGGCGATGAACGGTAGGAGATGAAGGAGCGCCGGTTTTAGTAATGATTGCAATTCTGACGCTTGGGACTCCTTCTCGGAAACCGTTTCCGCCATTAATATGGAAATTATTTTTTGAATTTTCTTTTTTCCTTTCCAATCTTGGAAAATATAAATTGCACCTTCCTTCTCTGTTTAGAACTTTTACCGTTTTCAAGCTCTTGAGAATCTCCGTGAAAATAGCGAAGAAGCAGTTGAGTTAAATTGGGCTTCCGTCTTTGGTACCAGCTTCCTACTCCGACCTTTGCAAAGGTATTTCTTTCCCCTTCTTTCTTTAGGGCTTTAATTTCTGTTCTATCTTTGATTTCCACCATGGCTAGAACCTTTAGTAGAGAGCCAGGAGCTTGGTATGGGTACTGCACTATTAACCGTAGGGTTTACAAGAATATGAACGGTGAGTGGAGAGAACTGTCTTTGGATGAATGTGCCTCCATTTTAACCAAGTGGGAATTAAATTTTAGTGAGATAGGTTTGCCCATTGTAGGGGACGTTGAAAACCTGGTAGTCGATGATTCAAATATAGTCACCTTCCATCTATTCCATGAACTGCTCGACCATATTACTTTGTTCTACGTTAGGGATGTCCTCAAACCCTCCTTCCTTAGGAATAGGATAGGCTTTCCAGGGGAGTCTAGGTCGTCCTTAGGTAGGTCGACTGAACATGATCATAGGACTGACTCCCCTGTTTCCTCTTTTGTTTGTACAGATATGACGACCCAAGGTGGAGCCACAGCTTCAACTTCTTCAGGCCCCAGGATAGTAAATGCATTTGGGTCTGATGTGGTGCCAGGCAAGAACGAGAGGGGCTATGTGCCCCAAAGACCTACCCGTGGGAGGAAAAATATGGAATCCCGTTATGATGTGATCTACAACTTCTGTGGGGTAGATAGGGCAGACTTTAGGGTGACCATCCTTAGTCAGAAAGAATTTTTGGCCAAATACCGTGCTACCTTCACTAGAGATGCTACTAAGGTCGCTTTCTTTTATGGGCAGTTCGAGGCTGGGTTGAGGTTGCCGTTGGATCCCTTTATCAATGAATTCCTCGAGTGTATGGATGCCCTCCCCCTTCAGCTTGGGGCCAACACTTGTAGAGTACTGGTATGTTTTGCAATGGTGTGTAGGTTTTTGGGCCATGAGCCTTGTATGAAGGTTTTTAAAGAATTTTTTGGTGCTAAGCTTGATAAGCATGATTGGGGAATTAGTACTCCCTCCAAGCCCAACTCTCCCAAGTTGTTTGCCAACCTTCCCAATAAACACAATTGCTGGAACTCGCATGTAGTTTTGGTTGAGAGCAGGCTGGGATGGGAATTTCCGTTGCCCCATGATGAATCTGATGTTATCAGTGAGGACAATTACTGGGAGCCTCCTTGGTACCAAACTTTGTACAAAAAGCTGTGTGCGTTGGTCAAGGATGGGCCTATCAGCTGGGAATCCTTAGGAACAACCAAATACAACTATATCCAAGCTGGGATGATGCCTGGAGATGGAGTAGTGGAGCCCCTTGTTCCTGTGTTGAGATGCCAGATGTACCCTGATTGGGTTACTCACTCTTTGGGTAGATTTGAGGAGAATTGCCAATTTTGCCGTAAGATACAATTATTGCAAGGAAAATGGAGAACACATTGGTGGTAAGGGTTTACTCGTTTCCCTTCATTACCTCGTCCACCGTTAACTTGCATAAGTAGCTCTTTATAGGCGCACGTAAATATTTTGAGCCGCATACACAACTCTTAGCTCGTCCAGCCCGCTCATACGTAGAACTAGTTAGCTCGTACATAGAACTATCTCGAATTGCCACTCGTACTTATCAAATTGCTCGCTCGTATGTAGAATTAGTTAATTCGTACATAGAACTGCTTTGCATCGTATCAATTACTTCGTTATAGAACAGTTTAGCTCGTACATAGAACTGCTTTGACTTGCCGAGCTAATACTTGATTACTTTGATGTCATACAGTTTTGACTCCTGAACAAGAAGCAGCAATGGTTCGAATAGTAGGGGTGTCAGATAAGAAGAAAGCTAAGAAAGCCCATGGGGCAGCCAATGCTAGAGCGAGTAGAGAGAGGGAGGCTGCTGCGAGGAACAATTTGCTGCCCAAGGACTTGGCTGGGATGATCCCCATGGAAGAGACTGAGTTGGAAAATCCCTCGCTGAGTGGGACCCCCTCTGCCAATGTTAATGAAGGAGGTGATGAGTCCAACAGGTCAGTTAGACCCAGCTTGAGTTCTGACCCAATCTCTGATGCCAATGCTGTAACCTCGGGTGCTGGGGTAAGTGTGGTTAGTCCTCAGATCATCGTCAATATTGATGATGATGCCATGGAAGAAGATGATGATGATCGTCCTTTGAGCTCGCGGAAGAGGTCTCGATCCGAGAAAGGTAAATCTGTGTCCTCGAGCCAATTGCCTCCACCAACTTCCTCTCCCCCAAGTAAAGAGTCTCTGGAAGAAATGATGAGGAGGTTGAGTGACGTCCCTCCTCTCGAAGGACTCAATTGCCTGAGTCGCCGCTACCTGCATACATGAACTTGGGTCGGTGATTGTGAGAAGAGCTGGATGTGGGTCTCGCCGCTCGCTTTGTCGATAAGGGCATAACGCCTGAAGAATTCTCAGCTCGATCTGGGATGGCTCATTGCGAGGTAACTTCCCACTTTCTCTTTCTTTCTAGTCGCTTATTCTCTTACTCGATCAACTGAAATTACATGCTAACACTTCCTTGATTTCTCTGGAATATAGAATCTCACCATGGTCGAGCAGGTTAAGAGCTCCTGGAGGGCCTCCATTGAGAGGGAGAGGCAGGCCCTCAAAGATTATTCCAAAAAGGCTAAAGAGCTTGCGGATATGAAGGAGAAGTACAACGATCTAGACAATTCATATGAAGCCAATGAGATGGTAAAGACAAAAGCCTTGTCCGACCTTGAAGTTACAGAATCCAAACTCAAGGAAGTGACCTCAGAAAGGGATGCTGAGCGCCTTGCTCATGAGAAGACGAAGGTCGAGCTTACCACTGTCTCCAAGCTTCTCGCAGATAAAGATTCTTTTTTGAAAGAGCTTAACGAGGAGCACAACTCAGCTCGAGCTAAATGGAAGGAGGCTCTGGAGAAGGCTGGCCCTGATGCTGTGGATAAGTTCAAGGAGGGAGACGAGTTCTATAATGCCATTGTGGCCAAAGCACAAGATTTTCTTGAGGTCGGCAAGAGGCACATGGCTCGTCGAGCATTGGTGGATCCCACAGCTACAGTTACCATCGAGCAATTAGCTCGTTGGTTTTCTGAGTCTCAGTTCGACATGGAAGCTCGCAGGGGTCACTCGCTCGTCCCCTATCTTGAAAATGACTTGGCCTTCATTGCCCAAGAGGATGAAGAGGACCATTGTGAGAAGTGGGAAGCTCCCCCTGTGGCCGACAGGAATTTTGATGTTGTTCTACAAGAACTTGAGGATGTTGCCACCATGGATGAAGATAATGAGCAGTTTATTCGTAGTCCTGTAAACCCATTGACCCCCAAAGAACAAGGAGATGGGGAGGGTCGAGCGCATCGACGACCAAACTAATGTCGGCCAGGACTCTTAAATTGTTTAGTTGAATTTGTAATGAACAAGCCCCAACAAACATTTTTTGTTTTTTGCTCTAACATTATCCGAATGCCTTGGCCCAGTTTTTTGGGAGGCAAAATATTTTTGTAAGTTAATTTTGTCTAAGTCTTAGCCCGTTTTGGGAGACTTATCTCTATCATAGCTGACTTTATTTATTGCATGTTGTATGCTTTTTAAAGTAAACGTCGAGCTAGATACAGATAGGATGAATGAGTGAACTTGAGCCTAGAGGTGACTTGATCTTTATTTATTTAGTCGACCTCAGACTTGCTTAACTTTTTTGTGAATGAGATTGACTATGAGTCGAACCTGTTCATACCATTGAAACTGACCCGGGGTCGAGTTAATTAGGACCAAGTTGATTAGGAATCATACTTGTTGAATAGGCAAAGCTGATTAAGAATCGAGCTAAGTAAATCAAGCTGACTAAGAGTCGAGTTTGTTAGAACTAAGTCGACTAAGAGTCGGACTTGTTAAGTGAACAAAGCTGATTAAGAATCGAGCTTGTTAGAACGAAGCTGACTAAGAGTCGAGCTTGTTAGGGTGAAGCTGACTAAGAGTCGAGCTAAAATGAACTGACTAAGAGTCGAGCTCGTTAGAACGAAGTCGACTAAGAGTCGGACTTGTTAAATAAACAAAGCTGATTAAGAATCGAGCTTTTTAGAACGAAACTGACTAAGAGTCGAGCTTGTTGATATTAATGTAGCACTATGTTTGATCGAATAAACTGCGCTTTTCATTGAAGTAGGAATCATGCTTACATCAATTCGAAACTAGCTTTAACACAAACTTGAACTTTGAAATTGAAAACTAGAAGTAGTATTTGATGAGGTGAGTAGCATGCCAAGGATGTTTCAACTCGTCACCTCCAGGATGAGCTATCATGTAGGTTCCTTCCTTGACGACTCGAGTGACTACATAGGGACCTTCCCAGTTAGGAGATAGCTTGTTCTGCTGGGTCCTTTTACCCGTTGCTTCGATCTTTCTCAACACATAATCTCCCACTTGGAACGACCTTGCCTTGACCTTCTTGTCGTGGTAGCTCTTAGTTCGCTGCTTGTAGTTGACCATTCGGAGGTAGGCTGTTTCTCGCTTCTCGTCGATCAGGTCCAAGTCGATCAATCTGTTGGTGTCATTCTGCTCTTGATTGAAAAAAGTCACTCTGGCAGTGGGAAATCTGAGCTCAGCAGGTGCCATTGCCTCTGACCCATATGTGAGAGCAAAAGGGGTTTCCCCCGTAGGCCCCCGAGTGGTTGTACGGACTGCCCAAAGAGCAAGGGGGAGTTCGTCCAACCAATTGTTGCGTCGACCTACGAGTCCTGTCTTAAGCGAAGATAGAACAAGTTTATTTGCTGCCTCAGCTTGGCCATTTCCTTGAGGATAGGCGACAGAAGATTTCCAATGTTTGATTCCAACTCGCTTCATCTCTGCTTCGAAGGTCTGGGAGAATCGCAAACCATTGTCGGACACTATAGCTCGAGGAAAACCAAACCGACACCAAATGAAGTCATGAATAAAGTTGATAGCATTTTCCTCTGTGATGCGAGCTAATGGTTTGGCCTCAACCCATTTAGTGAAGTAATCTATGGCGACGATCACATACTTGCAGTTTCCTCGGGCGGGAGGGAAGGGTCCAATCAGGTCGACGCCCCACATATTAAATGGCCAAGCTGCGATCACAGGAGTTTGCTCTGTTGTAGGCACATGGGGAAGGTTGGCAAACCTTTGGCATTGATCACATTGCTGAACAAAGTTGTGAGTGTCAGCTCTCATGTGTGGCCAGTAGTACCCCAAAGTGATTAACTTGTCAGCAAGAGTCCTGGCCCCCGGGTGTCCACCACAAATTCCACTATGTACTTCGTGTATCAATAGGGCGACCTCTTGAGGGTGGATGCACTTTAGTAATGGTCGAGTATAAGATCTTCTGAACAGGTCGCCTCCTTGAATGACATACCTTGGAGCTTTCTTTTTGATAGCTCGAGCCTTCTTCTCGTCATCTGGTAGCTCTCCACTTTCTATGTATGCCTTCATTTCCTCGATCCAACACTTCTCCTGAGTCCAATTTCTTGAGGGATCATCTATGCATTGAATTTTTACTCTTTCATAGGCTGGACTTTCGAGGAAGGAGATAGGTTCATCATGTGGTTCATCCGAAGTGGCTAACTTCGAGAGGAGGTCAGCTAGCTCATTGTCTTCTCGTCCAATTCTTTGAATCTCCCAGAATTCCAAATCTTTTATCAGTTCCTTCACCAGGTCGCAGTATTTGATCGGTGTGGCACTAAGTACCTCGTACTCGCCTCTGACCTGGTTGACTATCAGCTGTGAATCACAGTAGGCCATGATCTTAGTCGCTCCAAAACACTTGGCGTATTCTATAGCTGCTATCAAAGCTTCATATTCGGCCTGGTTGTTGGAAGCATCAAACTTGAACCTTAGTGATTCCTCATACACAGTTCCAGACTCTGGTTCAATTAGCACTATCCCAGCTCCACTGCTATTCTTGGTCGCTGATCCGTCTGAATAGACCTTCCAAAGAATCGACGGGATCACGGCGACCGGGATTCTGACTCCTTCCCTTTAGCCTTTTATTTTGGAGCTCGCTGCTCGTCGTCTTCCTTGGTGAACGTAAGCTCGACCAAGAAGTCAGCTAGAGCTTGAGCCTTCAACGCCTTTCGAGGTCGATACTCAATGTCAAATTCAGTAAGGGCAATTGACCAATTGAGAAGTCGACCTGAACTCTCCGGCTTGTGAAGAATTTTTCTAAGGGGGGCATTTGTAAGAACCACAATTGGATGAGCCAGAAAATAAGCTCGCAGCTTCCTTGAAGCCACGACTAGGGCATAGGCGACCTTCTCAGCATTGTAGTATCTGCTCTCCACATCTGATAGGGCCTTGCTGATGTAGTATACTGGCTTTTGAAACCCCTCATCTTCTCTAACCAAAACCGCTGCCACTGATTTATCTCCCACGGATAAATACACAAACAAAGTTTCACCAGTGGTCGGGCTACTCAGGAGAGGTGGAGTAGCGAGGTAATCCTTCAGCTGTTGGAACGACGAATGACATTCGGTCGTCCATTCAAAACTTTTCGTCCCCCTCAATGCTTTGAAGAAGGGGAGAGACCTCTCTGCTGACTTTGATATGAAGCGACCAAGAGCTGCTACCCTTCCGTTAAGTCGCTGCATCTCTTTGACACTGGTGGGAGCTTTCATGTCGACTAACGCCTTGATTTTTTCTGGATTGGCTTCTATGCCTCTTTGAGATACCATAAATCCCAAGAACTTGCCAGCTGCAACTCCAAAGACACACTTACTGGGATTGAGCTTCATGTCGTTTGCTCGCAAGTTGGCGAATGTTTCCTTCAGGTCGACTACGTGACGTCCAGTCTTAGTTTTGATGACCATGTCGTCCACGTAAGCTTCCATATTTCGACCAATTTGCGAGGCAAAGACTTTGTTCACCATCCTCTGATAAGTCGCTCCTGCATTCTTTAATCCAAACGGCATCATGTTGTAGCAGTAGATGCCTCCAGCCGCTTGAAATGCTGTCTTGACTATGTCATCCTCGTGCATCTTAATCTGGTGATATCCCGAGTAAGCGTCGAGGAAACTGAGGGTGGAGTGCCCAGCAATAGAATCCACAAGTTTGTCGATTCTAGGAAGGGGATAACTGTCCTTTGGGCAAGCAAGATTGAGAGTGGTGAAGTCGACACACATCCGCCATTTGCCATTTGATTTCTTCACCATGACCACGTTGGCCAACCACGTTGTATGAGTGGCCTCTTTGATTATCCCTGCATTCAAAAGTTTTTGTACCTCAGTTTTTATGGCCTCTTCCTTGTCGCGAGCAAAGCTTCTCAATTTTTGGGGTCTAGGCTTTATGGTCGGGTTGACTTCCAGTCTGTGAACAGCGACCTCCTCCTTGATTCCCCTCATGTCTTCTACCCTCCATGCAAAGACATCATTACTTTCCTTGAGCAGCTCGATGATTTCTGCTCGCTCCTTAACTGATAGCTGCTTCCCAATCTGAATTTTTTGGTCGGGGTAAGAAAGGTTGGTGATTACTGACTCTAGCTCATCCACAGCTTCTAGCTCTGGTCCATCCCTGAATTGTAGAGTCTCAATGATTATCTCCTTAACCCTTTGTCTCTCCTCGGCCCTCAGATGTGGAGCTTCTTCTGCTATCATATCATCTAACTTGTCTGCAACCTCGCCGTGGCCCCCCGAGTAATTGTCGAGCTGGAGGCATAGGTTGCCTATGATGACTTGGTCGACCATAACTACATCTGAATCGACCTCAGTGGTGTTAGAGTGACGTGTCGACTCAAGCATGACCTCGTCATTTGAGCAATAGGTCGACTCTTCCACGTCGGTGATTGTTGACAGTCTGATAGTTTTGGTGACTGATTGAGACAACTTTAAATAACCATCTGCAGTCTCAATTTCCAACTCCCTTTTCTTTATTTCTCTGAGAACATGATCAAGGTAGGCTCGAGCTGTGCCTTGTACACACCCTACTCCAGCGGGTGTAGGGAACTTGACTCGCTGATGAGGGATCGATGCCACCATTCCAAGAGCGACCTGACCTGGGATACCAAGTATAGCGGCATAGTCACTATTTACATCAATCACTATAAATTGTACCTTTGATACGATCCTGAGGGGGTGTTGGCCTAGGTCGACGTCGAGCTCTATCTTGCCTTTTGCATCAACTCGATGATTGGTGAAGCCCTCCAATCTACCATCATATCTCTCCAACTGCTCATCATTAAGACCCATTTCTTTAAAAGTTTTGTAGAACAAAATATCCTTGCAGGCCCCCGTGTCGACTAAGAGTCTGCTCGTCGTACATCCGTCAATGAGACCTGGGATGACGAGAACTTGCTCTCTAGCCGCCATGTTAGTAGCCAATTCATGGGGGAAAAAGCTGATTGCTTCATCTCTGACTTCTCTTCTTGGAGGCACATGGGGAGCCTTATTGAGTTGGAAGATTTTGTGCTTGATGGCCGTGTTGCTTGCTTGCTCTGTAATGACCCCCAGGTTCAATCTAGGTTGCCTAGGTCCCTGTTGTCCACCTGCTGGCTGATCGCCTCCACCAGTCTGAGGCCTTATCACGTAAGCTTCGAGTCTCCCCTGGTCGACCATTCTCTGGATGATACGCTTTAATCCCAAGCAATCCTCTGTGAGATGACCAGTGTCTTTGTGGTAGTCGCAGTACTTGCTGTTGTCCCTCCTAAACTTGTTGCCTGGATTCATTGGGACTGGAGGAGCCAGCTCGACGGCATTCATAATTTCTGTTCGACTCACCGTAAGGGGAGTGAAAGCCTCGGGCACTTTCTCTGTTGCCCTAGTCCTGTTCTTTCCATTTTTATTATTTCCTCCATTCTTGTTGGAGTCTTTCTTATCATCAGAGGCCTCAACCTTAGGACTCTTACCATTCTTCTTCTCTTTCCTTTCCTCAGCTAGGGCAACATTGTACACCTTTTCAAACAACTCCTGTCGAGTTGTGACCGTTCGGACTGTGAGCTCGTAGTCCATATCTGCCGAGGAAATACCGTTTCGGAAGCAATTAATGACTTCCCTATCAGTGAGGTCTTCCTCTATCTTATCAACCATTTCCTTAAACTTGGTGAAGTAGCTCATGGAGCTTTCATTCTTCGCCTGCACCAAGTTATTCAGATCGGTGACAGTCATCTTCCGAGCTCCTGCAGTCGAGAAGCGATCTAAGAACTTTGTCCTGAAGCAGGTCCAAGTGGTGATGCTTCCAGCAGCCAAACCATTGAACCAAGTTAAAGCTGCCCCAGTGAGTGTGCTTAGGAGAGCTTTGCACATATTGTCGTCCTCATTGGCGACAAAACACATTGTGGCTTCTAAATGTGCTATATGACTCCTTGCATTGGTCGACCCTGAATATTTCTCCAGAAGAGGCAACCTGAAGGTAGGAGGAGGTCGACTATCTCTGATTTCTTTGGATAAAGGTCGAAGAGCAAAGTCAATTCGTTCGACCTTTCCAATCTCTTTTTTCTTCTCCTCCTCCCATTGTTCGAACTTCTTTTTCATCAATAGCCATTCCCTAGCATCGGGTCTTTCATCTCCTGGAGGGGCGCAGCATTTGACTTCTGGCCTTCACTTCTAGGGGGAGTCACCTGCCTACTCCTTCTGTCCCTGTGGGAATTGGTCCTCTCTGATCTTACTGGAGATCTATGCCTGTTACTTCTTTGAGGCGACCTGCGCCTCTCAGCACCAGATGGCGACCTGCGCCTGTTATCTCCATGTGGCGACCTGCGCCTTTCCCCTCCTACAGGCGACCTGCGCCCATTCCTGTCTCTATGAGATCCTGACCTCTGCGTCCTAGCCGGCGAAACCTGTCTGTTTTTATTTAATTGAGTCCTCAAATCAGATTGAGCCTCCTGCTCCCTATTTCTGTTGAGGCTAGCCCTTAAATCGTTACTGGGCACGTGAACAATAGTGGGAGCTCGACGAACTATCCTGTCCTCACCATTTTGTCCCACACCTTCATTTGGCCTAGCACTCCTGATCTGTTGTCCATTAGAGACCTGAGTACGTGCCACTCTTTCAGAGCGCACGTCAGCCTGTTCTGCCTCTTCCATGGCTATCAAGTCGGCCAGAATCTGAGCTCGCTCCAACATCATCTCCTTCTTGCTCATAGGGTTGGTGGAGGGGCCTGCCCTGTTTCCCACATTCACCTGAGCAGCTGGACATTTTGGAGGAGGTGGAACTCCTTGCCCATCCATATGCCTTTTCCCTCTCCTTGTGTCAGGCAATCCCCTGCCATCAACGACACTGGTAGAGCGTGTGGCCCTACCATGGGGACGATTCGGTGGGGGAGGAGGCAAGTTAAGGTTCTCAGCGTTTGCGTTCAAGTTGTTGTTGTTCACTTCTTCATGCCCAAGTGAAGCCTCGGATACGTGTCCTTCTGAAGTCACCATTGTTGCAGGTTGATAGAGTTTTCGAGGTCAAGTTTAAAGCACGATTCCCGGCAATGGAACCAAACTGATGCTGCAGGAATTGTGCTTATCAATCTTCCTCCACGTGGCAGGACTGATCACCTGGCTCCTTGACCTGAAATCAGAACCCACGACTAGCCGGATGTGTCTCCGGCGAAGACGCTCGGGCGTGAGAGTAAGATCACAGTTGTATAAAGCTCAAAATGTATTGAATAATGAACTCAGAATACAAAATGGCAGTTACCTTTCACCGTTTGGTAGTGATGAAGTATTTATAGACAAGAGTGATGTATTTTTGGGGAGGCGACATGTGCTCCGAGATTGTAGCGGCAGTTACTTGATTGTGGGAACGTGTCTATAACGGCCCCTGATTTGTAGGGATGTGGTTATGAGAATTGTTCAACCAAATACGCCTTCAAGTATCAAGTCGTCACTTGTTAATTTAGGTCGAGGTCGCCATTCGAGGAATGGTCGACCTGACTGTCGGGTAGAGCATGGTTCGTACCCGAGTTATAATATGGATTCTGAGGTCGGACTAAGTTAAGTCGGGGCCTGGTGAGCCGGACCATGGGCTTAGTCGACTGATCCTTGAGATGGGCTTTGGGCCCTGTTTTGATTGGGCCAGCCTTATTGAGAATGTGGGAGTCCAGGCTGTCCGTGATTGGGCTTTACTCGTTTGGCCCAACTCGACACTTTTGGTATGTTCATTTTATAAAATATTTATTGGGATGAAGATAGTAATTTATTCTATAGACGATGTAGTATTCTTTTTGTAAAAATTAATGTTTATAATGTTAGTGTCTTCGTCTCAAAAAATGAATATTAATTTTTGAGACAAGTAAAGTAGTATTCTTTTTCAAAATGTTCATTGAGACAAAGGAGAAGCAATTTTTTTTTTTTTTGGATATAGAAAGTAGTATTAATTTTGGGACGAAAGTAATATTCATTTTTTAATTGAAGGAATTTTTTTTCTTAAAAAGTAGATTTTTTTTCTATGTCAAAAAAAAAAATTGAACATTGCTTCCTTCGTCTCAATGAACATTTAAAAAAAGAATACTATTTTATTCGTCTAAAAAATTAATGTCATCTTAATGTCATACTTTGAGACGAATGTAGTAACATTATAAACATTAATTTTATAGGCGAATGAAGTAGTATTTATTTTTAAAATATTCAATGGGATGAAGGAAGTAATGCTCATTTTTTGGTTAAAAATGTAGTATTATTTTTTGGTTATTCATTTTGAGTCGAAAGTAATATTTATTTTTGAAATGAAGAATATAGTTTTTTATAGAAGTATATTTTTTAAAGTATTTATTTGAAATGGAAAAAATAATATTTCTATTTAGTTTTCTTTATTAATACATAATTTTTGTATTATTATTTTGTAATTTAAAGTGAGACGGAGAACAAACTTACTTTGAACTTTGACCTTTGTAAACTTATCGTTTGTGGTTATTGTCAATTTGAACTCCCTATACTGTGTTGTGTAGCGAGTTCAAATTTTAGTTTTTTTTAATAGCGTAAATTAAAATAAAATTGAGCAAATTTAAATTCGCTATACAATATATCGATTTTAACCGAAAAAATTATAAACTCGCTACACCGGGTAGCGAGTTCCAAAAAGTTAGTCATTTTGGCAAATAGTTTCAAATGTAGATTATTTTGAGATTTAAATTTTTAAAATGGAATTATTTTTTTTAAAAAATCTACCTATGAGTGTTTAAAGTCAAGTCTGGCTAAGTTACTATTCCTCCCGTTCCGATTTAAGGTTATTAATTTCCTTTTTTATTTGTCTCATTTGTTATTCTTATAACAAAAACTTCATACCCATTTTATCTCTCATACTTTACTTTATACTTACAATATTTATTTTTTCTTAATTTTCGTTACAAATCAAACTAAGAATTTTAAATTGGGACAAATGGAGTACTAAATTATTTGGTTTAGAAGTCGACTAAAATAAGTGGTGTTGTTTTTAAAAGGAAAATACTTCCACCGTCTAGCCTGAAAGTTCAAATTTTTTCAAAAGGTGGACTCATTTGAAAGTATAAAATTACAAAAAAAAAGTTTTTATTACTTTTTTATTTGTTGGCCACATATTATACTAATAACAATTATTCCCTAACGAATCTTTATTAGGTATTCTCCGTACCAACTCTCTAAAAGGCCACCAACCACCCAAACCTCAAAAATAGTTTTTACATCAATCTAAATCACTATATTTTTTCAAACTTTTATTTCGGACCGGACTAATATTAGGAGTTGTTTGACTTTAGGGCATCTCAATAATTGTGTCCCTTTCATTTACAGCAAGTCATTTGTTTAGAAAGTCACAGTTTAAGGTTGATTAATTTTACTAGGAACACAATACAAATTAATTAGTACTACTTATAAATAACAAATTTTAGATTGAGAATTTTAATATAAAAGTTATGAAAATATAATATTTTAATGAAATTACTTTAGATTAAGTGCTATCTCCGAGACTCCGACTCTCCATCCTAAAACGAAAGTCCAAATTTACTTTAGATTAAGAGTATATTTGGACATTTATTTGGGACGGAGAGAGTAGCATAAATTTAGAAGAAATGACTAGAATACAGTGTAATCACCAGAAGCAAGTGTCTTAGCCCATGGAGGCTAATCTCAGAATCACTCTTGTTAATGAGACCAAGCACATAATCCAAAGCATCGTTGTTCGCCTGAGAATGATCACCGGAGGATGATCGTTCTAGCAACCGTTGATCGATGATTCTATCAAACGTCCCAAACAACTTCTCATAATAAAATTTCGTTTTTTCACGAACTCCCTGTGGATCAATCCGTTTAAGTATCGGAAAATAATCAACCAAATTAGGCTTCCCACCAAGCTCCATTAAAGCCCAAATATAATCCTTGAATTCTTGAGAAGAACCCAAATTATGTTCAGCCAAATCAATAGAGAAAAAGAAATTGGACAAAAATTAAGTGTTGTAGTATGTCCAGCCCTACCAATAAGCATAGCTTCACCATTTAATGAACATTCATTTGCATGGTCAAGAAGGTCCGCAACAACTTTTTTGCGTAACCCTTGACTAGCATCAAGTCGGGTGGTCGCAAAAATTTGCTCTTTGCAAATTTTTCGATATTTTCTCAACTGGGGCTCGACGGGCAACCACACAATGGAGTTGGCGTGGTGGTCGAATGTGTTGCCACCATCTAAGTGGGACAGGCTAGAGAAGGCTAGATCATGTTTTTGTAGCATTTCTTTGGCTATTTTGGGAGAGGAAATGACTATTGTTGTTCTAGTTCCTAGCTTTAGAGACATTATTGGGCCATAGGTTTTAGAGAAATTTGCTAGGGTTTGGTGGGGGTTTAGGCCTAGTTGGAAGAAATTTCCTACTATCCGAAAAGGGTATGGGTCGGGCGGGAGTCTGTGTTATATGTAGTAGTATTCACATATAATACTTGGTCATCTCCCCTATTGAATATGTAAAGCAACCTTTCATTCATGGTATAAAGTCTTGTTTTTCATTTCTTGTTTCTTGTGTCTTCTTTATCCCACATGGGATTAGTAATATAACTTGTGGAGCTAAACTTGGTATATAATAGGTAAGTTTGAAGAGTTCCTATAAGCTTGCTTGAGCTTCCCTTTATTATGAGAAAATGCCAAGTAGCTTAAATTTTTGAGTATTATATTATTATTATTATTATAATATATATATATATATATATATATATATATATATATATATATATTTGATACCACTTTGTATTGGATTAATTAATTATTGTATTGTAAGAGAGAGAGTATAAAAGAGAGAGAGA
Source organism: Adenophora triphylla var. japonica (assembly GCA_022495995.1). Taxonomy (NCBI): domain Eukaryota; kingdom Viridiplantae; phylum Streptophyta; class Magnoliopsida; order Asterales; family Campanulaceae; genus Adenophora; species Adenophora triphylla. The sequence continues at coordinate 96,795 of JAFEMH010000942.1, forward strand.
GAGTAAGAAAGTATTTTTTTTCCTTAATGCGTAAATGGATGTGTGTTTACAACCGAAAGAAAACTCTCCTTATATAGGAAGAGTGGTTACAGACACCTGTCCATACTGGACCATAAACTTTTACAAAAGAAATAAAATAACAAACTTTTACAAAAGTAACGGACATTATTGAAGCCAATACACATTGGGCCCCATCGCCACTATCAATAATGACTACCATACAAACTACTTTACTTTACTTTATTAAAGCAAGAGTCTTGCTGTCTAAAGCATGAATTATGCTGTCCCCCATTTGCCTTTCCAGCATGACTGTCCTTGTCTGCCGACCTGATTATCCCTTGTCCTTATCTACCGACTTGATCCTCGTCATTTATCCCGTGATATTCCAGATATATCAATCTTCTCATTAAGTCTATTAGTTTGAGCTTTTGTCTTTTAGCCCACTACACATTATCTATATATAGCTGTGACCAGATTGGTCCACACATTTCTATTTTTTCTTAATTCTTCTTTTATTTCGCCCTCAAGCTCCTTTATTTCCTTACGGAGTTGTCTTTCCTTTTTGTATAATTGATCAAAATTAAACTTAATAGGATTACTAGCCATTTAACCTTTAGTCTTTGGCTGGGGCTTTCCCCTTTGATGCAGCTATAGATTGCTGAGTGATGGCCTCGATTAATGAGTCCCAAATATCTTCTTGAGTTGGGTCGGACCGAGTCTCTCATGCCAGAAAATTGAAAGTATTAATGGAGTCCAGTGATCCATGTGATGAAACAGTTTTCATCAAGTCATCATCCTTTGTTGAATGAGTGGGAAATGCCGAGAGGAATTGGTTCTTCATGTGACCCAGAACCTTCACCATCATTTTTTCCTCCGATTCCTTGGGGTATTTTCTCTGAAAGTAAATTTTTAGGCTACTCATGGAGCCTGGCTGGAAACATCGCTCTTTAGATCCTTTATTACGGTCATCATTAATAACAGTTTGAATATTTACTGTTAATTTATTAATATTCTCAACATTCATTATAGTCCATCATTTAAAAAAGAAATTTCTTTGTAAAATTGGGATATCAAGATCATCATGAGAGATGGATAGTGTCCATCTCCAAATCCATGGGATTTGAAATTTTGCAAAGAATAAGAAAGGACATTGTCCATAAATCAATTTCTCTGTTTGCAATTGTGCAACTAGTGGACTATTATCACACCAGGGATTATATAAATCTCCAATTTCTTTTGGTAAAATTTCCAAAGAAGGACCAAAATTTGACCACCAGTTATAAAACCAATTGGGAACTGGTTTTTCCAGGATTTCTGAATTTATTGAGAAAAACCAAGAATATTTGTTCTTGGGGTTTTGGTAATAAAATACCTTTGAAAAAGCTTGGATATAATCCCAATAATTAAAATAGGCATATTGCCCTTCAGCTATTTTCACAGCTTTATCTCCATTAGGATTTAATCCCCACTCTCTAGGGAGCAAAATTTTATTAATGTGGCATTTACTATAATTTATAAATTTTTCTTCACAACTGCTAATATAGTGATGAGTAATTGTTACAGATTCAGTAACTATGAGCAATATTTCCAGATTTGGTCTTGCCTGCCCATGGAGGCCTGGATAACCTCTAGATTCGAGGTATCTGGTCTTAATTGACCAAGCATCATTTCTGGTAATTTTGAGGTCCTCATCCTCAATGTACATCACAAATTCTGTGATGGGATTTTCATAGTATTCCTGCTCTTGAGTATTCTCAGCAATTGTAATATCTTTATAAGATATCATCGTATTAAATGATGAGGTGGAAGCCATGTCTTCCTTTTTACTTGGTGCAGAGGATTGCTGCATATTTCTTGGCCTAGAGGGGTAAATTGGCCTCATTGGTATATTGGTTGCTTGGCAAATTGTCCAATCTCCTATTATAGGAACACTTGGTAATTCGTGATAAGGTATCCGTCCTCGATCACGAACATTACCGCGACCTCTTCCCCTATTGGGGGTTGTCATTTTCCCTGTAAGAATTCTCGAGTTAAATAATCAGCAAGAAAATTATTTTCTCCCTTTATATATTGAATGTCAAATTCAAAGGCAGACAGCTGAGCTTGCCATCCTACAAATATTTGCTTTGCCACAAGATTTTTAACATCTTTTTTAATAATAGATTTTACTGAACTGCAATCAATTCTTAGTAAAAATTTTTGATTTAATAAATCATCCAGAAATTTTGAAATACATTTAATTACAGAAAGCATTTCTTTCTTAATAGTTGAATATTTCAACTGAGTGGGATTCCACTTTCCTGATGTGAATCAAACTAACACTTCTTTTGAATGTTCAGGATTCACTTGTTTTAAAATACCTCCATATCCTATATCGGAAGCATCTGTTTCTACTATTTTAAAATAGTTTGAATTTGCCAAAGACAAGCAAGGTAGACATTTTACCTTAGATTTAATGATCCTTACGGCTTGAGAGTGTTCCTCAGTCCAGAGTTTAGGATTCTTTTTTAATCTAGAATATATTATAGCTGTATCCCTAGCCAAATTAGCATAATAGTCTGAAATATAATTTAGACTTCCCAAAAACCTTTGTAATTGTTTTGTATCATTTATGACATCATGAAATTTAGAAGCAAATTCAATACTTCTGTCTATAGGAATAATTTTTCCTTGATCAATATTATGACCCAAAAATCTAACTTGAGTTTGAAATAATTTCATTTTAGGTGCAGATACCACTAACCCATTATGAATTATCAAATTCTTAAATATTATTAAATGTTTAATATGTTGTTCAATTGTTTTAAAAAATACTAAAACGTCATCAATATAGACAATTATAAATTCTGTATATGGATTAAAAATATCATTCATTATGTTCTGAAATTCAGAAGGAGCATTTTTTAATCCAAATGGCATTACGTTCTATTCATAAGTGCCCAAATGGGACTGTAAAGACAGTCTTGTACCTATCGATTCACTAATTTGAATCTGCCAATATCCGGATTTCATATCGAACTTTGAAAAGATTAAAGCTTCATTCAACCTATCTAATAAATCCTTTTTATTTGGAATTGGATATCTAATCTACTTTAACATTTTATTAAGTGGTTTATAATTTATTACTAATCTAGGAACACCTCGTTCCTTTTCAGCTGCGTTATTCACATAGAAAGCAGTGCAGCTCCACGGAGATTTAGATTTTCTTATTAATTTTTCCCTAATAGAGAATTAATTTCATTTTTTACATAATTCTAAATATTCTCGGTTCATTTGAGCTGGACTAGCCTTGGTAGGTATTTGTTTTTCATCAAAATCATCTACATAAGGTAAAGAAACAAATTGTTTCTTTCTATCCCAAAAAGCATTGGGTAAACTCTTACAAATTTCATTATTAAATTGTTGCTCAATTAATTTAATTTGATTTTGAATTTTTTTTAGTTGTTCATTAATATTCAAAATTTCTATTTTTTCTTTAAGAAAACATAATTGTTTTTCTTTATTTAAAAGAATATCTCTAACTTCATTAAGCATACGAGTCTGAGGATCAGTAATAAACTCAAATACAATTTCTTTACCATCTATTATGGTAGATATTCCTGTTTGGTCAATATTAATTATTGGCATAATTTTATGAAGGAAAGGAGTTCCCAATATAATTCTATGAGTAAGACCTTTTACCATAATAAAAGAAGTGTGTAAACAAATATTTTGATTACAAATATAAGCATCAGATAATTTGTATTTAACTCTTGATTTATCTTCTCCTGATTGGATAAGAGATTGAGTTGTTTTTGAAAAATATTTAGTAGGAATTATTCCTTCTTGTAAACAATTTAAATCAGCACCACTATCAATAAGTGCTATTTCATTTTCTAATATAAAATCTCTATTAATTACAAGAGTTATTTTCACAAACTATTTTTGTGATGTAACTTGGTCTAAAAGATTTAAGTACCCCTTTATATCAGTATTATTGATAGAAGCAATGTCTTTTTCATTATTGCTTGAAGAAGCAACATCTTGTATTTCCTTTAATTTAAGAGATTTTGTTTCTAACAAGGTCATTCTTGTTGATAGGGCTTCATTATTTTGTTTAATCTGAGATATTTCAGATTTTAATAAGTTTATTTCTCTTTTTAAATCATTAATAGAAACAGGTGTTTCTTTAACATTAGATTGTTGAAATCTATGCAAAACCTCACTTAATTGGTAAGGTGCTTCTATTATCAAAGGTGATTCCTTTTTATCTTTAATTAAGATTTGAAGCATTTTTTCTTTTAAATCAGGATCCTTAATTGATTCTATTATTGTTAATGCTTTTTCTTGATCAGCATTTAGAACATTTAATCCATGCATATCTACTATAGATTTTCAATAACTTAATTCGTTACTTAATTTGTTACATTGACAATTATTAGTTTTATCCAACTCATCTTCCCCCGAAGAAGATTCTTCAACTAATTCTAAATTTTCTTCATTAGAAGATTCTACTTCTTCTTCAGAATTAACAAGCATTATCTTTTTTAATTGTGAACGTAATTGTTCATCCTCTATTTCATTAATGACTTTTTTAGTCCAACATTGATTAGCATAATAGCCAATCTTACCACATTTGTGGCAACTTATCTCAAGATTTTTTGCTTTTCTTTTTCCATTTTTAGGCATAAATGCTTTTCCCTTTTGCTTGGGCTTAGCTTTATAATAACGCCTTTTATAATTCTTTTTATAAGGATTTTCGTAATATTTTTCTTTATTTTTAAAAGATTTATTTTTCTTATACACAATTTTATGTTTTTTATTTATTTTAAATATTTTCTCAGGAATTAATGATTCTCTTAGGTCAAAAGCAAATTGTTCACATAATTCACCCAATTGGTGTTTTTCTGATAACTTTTGCTTTTTTAATTGATTCTTTAGCTTAATATCATTAAACAAAGCTAATCCTTCATTTATGCAACTACTAATTAGTTTCCCATAAGTTAATTCGGAATAATTAATATTTATTCCATCATTTTTCATTCTTAAGGATTGCCGAACCTTTTCAGCAAAAAGATGAGGAAGGCCATCTATAAATTTAGCTTTCCAATGGGTTGAATTAGGGTTTGTTAATTGATAAACCCTAGATAAAAGTGTATCTTTATACCATCTAAAATGGGTTAAAGATGGACATCTTAGGTTTTGGAGAAGTGTTTGCAACTTCTCAGCGATTGGAGTAGTATTTCCCACAAAATGTTGTAGAATCGCAATACACAATGTGTACATGCATCTTCTTCTCCGGTAGGAGCAATTGCACTACCTGATTCGGTTTTAACCAATTTTTATGATTTCTTATTTCTATTTTTTGAGGTTCGATGCGATAATGATCCCACCAACCTTTTAATTGCCCTACAAAACCGGTAATTATAAAATTTGCTATGGCACTATCGCTATTGCCATGTTGTTTACACACAATAGAATACATCATTATTCTATGTATTACATCTAATATTTGTTTATCATTCAAGCCATCAATATTCCACTCATAAATGGCTTTTCCGAATAAGAATTACGAAATGACTCATGTTCTTCCAAAAGAAGATCTTGAGGCGAAGGTCTCTTGTAGTAATATTTATCAAGAGGTTTAGGAGCATAAATTGGGTTTAATTCACTAATATTATTATTAGTGTTCAAATCAGCAAACATATTGGTTAAGCGATTAATATCATTAGTTTCTTCGAGGATTCGGATGGAGTCTCGATCTCATCATTTTCGGAAGATTCATTTTGATTTGAGGTTCTTTCTTTAGAAAGAACACTAAGATGTAAATCTCTTAATTTTTGTTCTAAATTATAAACAAACTCATTAGTATTATCCTCCATTTTAAATTCTTTAACAGGAATAGGAGGTTGAATCATAGGAGCATCTGTTTGCACAGATGGAGAAGATTCCTCTCTATTAAATTTATTTAATTGATCAATTATTAATCTTTGTTGATCCGTTTGTTGGTTAATAGTATCCTTTAGAGAATTCAACTCCTCTTTCTAGTAATACAAATTGAACACCTAAACAGATCAAAAGGTGTTTGTATAATTTTGAGATTTAATTAGAGCATTTAATTCTCTAATTGTTACTTGAGCAAATTCAATTCTCTGCAAGTTTCCATAGACAGTAGCCTCCGTATCTTTATTTAAACAAAAATTTTGTTTAGGTGGAAAAGGTAATTTAACCGTTTCCCCTTGTTTCATAGTCCAAGATCTTTGTATTACTAAAATTTCATTATTTATCTCATCAATATGATGTTTTAAAAACCATTTTACGAAAAATGTAAACTCTTGATTTCTTTCTAAATACTCATAATATTTATTTTTGAATTCTATTAATTCTTCCTTTGAGTATTTATTAAAATACCATTCACGAAATTGTTCGTGTTCTTCTTCTTGAAATTATTTATTAAGAATTTCTCTTATTAGACTGCCTGAAGAATAATCAATCATAGATGAAAACTCATTTCTGATTGAGTAGGAGATTGTCTCCTCTTATTTTCAATTTTATTATAAATTCCTTCTGGAATGTTATTTTGACTTGTTCTTATTTCCTCTAGAGAAGATTCTATTTTTTCTCTCTCTTGAGAGGTTGAGCCTCTAAAAGTCTCCTTAAGGAGAGCATAAAATTAACTAGAAGTGGAATACCTAGCAGACATTGACCTAGGTAATTTTATTGTTCTTTGAGAATTAAACTTTATTTTTACATCTCCTTCTAATGTTTGTATTATTTGATCTATTTTTTATTTAATTTTGTTTCGGGGTTCTACTTCTGAGGAAGAGACCAAGTTGTAGGGAAGTTGATTTCGTCCCATCTAATCAACCTATTAGTTGCTATGTTCGAGGTTAATAAATTAGTTTGTACTATCGTAGTAGTTCCTGGAAATGATATTTGTTTCACTCTAGGATTTAGAGTATGTAACACCTTGTAATAAATCCTATAGCATATTGCTATTATTTCGCTTCCTTATTTAAAATTATAACCATTAGTATGAATGGTTAATTGCATAGCATCTAATAAATTACTATTAGATAAAGATATATTCAAATTAGGAGATACATTAAAATAAACCGATCCATGGCATAATTAAAGCTGCTAAAGAGGGTTTGAAGTCTCTACATCTACCATCTCTAACATATGCCATAATACTTGAATTAACCTCTAATAAAGTTAAGAATTTGAATGCAATTTGCACTAATCTTACATGGATAAATTTATAATTCCTAAAAGGAATCAAATCTTTTTTACTCAATAAATTAATTGTTTGAGTAGTTTCAGACATTCTAATGGTTTGCTCTATGGTTTTAATAGCAAACCTATATCGCATATCAAACAATTCAATATTATAAATTTGATTCGAAGGAACGGATGGGATTACCCATTTGTTCAATTTATCCAAAATTTTTGGATAATCTACTAATTCTGCATTCTTTATCAATTCCTCATGATAATCATTATCATCCATATTCATAAGAAAGTTGATGTGGTTGGCCGAATAATAGATTTCTTGCTAAGTATGACTTATTAACTTGAAAAGTAAATGACATAAAATTACAATCTTTTTTGTCATCTTTGCAAACGAATAACTCATTCAACTATCAACCAGAAGAGATAGACGGAAAAATTTCAAACGAATGAATTACTCATTTAACTATCAACCCGAAGGGATAGACGTGAAAAAATCACAAAATCAAAGATGCGGAATATTTTCAGCAAAAATTTTCTTTTTCATTTTCATCTTCAAAACAACCCTTTTTTCTTCCTGGTTAAAAAGATGAAGTTTCAAGAAAACACTAAAAATATTTCCATTTTTACTCTTTTTTTTTTATATACTTAGCTTAGTCTACTCCTCTCTGACCAGCCACAACAATTTAGCTACAAGCTGACATTAAATATTTAAAGAACAAATATTTGCAGAAATAAGAAATAACATTAATTAAAATAAGTTATTACCTTCACATGTATATATATATATATATATATATATATATATATATATATATATATATATATATATATATATACTCCCTCCGTCCCATTTCAAACTTCACTTTTTGTCAAAACGGGTGTCCCGTTAAAAGCTTTACCTTTTCTAAAATGACAAAGATTCTTTACTATTTCACCCACTAATTCTCTCTCCTATTTCACTATTATACTCACAACACTTTTCAAATTTACTATTTCCTCCGCTCATTCTCTCTCCTATTTTTAAAGTACACTCACAACATTTTTTCTTCCCACCTATTTTTTTAATTTGCGTGATTTGAAAAAAGTGTGAACCTTGGGCCGGGACGGAGGGAGTACTCCGTCCCACACCAACTGTTACCAAAATTTTGGGCACACATATTAAGGAAAAGTAAGAGAGAGAAAAGGTGGAAGAAAATGTGGTGAGTATGAAAAATTAAATAAGAGAGAGAATGAGTGAGATGAATAGTTAGGAAAGAGAATATTGTGAGTGTAAAAGTAAAATAAGAGAGAGAATGAGTGGAGAAAATAGTAAAAATTTCCTTCCATTTTGGCCAGTATATATTGGTGTGGGACGGACCAAAAAGGAAATAAGAATCAATTGGTGTGGGACGGAAGGAGTATATATATACTCCCTCCGTCCCACAAATGTATGCACTTTTTGTGCCGGTGCGGGAATTAAGGTAAAAGGCGATAAAGGTAATGTTTTGTGAGTGTAAAAGAAAAATAGGAGAGAGAATGAGTGGAGAGAATAGTAAATTTGAAAAGTGTTGTGAGTATAGAGAAGTGGGTCCCATTTCCATTTTAGAAAAGTGTAGATTATTGTGGGACGTCCAAAAGGAGTCTTTTTGTATATTATCGTGGGACGGTGGGAGTATATATATATATATATATTTAAATAGGAAGACCCACATTTATACATATTTACAACACTCCCCCTTGGGGATTCCTATTGGATGATAATTGTGCTCTGTATGTTGCCTCGTTAAAAACCTTCTGAGCAAAAACCCCGTGGGAAAAATAATCTTGAAGGAAAAGAGTACATCGCACAATCTTTTCAATCGACACTCATTGCCTCGTTAAAACCTTGGCGAGTAACAAAACCCAGTGGGAAAAATAACCATGCTCGAAGGAAAAAGAGTACAATGGAATCTACGTAACTTCAGGATACTCCCCCTGAAGTCTACAAGTATCTTCAGGATACTCCCCCTAAAATCTACAGGGGTGGAAGCTCTGACAATTTATGTAAGCCAATCGCTTTTAAATGTTTCTCAAAAGTGACTTTAGGTAAGGATTTTGTGAACACGTCAGCGCAGTTGTCTTGACTCCTAATCTATTTGGATCATTATACGCTTGAGCTCCTGTTATTATTGATTGAAGAAAAGCTTTGGTGCTATGTGCTTGGTTTTGTCACCTTTTATAAAACCCATTTTCATTTGTTCAATGCATGCTTCATTATCCTCAAACATAATAGTAGGGTCTTCTGTGGTATCCAATCAATAGGAATTTCAAACATGTCTAACCACGGCTCTAAGCCACGTGCACTCACGAATTGCTTCATGAAGTGCTAAAATCTCAGCATGGTTCGAAGAGGTGGCAACCAAGGTCTGTTTCGTAGACCTCCAAGACACAGCTGTGTTACCAATAGTAAACACATATCCACTTTGTGATCGAGCTTTATGCGAATCTGATAGGTAACCAGCATCTGCATATCCAATCAAACATGCTTCATTCATAGAAGCATAGTGATAAAATAAACCCATGTCCATTGTCCCACGGAGATAACGAAATATCTCTTTTATGCCATTCCAATGGCGGTGTGTTGGTTCAGAACTGAATCGAGCAAGTAAATTAACTGAAAAAGAGATATCAGGTCTGGTGCATTGAGCTAAGTACAATAATGCGCCTATTGCACTTAGATATGGCACCTCTGGTGGCAACACCTCTTCATCCTCTTCCAGAGGGCGGAATGGATCCTTTGATTTATCTAATGACCTGACTACCATTGGTGTGGCCGATGGTTTTGCCTTATCCTCATTGAACCTTCTCAACATCTTCTGGATGTAGTTCGACTGGTGGATCATTATTCCATCTATACGGTGAACTATTTCCAGCCCAAGGCAAAAATTGGTCCTCCCAAGGTCTTTCATCTCGAATTCGGTTTTTAGGAGCTGGGAAGTTTCCTTAACTTCTTCTGGAGTCCCTATCAAGTTCATGTCATCGACATATACAGCAAAGATAGCAAATCCAGTTCTTTTGATGACCACGCACGGACATATATCATTGTTCACATATCCCCTTCTGAGCAAGTAAAGACTGATATGGTTATACCACATTCTTCCGGATTGTTTTAAACCATACAATGAACGCCTCAGACTAATTGAGAGCGTGTTTAGTGGTCTAGAACTACTTGTCTCGGGGTATCGCAAGTCCTTCGTGGACTTTCATATAAATACTTGTATATAGATCCCCATAAAGATACGTTGTGACTACATCCATAAGCTGCATTGTCAGTTTTTCAGACACCACTAAACTGATCAAATATCTTAATATAATAACATCCATAACGGGAGAGTATGTCTCATCGAAGTCAATCCCAGGTCTTTATGAGAAGCCTTGTGCAACAAGGCGAGCTTTATATCTCATAATTTCATTTCTCTCATTCCTTTTCCTCATAAATACCCAATTTTAACCCACATGTATAACTCCAGGAGGTGTATGAACTACTGGTCCAAATACTCCTCTTTTATTTAAAGAATCAAACTCAACTTGGATTGCTTTCTCCCATTTAGGCCAATAAACTATTTTCTTGCATTCATTAACGGAGCGAGGTTCAATATCATCACTTGATATGATCTCAGTAGCTACCGTATAAGCAAATACATCGTTGATAATTGTTTCATCCCGATATCAAATCTCATTTATTCATTCATGACTAACTGATATTTCATTGTTCTTAGGAATGGATGTACATGAGGAGGCGTCCCCCGAATTTGTTTCCAAAATGAATCCATAATCTGGAACGATTTCATGACATGGATCGGATGATATCCCAATTTTACTATCGCTAACGGGATTCGACTTTTGTGCACTCACCCATTTTCGGGGATGCGAATCCTTGGATCCAACTGGTCTCCCTCTCTTCTGGGGGCATGTATTTCGTTAGCTGGGATCACTGACCTTCCTGTTAATGCTCCTCCAGGGAGATCTATCCTTGCAGGCACATTTGCAGCTGGTATATGAGATATCGTCACTTTTGTCAGTCCTTTTCATTACTTCACGATGTGTTTCATGTTTCGATGTTGAGAAAGTATTGTCATGATCCCTCCCATATATTGAGTTCTCCTCCCGAAGAGATTCAAGCGGATATGTCTTATGTTGAAGAACCGTTGAGAGTCTTGGAATTTCAAGTTATGGAATTAAAACTAAGAGCATTCCGGTAGTGAAGATCCTATGGAAGAATCATACCATTGAGGAAGCAACGTGGGAGCTAGAGTCGGAAATGAGAGAGAAATACCCTTGGTTGTTTGAGCGTGCAAGTAAGTTATTTTAAAATTCGGGACGAATTTTCTTTAAGGGAGAGTGAGTGTAACGACCCTAACTCTAGGCACTATTTTAGCATCCTATTATATGCATTTTATGTAAATTGTTGGCTTTATGTGCTCGTTTTATATCTTTGATTGTTTATGAAAGGTTAGGATGGTTGTGAAATAACTTTAAAGCCTTAGGATTTAATTGGAAATAAATTAAAGTAGTATGGTGAAGTTATAATAAAATAAATAAATAAAATATTATGAGTGGTTGGGGTGTCTTTGTGTAAAGGAGAGAAGTAGAGGAGTTAATTGCATTCTTTAGACATTGGGGGACTTAATTGGAGATAGTGGAAAGATTTCATTTAATTTGGTCAAGGGAGGCCATACTTCTTCCCTTTTCACCATTCTCTTCTTTAACCTCCCCATTCCTCCATCATCTTCTTCAACCTCCTCAAAATCTCCATGGAAATCCCTTTTTAAATCCTTCCTTCTAAAAATCATAACAATTCCAATTCCTTCTCATCTTACGGTCCGTCTGCATATTCTTGTTCGGGGCGACGAGGGGAGCGCATCAAGCTAGAAAAATAGTTATTCCATCTCGTATTGTTAAGGTGAGTTATTATGACTTCCCTTCAAAACTAGCTCATGAAAATCTAAATTTTGTTATTGTATGGTTATCATTGTTGTTTGATATTTTAGAACACTTTCTTGGAGTTGAGAAATGGGTTAATGACATAGATATAGTGTTGTTGTTCATGAAAGTTGATAAAGAGTAAGAGGGTATGATTTAAGTTGAAATAAGGAAGTTAAATTTGGAATGTAGATGTGTGTTGGGTAAAACAATCAAGTTGTAAGTAGTCTAGGTCTATCTTATTTTGGTTTAAATGATTTAGTATGAGTTGGTGAAGTTTAGTAACCCCTTTTATATGCATAAAACCTGGATTGATCCTTGAAATTTGAAGAACAAAACTAGAAATCTTGTCTATCCCTTGAATCTTGAATGAAAGCATCAGATCTCTAAAACCCTAAAGTGTTCTCTATTTATACTAGGAGACTAGGGAGAAAAATCTGGTGGAAAATCATTGAAATCCGTCCAAAAAAAAAAGAGAGGAAACTAGACCGCCTTTGTTCGCACAGAACTGGCGCACGCCCACTAAGACCGGGTGCGCGCCCGCTTTCACTCTAGTCACTTTCAGGTGCGCGCCCACTAGGACCGGGTGCGCGCCCGCTCTGATTTTCAGCATTGATCCATTTTTCTTCCGTAATTCTCTTTAGGCCCTCCAGCAAATTGAACCTTTGATTTCTTAAAATACCGCGCAAGTCCTTTTTACTCTCAAAATAAATGAGAATGTAAGATGTAATCAGAGAGAGAGAGAGAGAGAGTTTAGGGACTACCTATTGTAGTCCACAAGGTAGAAGCACCAATAGTATGGTGTTCACCCCTTCAAAACACCAACAAAGGAGGTCTTTCTTTGAATCTTGGCTTGGATGTGTGTATGTGTGAGGAGGGAGGTGAGTGTGTGTTTGTGAGAGAGAGAGGGTGAGCCTCTATTTTAGCAGAGTGCCTTTACTTGCCAAAGTCCTCCATTAAAATGATCAGCCAAGCCCTTTATTTATAGGCATGCTGATGGGAGGTCTTATGTCGAACGACTTAGAGTTTCCACCGCCTTGGGGTCGTCCTGTGTCGGACGACACCGGTCATCTTTATGACAAGTTGGGCCGCAGGAAGGCAGGCCCAATGGATCAAGCATGGCTTGGATAATTCAGGCTCAAAATGCACTTTAGCAAATAAATGAGCCCAAAATTAATGTCAATCATGGAAAGCGGACCCAAAAACACGAGTTCGGGTCGGGGTACTCACACTCCATTCAGTTCCCCTTTTGCTTCCTTTCTTCACTTTAATCCACCATTTTTCACCTAATTAACCTGTACTCATAAAGACACTAGAAAATACATTAAAATAACATTTTACTCGAGAATTTTGCAATAAAAAAGTGTAAGAGTACCTAGTTTAGATGTGTAATAACACATCCATCACATATTGATCATGTAGGGTTGGTTTATGATGCATTGTAGCCTTACTTGAGTTCATATCCATGGGTTGTGATATAAATAGTGTATGAAATGTATGTTACACTATGGTATTGATTTGAACATGAGTATGATTTACCATGTTGTTATATTTTTTATCCCTTTGGTGGATTTTATTTCAAGTAACTATTATGTGCTTGAACTTGTGTTAATCAGCTGATGTTAGGGGTATAGCGGAATACGATCAATTATGGAAAGTGTGACCTAATGTGATCGGATTACGTTATAGCTGTGACTGTCCCCATCTGTGGCCACAGAGTGGGGTTATAGCATCTGTATTGAGCCAAAAGCCTTACACAGTTGCTAGTATCTTATATGGTTCCCTGAAAAATGGGTCTTATAAGAGTGAATAATGCCTAAGCAGTTCACAAATGAGTGGAGTTTTATCTCCCGATGTTGTACGACTTATTGGTCAGACTAGAAAAGGTAAACCAATGTAACGTAATGTGTTTACGGCTTTTCCAATGTGTTATATGCACCTTGCTATGGGTTGCTTCTTATTTGGAATATTGCTGCATTCATAATAGCTTGCTGAGATTTATTCTCACCCCTCTCCCTTTAATATTTTTAGATCCTGAGACAGGCGGACCAGCCAAGTAAGGACGAAAAGGAGTTTGGAAGTGGTCTTTTGGGATTGTCGGGGTATGTATAGGTTGGCGTAGAAAGATGTATTTTGGTATAACTTCTTTATGAAGTTTGTGTATATAAAACTTGATTTCAATGTCATATCTGAAATCTTTTGTAACCAAAACAGGTTGTTACTTTTCAAAGTTGTTTAACTCTTCCTCCAAGTGGAGATGAATGGAGTTAGTTTGCAATGGTTATGTCAAGTTTGTTTAAGTGTGTAAGTTAAATCAAAGTTTTAAAAATTTAGTCGGTTTAGTGTTTCTTGGGGACGCTCCCGCTCGGGACACGTGTTATGTTTCGGGTCGGGGTCTCCACAAGGTAAACTTCTGGTACCATTATGATAGTCTTGTACAACCCAGTATTTTGTCCCTCTTATTTCTCCAGAGTACGCTTCAGGCCATACTCATTAGAGGTGATACACAAATATTCATTCCCATTTACTTCGGTGGTTTCTACGTGATAACCATTTGCTCGTATGTCTTAAAAGCTTAATAACGTTCTTCTAGAACGTGGGGAATAAAGCGCCTCAGGAATGGTAAAATTTGTACCATTAGACAACATAAGATAGGCTTTCCCATATCCATCTACTAAATCACAAGATCCCGATATTGTTGTCATTGAGGTTTTAGTCGGCTTTAATTCCTCAAAATAAGCTTTATTCCGAAGGATTGTGTATTTTGTCAGACTATCTACCAGACATTCTTCCCCACTTGTCATTCTCCTCTATTTTTCGATTGTGTGAGTGAGGAGATAAATCTTCAATCCGAACTTTTCTAGAGCGTGCTGATAACGTGTTGTTAATTTCAGAGCCTTTTAGCTCATACAAACATAAACATAAACATAAACATAAACATAAACATAAACATAAATATTATAAGGAAGATATAAGAAAGTAAGGAGATAGTTTTGAGAGAGAAAGCCTAGCCAAGAAGATAGCTAGGGAGGGGAGTTTCTTATTTATATATATATTAAGATTACATGCAAGCCAACACATGGCTAGTGACTCACCCATTCTATCTCTAGATTTTACATATAGGCCGCTACATAATATCTCAATACAATAGGAAGACCCACATTTATACATATTACAACACAAATTACATTATTACCAAACATTTCATACCAGCATTAATCCACCAATACTTTTACCGGAATAGCCCTCAAAGAAACAGCCTTTTGCAACGTTAGTCCAAACCTTTCACTCATGTCCAAATCTTTAGCGTTCATTCCTCCTTCCAGCTTCCAGTCATACGGTTAAAGTAACGAGCCTAACATAAGATGCGACATTTTATGTGCTAGAGGCAACCCAGGACATATCCTTCGTCCCGCTCCAAACGGAATGAACTCGAAATCCTGCCCTTGGTAATCGAGTTCACTACCTATGAATCTCTCTGGCTTAAATGTTTCTGGCTCGGACCACACACTTGGGTCACGGCCGGTTGCCCATATATTAAAAAATATCTGCGCGTCTTTTGGTATAGTGAACCCTTTGATTTCTACATTAGCTTCAGCTTTATGAGGAACTAGAAATGGTGCCGCTGGGTGTAGACGAAGAGTTTCTTTTACTATAGCTTGTAAGTAGGGTAGATTTGAAATGTCCGATTCTTCGATGATCCCATTTTCGCCAATGACTTCTTTGAGCTCGGCCCTAGCCTTCGCCATTTTTTCAGGGTTTCGTAGTAGCTCGGTCATTGCCCATTCTAGTGAGCTTGAAGTAGTATCTGTCCCTGCAATAAATAAGTCCTAGATAATGTGGTAGCATTAGATAGAGGTTTATGATGAATATTTCAGGAAGATTTTGAACAGTCGAGGCGTTTAATAGTCATATATCTCTAAATAAATGTCCAGTTTTATTCTTGATTAAGAATAAATAGGATCAGATAATAAAACATTTTAACCATTGACAAATTGAAGAGTAAAATTTTACTCACCATAAGCAAATTCCTTAGCTCATCACGGTTTAATTCAGAATCATGCTTCTGGAGCAGATTAAGCAATGAATCCAAAGCATCATTGACCCTCAAAGAACCATCTCCAGATGACGATTTTGCCCTTTCTTCCAACCTTTGATCTGCAATTCTATCAAAGATTACAAACAACTTCTCAAAGTAAACCTTAGTATCTCTATGAATCCCTTGGAAATCAAACGGTTGAAGTATCGGAAAAAAATCCGAAAAATTAGGCCGCCCGAAGAGCTCCATCAAAGCGCATATCACATTTTTCATTTCATGAGCTGAATCTGATCTATGTTGAGCTAAATCAATGGAGAAAAAGAAATTCGACAACAAATTAAGTGTTGTTGTATGCCCAACTCGACCAATATCCATAGCCTCACCCCTTAAACAACACTCATTTGCATACTCAAGGAGGTCAAACACGACTTTTTTACGTAGTCCTTTACTAGCATCTATATGGTGGGATGCGAAAATCTGTTATTTGCATAATTTACGAAACTTTCGCCATTGGTTTCCAGCGGATAACGCGACGATGGAATTCTCTACGTGTTTGTGTAAGTTGACGCATCCGGTTGGACTCGGCCGGAGAAAGACGAGTCTTGTTTTTGTAGCATTTCTTTGGTTATTGTTGGAGATGTAACTACTATTGTGGTACGGCTTCCTAGTTGAAGGGACATTAAGGGTCCATATTTTTTTGAGAGAGTTGCTAGTGTTTGGTGGGGTTGTGTGCCTAGTTGGAAAATGTTTCCGATGATCGGAAATTGGTAGGGGCCTGGTGGTAGTTTGGTGGTGGTGCTGGACTTCCGGCGGGATAAAATGGTGGTGATAAGGATGGTGGTGGCTAGGAGGACAAAAAGTATGGTGTAATCCATGTGGGGAGTGAAGGTGTGATCTCTACCACCCAATTGGTCACGTTTAAATAAAAAATAAACGTTGAATAATAAATAATTCAATTTTAAAAATTTAAATCCCAACATAACCCGCATTTGAAATTATTTATGCTATTAAACAAAAAAAAAATTAAAATTTGAACACGCTACACGGTGTTCAAATTCACTATAACCACATACACGGAGTTCAAATTCACAATAACCACAAAAGTCCAAAAAGTCGGTGTTCAAATTCACAATAACCACATACACGGTGTTCAAATTCACAATAGCCACAAAGGTCCAAAGTCAGTTTACGTTTACGAAGGTCAGTTTACAAAGTTCAAATTACAAAGTTCAAAGTAAGTTTCTTCTCCGTCTCACTTTAAATTACAAAATAATAATACAAAAAATATGTATTAATAAAGAAAACTAAATAGAAATATTATTTTTTTCATTTCAAATAAATACTTTAGAAAATATACTTCTATAAAAAAATTATAATCTTCATTTCAAAAATAAATATTACTTTCGACTCAAAATGAATAACCTAAAAATAATACTACATTTTTATCCAAAAAAATTGAACATTACTTTCTTCATCCCAATAAATATTTAAAAAAAATAATACTGCTTCATTTGCCTCAAAAATTAATGTTTGTAATGTTAGTGTCTTCGTTTCAATATATGACATTAATTTTTAAACAAATAAAGTAATATTTTATAAAATATTTATTGGGATGAAGATAGTAATTTATTCTATAGACGATGTAGTATTCTTTTTGTAAAAATTAATGTTTATAATGTTAGTGTCTTCGTCTTAAAAAATAAATATTAATTTTTGAGACAAGTAAAGTAGTATTCTTTTTCAAAATGTTCATTGAGACAAAGGAGAAGCAATTTTTTTTTTTTTTGGATATAGAAAGTAGTATTAATTTTGGGACGAAAGTAATATTCATTTTTTAATTGAAGGAATTTTTTTTCTTAAAAAGTAGATTTTTTTTCTATGTCAAAAAAAAAAAATTGAACATTGCTTCCTTCGTCTCAATGAACATTTAAAAAAAGAATACTATTTTATTCGTCTAAAAAATTAATGTCATCTTAATGTCATATTTTGAGACGAATGTAGTAACATTATAAACATTAATTTTATAGGCGAATGAAGTAGTATTTATTTTTAAAATATTCAATGGGATGAAGGAAGTAATGCTCATTTTTTGGATAAAAATGTAGTATTATTTTTTGGTTATTCATTTTGAGTCGAAAGTAATATTTATTTTTGAAATGAAGAATATAGTTTTTTATAGAAGTATATTTTTTAAAGTATTTATTTGAACGTAAAATCTAGGGAGAAACGCGTTTCTCCATAAGTTATGGAGAAACGGGTTACGGGTATCCAGAACCTTTTGAAAGGATATCCAGAAACTTTTTGTATTGGCCATGACTTTGTCCCATGGTTACTTCGATATCGCTCTCAAAGGTTACGGATATCCGAACCCTTTGAAAGGATATCCGAGCTTATGAAAGTGATATCCAGAAACCTTCAAAATGATATCCAGAAACTTTCAAAATGTTTCTGGATATTCATTTGATGGTTTCTGGATATACATTTGAAGGTTTCTGGATATCCAGAAACCTTCAAAATGAATATCCAGAAACTTCCAAAATGTTTCTGGATATTCATTTGATGGTTTCTGGATATACATTTGAAGGTTTTTGGATATCCAGAAACCATCAATAAGCAATTTCTGGTCTTGGCCTTGGATTTGGCTTCAAATCTATTTTTTCTGGATATCCGCCCAAAGGCTTCTGGATATCCGTTCCAAAGCTTCTGGATATCCAGAACCCTTTGAGGCCCGATATCCGAAATTTTCTTCGGTTATCAAACGTATAGCTTCTGGCTATTAAAAATGCGTTTCTCCATAGTTATGGAGAAACGCGTTTCTCAGCAGACCCACTCTTATTTGAAATGGAAAAAATAATATTTCTATTTAGTTTTCTTTATTAATACATAATTTTTGAATTATTATTTTGTAATTTAAAGTGAGACGGAGAACAAACTTACTTTGAACTTTGACCTTTGTAAACTTATCGTTTGTGGTTATTGTCAATTTGAACTCCCTATACTGTGTTGTGTAGCGAGTTCAAATTTTAGTTTTTTTTTTTAATAGCTTAAATTAAAATAAAATTGAGCCAATTTAAATTCGCTATACAATATAGCGATTTTAACCGAAAAAATTATAAACTCGCTACACCGGGTAGCGAGTTCCAAAAAGTTAGTCATTTTGGCAAATAGTTTCAAATGTAGATTATTTTGAGATTTAAATTTTTAAAATGGAATTATTTTTTTAAAAAAATCTACCTATGAGTGTTTAAAGTCAAGTCTGGCTAAGTTACTATTCCTCCCGTTCCGATTTAAGGTTATTAATTTCCTTTTTTATTTGACTCACTTGTTATTCTTATAACAAAAACTTCATACCCATTTTATCTCTCATACTTTACTTTATACTTACAATATTTATTTTTTCTTAATTTTCGTTACAAATCAAACTAAGAATTTTAAATTGGGACAAATGGAGTACTAAATTATTTGGTTTAGAAGTCGACTAAAATAAGTGGTGTTGTTTTTAAAAGGAAAATACTTCCACCGTCTAGCCTGAAAGTTCAAATTTTTTCAAAAGGTGGACTCATTTGAAAGTATAAAATTACAAAAAAAAAGTTTTTATTACTTTTTTATTTGTTGGCCACATATTATACTAATAACAATTATTCCCTAACGAATCTTTATTAGGTATTCTCCAGGGCCGGTTCTCATAATTTAGAGGCCCTGTGCAAAGTTTAAAATGAGGCCCCAAAAACACTAACAATAAAGTTAATATCAAGATCATCACTAACATTGACATCCAAATTATCATTAACATCAAGATCATCATTAAAATTAACATCAAAATCATCATCAACAACATTAGCATCAAAATCATTATTAACATTAACATTAACATTAGCAATATCAATATCAATATTCTGTTTTTTATTTTCAGAAGAAATATGTGAATTTTTTATCATAATGGTATATAATGGTTTTTTTTTTTTTTGGTGCCCCTTGAAATTTTGCGGCCCTGTGCGAGCGCTCACCTCGCTCATGCTAAAGGCCGGCCCTGGTATTCTCCGTACCAACTCTCTAAAAGGCCACCAACCACCCAAACCTCAAAAATAGTTTTTACATCAATCTAAATCACTATATTTTTTCAAACTTTTATTTCGGACCGGACTAATATTAGGAGTTGTTTGACTTTAGGGCATCTCAATAATTGTGTCCCTTTCATTTACAGCAAGTCATTTGTTTAGAAAGTCACAGTTTAAGGTTGATTAATTTTACTAGGAACACAATACAAATTAATTAGTACTACTTATAAATAACAAATTTTAGATTGAGAATTTTAATATAAAAGTTATGAAAATATAATATTTTAATGAAATTACTTTAGATTAAGTGCTATCTCCGAGACTCCGACTCTCCATCCTAAAACGAAAGTCCAAATTTACTTTAGATTAAGAGTATATTTGGACATTTATTTGGGACGGAGAGAGTAGCATAAATTTAGAAGAAATGACTAGAATACAGAGTAATCACCAGAAGCAAGTGTCTTAGCCCATGGAGGCTAATCTCAGAATCACTCTTCTTAATGAGACCAAGCACATAATCCAAAGCATCGTTGTTCGCCTGAGAATGATCACCGGAGGATGATCGTTCTAGCAACCGTTGATCGATGATTCTATCAAACGTCCCAAACACTTCTCATAATAAAATTTCGTTTTTTCACGAACTCCCTGTGGATCAATCCGTTTAAGTATCGGAAAATAATCAACCAAATTAGGCTTCCCACCAAGCTCCATTAAAGCCCAAATATAATCCTTGAATTCTTGAGAAGAACCCAAATTATGTTCAGCCAAATCAATAGAGAAAAAGAAATTGGACAATAAATTAAGTGTTGTAGTATGTCCAGCCCTACCAATAAGCATAGCTTCACCATTTAATGAACATTCATTTGCATGGTCAAGAAGGTCCGCAACAACTTTTTTGCGTAACCCTTGACTAGCATCAAGTCGGGTGGTCGCAAAAATTTGCTCTTTGCAAATTTTTCGATATTTTCTCCACTGGGGCTCGACGGGCAACCACACAATGGAGTTGGCGTGGTGGTCGAATGTGTTGCCACCATCTAAGTGGGACAGGCTAGAGAAGGCTAGATCATGTTTTTGTAGCAATTCTTTGGCTATTTTGGGAGAGGAAATGACTATTGTTGTTCTAGTTCCTAGCTTTAGAGACATTATTGGGCCATAGGTTTTAGAGAAATTTGCTAGGGTTTGGTGGGGGTTTAGGCCTAGTTGGAAGAAATTTCCTACTATCGGAAAAGGGTATGGGTCGGGCGAGAGTCTGTGTTATATGTAGTAGTATTCACATATAATACTTGGTCATCTCCCATATTGAATATGTAAAGCAACCTTTCATTCATGGTATAAAGTCTTGTTTTTCATTTCTTGTTTCTTGTGTCTTCTTTATCCCACATGGGATTAGTAACATGACTTGTGGAGCTAAACTTGGTATATAATAGGTAAGTTTGAAGAGTTCCTATAAGCTTGCTTGAGCTTCCCTTTATTATGAGAAAATGTCAAGTAGCTTAAATTTTTGAGTATTATATTATTATTATTATAATATATATATATATATATATATATATATATATATATATATATATATATATATATATATATATATATATATATATATATATATATATATATATATATATATACATATATATATATATATATATATGATACCACTTTGTATTGGATTAATTAATTATTGTATTGTAAGAGAGAGAGTATAAAAGAGAGAGAGAGAGTAAGAAAGTATTTTTTTCCTTAATGCGTAAATGGAAGTGTGTTTACAATCGAAAGAAAACTCTCCTTATATAGGAAGAGTGGTTACGTACACTGTCCATACTGGACCATAAACTTTTACAAAAGAAATAAAATAACAAACTTTTACAAAAGTAACGGACATTATTGAAGCCGGCACACATTGGGCCCCATCGCCACTATCAATAATGACTACCATACAAACTACTTTACTTTACTTTATTAAAGCAAGAGTCTTGCTGTCTAAAGCATGAATTATGCTGTCCCCCATTTGCCTTTCCACCATGACTGTCCTTGTCTGCCGACCTGATTATCCCTTGTCCTTATCTACCGACTTGATCCTCGTCATTTATCCCGTGATATTCCGTAGATATATCAATCTTCTCTTTAAGTCTATTAGTTTGAGCTTTTGTCTTTTAGCCCACTACACATTATCTATAGCTGTGACCAGATTGGTCCACACATTTCTATTTTTTCTTAATTCTTCTTTTATTTTGCCCTCAAGCTCCTTTATTTCCTTACGGAGTTGTCTTTCCTTTTTGTATAATTGATCAAAATTAAACTTAATAGGATTACTAGCCATTTAACCTTTAGTCTTTGGCTGGGGCTTTCCCCTTTGATGCAGCTCTAGATTGCTGAGTGATGGCCTCGATTAATGAGTCCCAAATATCTTCTTGAGTTGGCTCGGACCGAGTCTCTCATGCCAGACAATTGAAAGTATTAATGGAGTCCAGTGATCCATGTGATGAAACAATTTTCATCAAGTCATCATCCTTTGTTGAATGAGTGGGAAATGCCGAGAGGAATTGGTTCTTCATGTGATCCAGAACCTTCACCATGATTTTTTCCTCCGATTCCTTGGGGTATTTTCTCTGAAAGTAAATTTTTAGGCTACTCATGAAGCCTGGCTGGAAACATCGCTCTTTAGATCCTTTATTACGGTCATCATTAATAACAGTTTGAATATTTACTGTTAATTTATGGATTTATTGAGAAAAACCAAGAATATTTGTTCTTGGGATTTTGGTAATAAAATACCTTTGAAAAAGCTTGGATATAATCCCAATAATTAAAATAGGCATATTGCCCTTCAGCTATTTTCACAGCTTTATCTCCATTGGGATTTAATTCCCACTCTCTAGGGAGCAAAATTTTATTAATGTGGCATTTACTATAATTTATAAATTTTTCTTCACAACTGCTAATATAGTGATGAGTAATTGTTACAGATTCAGTAACTATGAGCAATATTTCCAGATTTGGTCTTGCCTGCCCATGGAGGGCTGGATAACCTCTAGATTCGAGGTATCTGGTCTTAATTGACCAAGCATCATTTCTGGTAATTTTGAGGTCCTCATCCTCAATGTACATCACAAATTCTGTGATGGGATTTTCATAGTATTCCTGCTCTTGAGTATTCTCAGCAATTGTAATATCTTTATAAGATATCATCGTATTAAATGATGAGGTTGAAGCCATGTCTTCCTTTTTACTTGGTGCAGAGGATTGCTGCATATTTCTTGGCCTAGAGGGGTAAATTGGCCTCATTGGTATATTGGTTGCTTGGCAAATTGTCCAATCTCCTATTATAGGAACACTTGGTAATTCGTGATAAGGTATCCGTCCTCGACCACGACCATTACCGTGACCTCTTCCCCTATTGGGGGTTGTCATTTTCCCTGTAAGAATTCTCAGGTTAAATAATCAGCAAGAAAATTATTTTCTCCCTTTATATATTGAATGTCAAATTCAAAGGCAGACAGCTGAGCTTGCCATCCTGCAAATATTTGCTTTGCCACAAGATTTTTAACATCTTTTTTAATAATAGATTTTACTGAACTACAATCAATTCTTAGTAAAAATTTTTGATTTAATAAATCATCCAGAAATTTTGAAATACATTTAATTACAGAAAGCATTTCTTTCTTAATAGTTGAATATTTCAACTGAGTGGGATTCCACTTTCCTGATGTGAATCAAACTAACACTTCTTTTGAATGTTCAGGATTCACTTGTTTTAAAATACCTCCATATCTTATATCGGAAGCATCTGTTTCTACTATTTTAAAATAGTTTGAATTTGCCAAAGACAAGCAAGGTAGACATTTTACCTTAGATTTAATGATCCTTACGGCTTGAGAGTGTTCCTCAGTCCAGAGTTTAGGATTCTTTTTTAATCTAGAATATATTATAGCTGTATCCCTAGCCAAATTAGCATAATAGTCTGAAATATAATTTAGACTTCCCCAAAACCTTTGTAATTGTTTTGTATCATTTATGACATCATGAAATTTAGAAGCAAATTCAATACTTCTGTCTATAGGAATAATTTTTTCTTGATCAATATTATGACCCAAAAATCTAACTTGTGTTTGAAATAATTTCATTTTAGGTGCAGATACCACTAACCCATTATGAATTATCAAATTCTTAAATATTATTAAATGTTTAATATGTTGTTCAATTGTTTTAAAAAATACTAAAACGTCATCAATATAGACAATTATAAATTCTGTATATGGATTAAAAATATCATTCATTATGTTCTGAAATTCAGAAGGAGCATTTTTTAATCCAAAGGGCATTACTTTCTATTCATAGTGCCCAAATGGGACTGTAAAGACAGTCTTGTACCTATCAGATTCACTAATTTGAATCTGCCAATATCCGGATTTCATATCGAACTTTGAAAAGATTAAAGCTTCATTCAACCTATCTAATAAATCCTTTTTATTTGGAATTGAATATCTAATCTATTTTAACATTTTATTAAGTGGTTTATAATTTATTACTAATCTAGGAACACCTCGTTCCTTTTCAGCTGCGTTATTCACATAGAAAGCAGTGCAGCTCCACGGAGATTTAGATTTTCTTATTAATTTTTTCCCTAATAGAGAATTAATTTCATTTTTTACATAATTCTAAATATTCTCGGTTCATTTGACCCGGACTAGCCTTGGTAGGTATTTGTTTTTCATCAAAATCATCTACATAAGGTAAAGAAACAAATTGTTTCTTTCTATCCCAAAAAGCATTGGGTAAATTCTTACAAATTTCATTATTAAATTGTTGCTCAATTAATTTAATTTGATTTTGAATTTTTTTTTAGTTGTTCATTAATATTAAAAATTCCAATTTTTTCTTTAAGAAAACATAATTGTTTTTCTTTATTTAAAAGAATATCTCTAACTTCATTAAGCATAAGAGTCTGAGGATCAGTAATAAACTCAAATACAATTTCTTTACCATCTATTATGGTAGATATTCCTGTTTGGTCAATATTAATTATTGGCATAATTTTATGAAGGAAAGGAGTTCCCAATATAATTCTATGAGTAAGACCTTTTACCATAATAAAAGAAGTGTGTAAACAAATATTTTGATTACAAATATAAGCATCAGATAATATGTATTTAACTCTTGATTTATCTCCTCCTGATTGGGTAAGAGATTGAGTTGTTTTTGAAAAATATTTAGTAGGAATTATTCCTTCTTGTAAACAATTTAAATCAGCACCACTATCAATAAGTGCTATTTCATTTTCTAATATAAAATCTCTATTAATTACAAGAGTTATTTTCACAAACTATTTTTGTGATGTAACTTGGTCTAAAAGATTTAAGTACCCCTTTATATCAGTATTATTGATAGAAGCAATGTCTTTTTCATTATTGCTTGAAGAAGCAACATCTTGTATTTCCTTTAATTTAAGAGATTTTGTTTCTAACAAGGTCATTCTTGTTGATAGGGCTTCATTATTTTGTTTAATCTGAGATATTTCAGATTTTAATAAGTTTATTTCTCTTTTTAAATCATTAATAGAAACAGGTGTTTCTTTAACATTAGATTGTTGAAATCTATGCAAAACCTCACTTAATTGGTAAGGTGCTTCTATTATCAAAGGTGATTCCTTTTTATCTTTAATTAAGATTTTAAGCATTTTTTCTTTTAAATCAGGATCCTTAATTGATTCTATTATTGTTAATGCTTTTTCTTGATCAGCATTTAGAACATTTAATCCATGCATATCTACTATAGATTTCCAATAACTTAATTCGTTACTTAATTTGTTACATTGACAATTATTAGTTTTATCCAACTCATCTTCCCCCGAAGAAGATTCTTCAACTAATTCTAAATTTTCTTCATTAGAAGATTCTACTTCTTCTTCAGAATTAACAAGCATTATCTTTTTTAATTGTGAACGTAATTGTTCATTCTCTATTTCATTAATGACTTTTTTAGTCCAACATTGATTAGCATAATAGCCAATCTTACCACATTTGTGGCAACTTATCTCAAGCTTTTTTGCTTTTCTTTTTCCATTTTTAGGCATAAATGCTTTTCCCTTTTGCTTGGGCTTAGCTTTATAATAACGCCTTTTATAATTCTTTTTATAAGAATTTTCGTAATATTTTTCTTTATTTTTAAAAGATTTATTTTTCTTATACACAATTTTATGTTTTTCATTTATTTTAAATATTTTCTCAGGAATTAATGATTCTCTTAGGTCAAAAGCAAATTGTTCACAGAATTCACCCAATTGGTGTTTTTCTGATAACTTTTTCTTTTTTAATTGATTCTTTAGCTTAATATCATTAAACAAAGCTAATCCTTCATTTATGCAACTACTAATTAGTTTCCCATAAGTTAATTCGGAATAATTAATATTTATTCCATCATTTTTCATTCTTAAGAATTGCCGAACCTTTTCAGCAAAAAGATGAGGAAGGCCATCTATAAATTTAGCTTTCCAATGGGTTGAATTAGGGTTTGTTAATTGATAAACCCTAGATAAAAGTGTATCTTTATACCATCTAAAATGGGTTAAAGATGGACATCTTAGGTTTTGGAGAAGTGTTTGCAACTTCTCAGCGATTGGAGTAGTATTTCCCACAAAATGTTGTAGGATCGCCATACACAATGTGTACACTGCATCTTCTTCTCCAGTAGGAGCAATTGCACTACCTGGTTCAGTTTTAACCAATTTTTTATGGTTTCTTATTTCTATTTTTTGAGGTTCAGTACGATAATGATCCCACCAACCTTTTAATTGCCCTACAAAACCAGTAATTATAAAATTTGCTATGGCACTATCGCTATTGCCATGTTGTTTACACACAATAGAATACATCATTATTCTATGTATTACATCTAATATTTGTTTATCATTCAAGCCATCAATATTCCACTCATAAATGGCTTTTCCAGAATAAGAATTCTGAAATGACTCATGTTCTTCAAAAAGAAGATCTTGAGGCGAAGGTCTCTTGTAGTAATATTTATCAAGAGGTTTAGGAGC
The DNA here is from genome assembly GCA_022495995.1 of Adenophora triphylla var. japonica. NCBI lineage: Eukaryota > Viridiplantae > Streptophyta > Magnoliopsida > Asterales > Campanulaceae > Adenophora > Adenophora triphylla. Next base: position 124,084 of record JAFEMH010000942.1, read on the forward strand.
ATAAATTGGGTTTAATTCACTAATATTATTATTAGTGTTCAAATCAGCAAACATATTGGTTAACTGATTAATATCATTAGTTTCTTCTGAGGATTCAGATGGAGTCTCAGTCTCATCATTTTCAGAAGATTCATTTTGATTTGAGGTTCTTTCTTTAGAAAGAACACTAAGATGTAAATCTCTTAATTTTTGTTCTAAAATATGAACAAACTCATTAGTATTATCCTCCATTTTAAATCCTTTAACAGGAATAGGAGGTTGAATCATAGGAGCATCTGTTTGCACAGATGGAGAAGATTCCTCTCTATTAAATTTATTTAATTGATCAATTATTAATCTTTGTTGATCCCTTTGTTGGTTAATAGTATCCTTTAGAGAATTCAACTCCCTTTCTAGTAATACAAATTGATCACCTAAACAGATCAAAAAGGTGTTTGTATAATTTTGAGATTTAATTAGAGCATTTAATTCTCTAATTGTTACTTGAGCAAATTCAATTCTCTGCAAGTTTCCATAGACAGTAGCCTCCGTATCTTTATTTAAACAAAAATTTTGTTTAGGTGGAAAAGGTAATTTAACCGTTTCCCCTTGTTTCATAGTCCAAGATCTTTGTATTACTAAAATTTCATTATTTATCTCATCAATATGATGTTTTAAAAACCATTTTACGAAAAATGTAAACTCTTGATTTCTTTCTAAATACTCATAATATTTATTTTTGAATTCTATTAATTCTTCCTTTGAGTATTTATTAAAATACCATTCACGAAATTGTTCGTGTTCTTCTTCTTGAAATTCTTTATTAAGAATTTCTCTTATTAGCTTGCCTGAAGAATAATCAATCATAGCTGAAAACTCATTTCTGATTGAGTAGGAGATTGCCTCCTCTTATTTTCAATTTTATTATAAATTCCTTCTGGAATGTTATTTTGACTTATTCTTATTTCTTCTACAGAAGATTCTATTTTTTCTCTCTCTTGAGAGGTTGAGCCTCTAAAAGTCTCCTTAGGGAGAGCATAAAATTAACTAGAAGTGGAATACCTAGCAGACATTGACCTAGGTAATTTTATTGTTCTTTGAGAATTAAACTTTATTTTACATCTCCTTCTGATGTTTGTATTATTTGATCTATCTTTTTATTTAATTTTGTTTCAGGTTCTATTTCCTGAGGAAGAGACCAAGTTGTAGGGAAGTTGATTTCGTCCCATCTAATCAACCTATTAGTTGCTATGTTCGAGGTTAATAAATTAGTTTGTACTATCGTAGTAGTTCCTGGAAATGATATTTGTTTCACTCTAGGATTTAGAGTATGTAACACCTTGTAATAAATCCTATAGCATATTGCTATTATTTCGCTTCCTTGTTTAAAATTATAACCATTAGTATGAATGGTTAATTGCATAGCATCTAATAAATTACTATTAGATAAAGATATATTCAAATTAGGAGATACATCAAAATAAACCGATCTATGGCATAATTAAAGCTGCTAAAGAGGGTTTGAAGTCTCTACATCTACCATCTCTAACATATGCCATAATACTTGAATTAACCTCTAGTAAAGTTAAGGATTTGAATGCAATTTTCACTAATCCTACATGGATAAATTTATAATTCCTAAAAGGAATCAAATCTTTTTTACTCAATAAATTAATTGTTTGAGTAGTTTCAGATATTCTAATGGTTTGCTCTATGGTTTTAATAGCAAACCTAGATCGCATATCAAACAATTCAATATTATAAATTTGATTCGAAGGAACGGATGGAATTACCCATTTGTTCAATTTATCCAAAAATTTTGGATAATCTACTAATTCTGCATTCTTTATCAATTCCTCATGATAATCATTATCATCCATATTCATAAGAAAGTTGATGTGGTTGGCCGAATAATAGATTTCTTGCTAAGTATGACTTATTAACTTGAAAAGTAAATGACATAAAATTACAATCTTTTTGGTCATCTTTGCAAACGAATAACTCATTCAACTATCAACCCGAAGAGATAGACGGAAAAATTCCAAACGAATGAATTACTCATTTAACTATCAACCCGAAGGGATAGACGTGAAAAAATCACAAAATCAAAGATGCGGAATATTTTCAGCAAAAATTTTCTTTTTCATTTTCATCTTCAAAACAACCCTTTTTTCTTCCTGGTTAAAAAGATGAAGTTTCAAGAAAACACTAAAAATATTTCCATTTTTACTCTTTTTTTTTACATACTTAGCTTAGTCTACCTCTCTGACCAGCCACAACAATTTAGCTACAAGCTGACATTAAATATTTAAAGAACAAATATTTGCAAAAATAAGAAATAACATTAATTAAAATAAGATATTACCTTCAAATGTGTATATATATATATATATATATATATATATATATATATATATATATATATATATACTCCCTCCGTCCCATTTCAAACTTCACTTTTTGTCAAAATGGGTATCTCGTTAAAAGCTTTACCTTTTCTAAAATGACAAAGATTCTTTACTATTTCACCCACTAATTCTCTCTCCTATTTCACTATTATACTCACAACACTTTTCAAATTTACTATTTCCTCCACTCATTCTCTCTCCTATTTTCAAAGTACACTCACAACATTTTTTTCTTCCCACCTATTTTTTTAATTTGCGTGATTTGAAAAAAGTGTGAACCTTGGGCCGGGACGGAGGGAGTACTCCCTCCGTCCCACACCAAATGTTACCAAAATTTTGGGCACACATATTAAGGAAAAGTAAGAGAGAGAAAAGGTGGAAGAAAATGTGGTGAGTATGAAAAATTAAATAGGAGAGAGAATGAGTGAGATGAATAGTTAGGAAAGAGAATATTGTGAGTGTAAAAGTAAAATAAGAGAGAGAATGAGTGGAGAAAATAGTAAAGATTTCCTTCCATTTTGGACAGTATCAATTGGTGTGGGACAGACCAAAAAGGAAATAAGTATCAATTGGTGTGGGACGGAAGGAGTATATATATACTCCCTCCGTCCCTCCGTCCCAAAAATGTATGCACTTTTTGTGCCGGTGCGGGAATTAAGGTAAAAGGTGATAAAGGTAATGTTTTGTGAGTGTAAACGTAAAATAGGAGAGAGAATGAGTGAAGAGAATAGTAAATTTGAAAAGTGTTGTGAGTAGAGAGAAGTGGGTCCCATTTCTATTTTAGAAAAGTGTAGATTATTGTGGGACGTCCAAAAGGAGTCTTTTTATATATTATCGTGGGACGGTGGGAGTATATATATATATATATATATATATATATATATATATATATATATATATATTTATTTATATAAGAAAGAATGAAATAAATTAATTAATTTAAATATTAATTAAATCTTAATACCGAAGAGGGTATTAGGCAGGAGGAAGTAAACCAGTTTAAAAGTTTTGGGTTGTGACTCTTTGAATGGAAATTTGCTAACGAGTATGAATGTTCATAGAGGCACACCTGGATCGGCCGTGCAAGGCATAGAACACGCCCGTGCAATTATGGAGCGGCCGTGCCAATTTTGGTGACCTGGTCGTGCAAAACATGGAGCGGCCATGCAACTTTATTGACTCGGCCGTGCAGTTGAGGCACCAGTTCGGATAAGTTATGTCTTTTCAAGACCACGACACCAACTCTATAAATAGGGCTGGACTCCTTGGAACTGATATATAGATATATAAATATGCTGAGTTAATTACTTCCTGAGTCTTTCTTCTTATCAATCCTATCTTTCGAGTCAAACAATCAAAAGCTTTGATTATTGTTCCATAGTTATTCAAAGGAGTGTAACTTTGAATAAGAGTGCGTAGGTTTTATATCTTGGAGGTGAAATTCGTTGAGACCATTACACCATAGTGGGACGAATTAAATACCTTAAAGATAACATCTTTTGGTGTGCCTAACCTACTGATTCCTTACCCACAATCGAGTCATATACAACAGTTTTAAGGTATTTAATTATCGTATAGATGGAGTTAGTTTTGATGAAGGGACAATTACCCGAAGCAGACAAGTTAGAGAGGCTAAATGGGCTAAACTATAAGCGTTGGAGTTTGAAGATAGAATACCTTCTCACCATTGCAAAGGTATTCTATGTGCTATGTGATCCTTGTCCAAAGGAGAATGAAAATGATAAAGCAACCGAGGCACAGAAAACCGAGGATGCTGAAAAAGTGAAGAAATAGAAATCGGATGACTTTATTTGCCGATTCACCATTCTGCAAGCATTGAACAACACGTTGTTCAACGTGTTCCAAATACACAAGACCGCCACTAATGTTTGGTTTGCAATCAAACGAAGGTACGTCAATGAAGATGCTGGTAATAAATCTTTTTTGGTAAATAAATTTGTTGAATACAATATGGTAGACTCGAGGCCTGTCATTGATCAAGTTAACGAACTCAATGACATAGCCATCAAATGTGCCGATGCTGGTGAACCCATTTCTGAGACATTACAAGTTTCAACCATCATTGGTAAACTTCCACCTTCTTGGAAAGATTACCAAAAGAAATTGAAGCATAAGAAAAATGCCATCTCTTTAGATGAACTTCTTCAAGGCATTCAAATTGAGACTGAAAGTCTCAAACGTGATGGCTCAATTTCTGAGAAAATTGATGGTGTAAACTATGTGGAAAATAAAAATGTTGCCGGAACTTTCAGGGGAAACCAAGGAAAGTTCAAACGAAAAAACAACTTTAAAATGATGGAAAGGATAAAGCTAAGAAAAAGCAGAAGATTTCTTGTTATGTTTGTGGAAAAACAAACCATTTGGCTAAGAACTGCTATTACCGCAAAGGGCAACAAAAAGATGAACAAGCAAATGTAGTTGAGAGCAACTTCATTAGCATGCTTTCCAAAATCTGTCTAGTCAACAATGTCGACTCATATTGGTGGATTTCTTCAAGGGCTATATGTCATGTAACTCCAAATCGAAGCTTGTTCAAAACATATGAAGAAGTAAAAGAGCCGAAAGCTGTTTATATGGGAAATGTTTCTACAAGCGAGGTCTTGGGCATAGGGACCATTATTCTCCCCCTCACATCGGAAAAGACTCTTACTTTGAAAAATGTGTATCATATTCCCTCTATGAGGAAGAATCTTGTATCCGTCCCTAAATTGGACGAAAATGGCTTTAAGGTAACCTTCCGCGCCCAACAAGTGAATATCACTAAAAATGGGACGTTTGTTGGAAAGGGCTACATTAAAGACCAAATGTATTTATTGAGCATTGATTATAAAATTACCAGTTCTTCTTACTTTGTTGATTCTAATTTTAATGTTGAAAAGCATGATTTTTGGCATTCTAGATTAGGACATATTGGTATGAATGCAATGAGTCGTATGATTAAATATGAGTATATTCCTAAATCTTCGACTATTTATTCTATGAATAATTGTGAATGTTGCGCTCAATCTAAGTTGACTAAAACATCTTTTAAAAGTGTAGTAAGATCAACTAGGTTACTTGAGTTAATTCATACCGATATTTGTGACAACAAAGATATTTTGACAAGAGGTGGAAAACGTTATTTTATTACTTTCATTGATGATTTTTCTAAGTTTGCATATGTGTATTTACTTAGAACAAAAGATGAAGCTTTTGACAAGTTTAAAATTTTCAAAGCCGAAGTTGAAAATCAAACCAATCTAAGGATAAAACGATTAAGATCGGATAAAGATGGTGAATATTTCCCAAACGAGATGATTTCATTTTGTCAACAAAATGGAATTGTTAGAGAATCTTCAGCACCTAATATTCCACCACAAAATGGAGTAGCCGTGAGGAAAAATCGATCCTTAATGGAGATGGTTAGTGCCATGATTATACATTCAAAATTACCAATGAGCTATTGGGGAGAGGCACTATTAAGTTCTGTTTACATTTGTAACAGAATTGTGAATAAACATATGAAAACTCCATACAAATTATTTAATGGGTGTAAGCCTAATATTTCACATTTAAAGGTATGGGGTTGTGTTGCATATGTTTTAGATGCAACTTTGAAAAGAAATAAAATTGGGAGCAAAGCTGCGAAATCTATATTTATTGGTTATTATTCAATAAGCAAAGCATATAGATTTATGAGAATTAATGACAATCGTTTGTTTGAAGCTACGCGTGCTATTTTTATGAACATTTAAACATAAAAAGTGTAGACAAGGTAGATATAAACCATGAATTGTCAAAAGAACTTGAAGTAGAAAATACATCAAGTTCACATGATAATGGTGATGCCATCGCTAATGATGAAAATTTAGACAACAATGAAAATGATGAAATAGTTGAGTTAAGGAGAAGCAAAAGACAAAGAATTGAAAAAAATATTGGTCCTGGCATGTTTACATATATGTTAGAAGAGGATCCTAAAACTTTTCATGAAGCTATGTCTTCGTCTGATTCAGACTTGTGGAAAAGAGTCATGAATGATGAAATCAAATCTATACTTGATAATGAAACATGGACTCTAGTCAATCCTCTTCCTCATACTAAACCTATTGGCTCCAAGTGGGTTTTGAAAAAGAAACTCAAAACTGATGGTACTATTGATAAGTACAAAGCAAGATTAGTAGCCAAAGGTTATAGTCAAAAAGAAGAAATTGACTATTTTGAAACATTTTCACCTGTCACTAAATTTACATCAATTAGAACTATGTTTGCTATATCATCCGTCTATGGACTAGAGGTTCATCAAATGGATGTTAAAACAACATTCTTAAATGGAGATTTAGATGAAGAGATTTACATACAACAACCCGAGGGTTATATCTCTAAAGGAGAAGAACATAAAGTATGTAAATTAAAGAAATCTCTATATGGATATAAACAAGAACCAATTCAATGGTACAAGAAGTTTAAGCAAGAAATTCGAAAGTTTGGTTTTAAGAGTAGTAAAGTAGAAAATTGTGTTTTTACTAAAGTTACTCTTAACTATAAAGTTGTTATAACTTTATATGTTGATGACTTGCTAATATTTGGTTCTGATATTAATTGTATAAATGAAACAAAGAACTATTTAAAGCAAGTGTTTGACATGAAGGACTTAGGTCCAGTAGATGTCATTTTAGGGGGTTAAGGTGATCAAAAAGGACAAAACTTACATATTAACTCAATCTCATTACATTGAGGAAATATTTAAAAAGTTTAATTATTTTGATTGCAAAATAAGTAAAAGTCCTATTGACCCTCATATGAAGTTAGATCCAAATAAAGGCGATGTCGTAAATCAAGGAAAATATGCCAAGATAATTGGTAGCATAATGTATGTGGTTAATCATACAAGACCTGATCTTCCATGTGTAATTGGCATACTTAGTAGATTTACAAGTAATCCAAGTGAAGAAAATTGGACGGAACTAAAAAGAGTATTAAGGTACTTAAAATTCACAATAAACTATGGCATACATTACAAGTGTAATTCACATATACTTGAATGTTATAGTGATGCAAATTGGGCATCAGATGTAACCAACTCCAAATCAACGAGAGGTTGGTTATTTACCTTTGGAGGAGCCATAGTTGCTTGGTCTTCAAAAAGACAAACATGTGTTGCTTTGTCTTCTATGGAATCTGAGTACATAGCCATGTCAATGGCTAGTAAAGATTTAATATGGTTTAGAAGATTTTTAAGAACCATACCATTTATTGATTCTAAGAAAGGAGCCACAACTTTGTATTGTGATAATCAAGTTGCCATATTCAATACAAAGAATGAGAGAATATCAAATCATAGCAAACACATTGCTATGAGATATAATCATATTAGAGATATGATTAAAAAGGGAAAGATAGCACTTGAGTATCTTCCTACAAATCAGATGTTAGCTGATCCACTAACAAAATCTTTATCAGGAGATAAAATTACAAAGGACATGAAAGATATGGGACTGTTACCGGTCTAAACAATGTCTTAATTGAAACCAACTTTATCTTAAGGTACAAGTCATAGATTTGTCACCTTATGCTTAAAGTTAAAAGGAAATTCAATATTTGACATTGGTGAAATGGAAACTTTGATACATTTCGAGTGCATAACTTTAAAATAGTGGGGGTGTCACTATTTGAAAGTTTCATATCTGACATATGCACTTTCATTACCACAACAAGATTAGGATGGATTCAAAATCCTTAATAGACTTATAGCTTTCGTAGAGTGCGTTGTGGACATTCTCGATAAGTCTACCTATACAAGTAAAGAAGTGAGAGGCCGCTTCTTATGGATTATTCCGGTAAAATTCTTAGAGTACTTGTGAAAACTAGGATTAAGCACAAGGCCCAACTACAAGGTGCTGCCAAGATCAAAAGGAACATGAAATCATACATAACAAGGATATGTCTCCCTAAAGGTTTCACATTCAACCATAAAGTTTAAGGCTCGTCCACTTAATGGGTATTTGTTATGTAAAGAAGCTGAAATTGTTTAGTGTCATTATATGTAAATAAGTGGGGGATTGTTATATGTAGTAGTATTCACATATAATACTTGGTCATCTCCCATATTAAACATGTAAAGCAACCTTTCATTAATGGTATAAAGTCTTGTTTTTCATTTCTTGTTTTCTTGTGTCTTCTTTATCCCACATGGGATTACTAATAAAACTTGTGGAGCTAAACTTGGTATATAATAGCTAAGTTTGAAGAGTTCCTATAAGCTTGCTTGAGCTTTCCTTTATTATGGGAAAATGTCAAGTAGCTTAAAGTTTTGAGTATTATATATATATATATATATATATATATATATATATATATATATATATATATATATATATATATATATATAAGAAAGAATTAAATAAATTAATTAATTTAAATATTAATTAAATCTTAAACCGAAGAGGGTATTAGGCGGGAGGAAGTAAACCAGTTTAAAAATTTTGGGTTGTGACTCTTTGAATGGACATTTGCTAAAGAGTATGACTGTTCAAAGAGGCACACCCGGATCGGCCGTGCAAGGCATAAAACACGCCCGTACAATTATGGAGCGGCCGTGCCAATTTTGGTGACCCGGCCGTGCAAAACATGGAGCGGCCGTGCAACTTTATTGACTCGGCCGTGCAGTTGAGGCACCAGTTCGGATAAGTTGTGTCTTTTCAAGACCACAACACCAACTCTATAAATAGGGCTGGACTCCTTGGAACTGATATATAGATATATAAATATACTGAGTTAATTACTTCCTGAGTCCTTCTTCTTATCAATCCTATCTTTCGAGTCAAACAATCAAAAGCTTCGATTATTGTTCCATAGTTATTCAAATGAGTGTAACTTTGAATAAGAGTGCGTAGATTTTGTATCCTGGAGGTGAAATTCGTTGAGACCATTACACCATAGTGAGATGAATTATATATTTTAAAGTTAACATCTTTTGGTGTGTCTAACCTACTGATTCCTTACCCACAATCGAGTCTTATACAACAATCTGGTGTTCCGGCGGGATAAGGTGGTGGTGAGGAGATATATGCATGTCCAAGCATAAAATCTGGGAAAAAACGCGTTTCTACATAACTTATGGAGAAACGTGTCCCGACTTGTCGCGCGACAATGCAGGCCAAGGCTTCTGGATATCCAGAAGCTTTGGGATGGATATCCAGAAGCTTGGCCTTTGCCCCAAACTTTTTTTTTCTGGATATCCGTTCCAAAGCTTCTGGATATCCAGAAGCTTTTGGCCTTTGCCCCAAACTTTTTTTTCTGGATATCCGTTCCAAAGCTTCTGGATATCCAGAAGCTTTGGGATGGATATCCAGAAGCTTGGCCTTTGCCCCAAATTTTTTTTCTGGATATTCGTTCCAAAGCTTCTCGATATCCAAAAGTTTTGGAATAAATATTCAGAACACGTTTCTCCATAACTTATGGAGAAATGCGTTTCTCCGGACCGACTCATGTCCAAGTGAGGGATAGAATGACAAAATTGATGGGTAATCCATTATGTGTCTTTCTCTTCTTTCTGTCCAAAGATATAGCTTTTGGATAAAGTGCTAGTTGGTACGCTCATTATTGCAGGTAAGTGGCTCTTTTTTATTTTAATCTATTTCATGGTACTCGGTATCTTAAATAATAATAATAATAATAATAATAATAATAATAATAATAATAATAATAATAATAATAATAATAATAATAATAATAATAATAATAATAATAATAATAATAATAATAATAATAATAATAATAATAATAATAATAATAATAATAATAATAAATACCTTCTAGAAACCATATGTTATATTACAGGTTCATTCCATTATAAATGATGAGTCGGTCTGGGGAGAAACGCGTTTCTCCGTGCTTCTGGAGAAACGGGGCTTGTTTTGTCGCCCGACACAATAAGCCAGTTTCTGGATATACTTTCATCAGCTTCTGGATATCCAGAAGCTTTGGAAAGGATATCCAGAAGCTTTGGAAAGGATATCCAAAAACCAAATATTTTTTCTGGATATCCTTTCCAAAGCTTCTGAATATCCAGAACATTGAATATAGATATCCAGAAGCTTTGGAAAGGATAGCCAGAAAAAATATTTGGTTTCTGGATATCCTTTCCAAAGCTTCTGGATATCCTTTCCAAAGCTTCTGGATATCCAGAAGCTTTGGAAAGATATCCAGTTATGGTGGCTAAGTATGTCGCGCGACAAAACAAGCCCCGTTTCTCCAGGAGCGACGGAGAAACGCGTTTCTCCCCAGATTTTGTGATAAATGATATACTTGACTTATCAATAATTTTGTAAAGATTACTTATTTTTACATTATTTGTGACTTAGCGAAATTGCGATGTTTTCCTTAAATAATTCCATTTTAAAATTATAATTCCCAAAATAATTCACATTTAAAACTATTTTCTAAAATTACCTTGTTTTAAAACTCGATACATGGTATAGCGATTTAAGTTGAAACTTGCTACAACATGTAGCGAGTTTAGTAGAACATGAATTTAAGCGTTGAATTAATTAACTGTAATTAACACGTTCAAACTCGCTACACCATGTAGCGAGTTCACACATACACAGAACTCGCCATATGGTGTAACGAGTGTTTAAAAATCAGATTTCATTCCTACCTACTTACAGTCTAAAAAAAAACACTAAGTGTTGGCTGCCGAGTAGAAGAGAGAAGAAGGATAAATATTGCTGATAACGCAGGAAACGATCCAAATCAGCCTTAGTACATCAATAGTTTGATTTCCAGCAACTAGAACCTGAAACCACGAACAAACGACTTGCCGGGGTGGTCTCCGGCTAAATCCCTCATGCGTGATGATGAGATGTCGAGTTATATAATAGTAATAATTGTATTGAAAGTGTCGTAATCCCCAAATATCCAAGAAGACATCACCTTTTCACGTTGAATGTAGTCTGGTATATATAGTGCTGCCTTAGGATTGATAGAAATCCCTTAAGTTGTGGAGATAATGTAGGCATAACGCTCTCCGTGATTGTAGGAGACGGTTATGGATTGAGCCGTGGATAGACGCACGTTTCAGTAGGTCGAGGTCGCCTGAATATTCGCGATCGACCTCACTTCGTGACTTAGTCAGACAGAGATTGTATAAGTAAATGATCGTATGTCGGACAAAGCTAGGTCGGGATCAAGGATGTTCGAACAATGAGCTTGGTCGACTGATCTTTGTTGCTGGACCATTGGAATTGTAGCAATTGGATTGGCCCATTTTATAACTGTATTTTTGAGATGCTTGGAATGTTGGGCTTCGCACGTTGGGCCTGGCCTGTCACTTTTATTCCGTTCAGTGGCCCCCAACTTTCTGAGTGAACTTTGTTGACCAGGAAGTTATGAGATATTTTGTGATGATTCGCGTTGCTCGCCGTTAGAGGTCGACTGGGAAGACGTAGGTCGCTCTTAAAGATTGACTTTTGGCGGTTGGATACGCTGTTTAATGCACCGTCATTCTCGCAATAATTGTACGGTTTTGGCGATTTGACAACTGCCTTGGGAATCGTTGTGGAACATTAACTCTGACACCGGAACGGTTATGTCCCCCACCCTTTCCAATTCAGGTAACGAAAATGAGGCGTATATAAGGAAAGATCCCTTTACTTTTCAAACATTACCAACTCCAAGTATTCAATTACCCAGCAATAGAAAATAGCAAGGACTTCGATTATCCGGCGTAACCAAGTTTCCCGTTTCACCGCAAAGTTCCCTCTTTCTCCAAATCATCAAGGTATCCTTCAATTTTTCTATATTAGGTTTAATTTCAAGTTTCCCCCTTTATACCACCGTGGCTATAACCTTTGGATTTGAGCTAGGTGTTAGGTATGGGTACAACTGCATAAACCTTAGGATTTACAAGAGGTTAGAGAGGGTCCATGGAGGTAACTGACCAGAGAGGACTGTATAACCATTCTAGAAAGGTGGAGCTTGTTCTATGGCGAGGTAGGGTTCCCGGCTGGTAAGAGTATGGGAGATTTAGAGGCGGATGATACACGGAGTGTTTGTTTCCGTGTCTTCAATAAGCTAATAGACCACCTCATTATCTTCTACATTAAGTCCAATAAACCCCCTTCCCTAGAGAGAGGTGACTTCAAAATAATTGAACGAGGAGGTCTTCCTTAGGTAGCTCGAAACATACTTCAACTAGGTTTGATTCCCATGTTTCTGTGTCTTCTGTAGATATGGCAGCTCAACAAACTTCCACCTCTTCATCGTCGAGCTCCTTCTCTGGCAATATAGTGGACAAATTATGCTGGACCGTGGTCGCATATCGCAATGAGAGGGGATACGTGCCCCCCAAGCCGCCAATAGGGAGGAGGAATGCTGAGTCCCGTATCAACATTCTGCGTGACTTCTTTGAGGTTTCTCGTGACGACTTCCATCTTACTCACTTCACTGAGAGGCAAAGGACCAGTCTTGGATACATTGGGGCTTGAGCAAGTCCAGCGTGGCCTTCTACTATGGTTAGTTTGAGGTCGGGCTACACCTTCCTCTAGATCCCTTTATCTATGAGTTTCTCGAGTGCTTGGCCGCTGTCCCTATGTAGTTGGGTGCCAATACAGTTAGGGTGATGGTTTATTTTGCCATGGTTTGTAGGTTTGTATGGTATGAACCATATATGCACGTATTTAGGAGGTTCTTTAAGGTCGCGCATAATGAGAGAACCTTTGGGATAAGCACACTCGCCAAATCCAAAGCCCCAAAATTATTTACCAACTTGCCCGAAAAAGTTTATAGGTGGAACAATGGGTCCCATAGTGGAGCGGGGAGCTTACTCGTAGGTTGAAATTAGTGGTTCGGAGGAGCACTATATGTTGGGCGACCATTGGGGGGTCAGATAAGGACTTCTTCATCCAGCCAGGGATGATGTTAGGAGGAGATGGGGAGGTAGCCCCTTTAGTGCCAATCATTAGAAGCCTTAGATACCCAGATTGTGTAATTCTTGAGAGGGAGAGGTTTGAGTCCCAATGCCACTACTGCTAGAAGAAACTAGGTCATTGCAGGGGCCTATTCCACTATGGCGGCGACTTGCTTTGATTTTTATTCATGATTTATCTTGCTAACTGTTTTCCTTTGGTCTTGCAGTTCTTACCCCCCGAGCAAGAAGCCAACATGAACAGAATCGTCGACCTCGGAGATAGGAGGAGGAATAAGAAGGCACATGGAGCTGCCAACGCTAGGGCCTGCCGGGAGAAGGAGGCCAGGGATAGAAATGCTTTGTTCCCCAAAGCAGGAGTGGGGATAATCCCCTTGGATGGGACTGGGCCGGTGGAGCCCATCGAGTAAGCCCCCTAAGTGCAAGTTAATGGGGAAGAGAGGGAGGTCGACATGTCGACCGAGATAGAGTCGGGCTTCGAGCCCAGGCAAGAGTCAGCTGGGGAAGACCCCCTCAATATTGTTGATGTAGAGCTCGACGCTGATGAGCCAGAAGAGGTTGAAGCTGACCTCCCTCTCAGTCGGCTTAGGAAGAGGTCCCATGTCGACCTGGGACTTGAGCAAGCTGGCACCTATAGGGCAGCGAGCTCCACTTCAAGCCACCCTCCTCCTCAAGCTCCCTTTACCCAAAGCACCGAATAAATGAAGACCATCGTGGAGAGGTTGAGCGATGTTCCTCCTCTCACGGGCATCAATAGTTTGAGTCGCCATTACCCTGAGCTGGGTTTGGGACAAATAGTTATGAGGAGTATAGCAGATAGAGACCTACTAGCCCAGTTTGTTGAGGAGGGCAGAAGAGTTCAACGATAGGTCGGACCTCCTTGCCTCTGAGGTAACACTTATTTGTTTGCTCTGTTTTCCGTTTGTTTCATTTGCCTTTGGTTGTCGTAATTTTGATTGTCACGTCACTAACTATCTTTACTCGTTGGTACAGTCTATTGCTCTGACGGAGCAGACCAAGTGCAGCTGGCGGGCTGCCATTGAGAAGGAGCAGATTGCTTCGACCAAATATTCCCGGAAAGCTAGGGAGGCAGCTGAGCTCAAGGAGAAGTTAGTGGAATCCGACTCCCAATGTCGTGCTATTTAGGCAGCTCATTTCAACGCATAAAGAGAGCGAGATGAAGCTCTAGTTGATCTGAGGGTGGAGAGGGAGAAGCTCGCTACCTTTCAAGCTCAGGTTGACTCTCTAGCTCCCATCAAGGCTGCATTAGAGGAGGTGGTGGCGCTGGCCCATCAGGAGAAGGCCAAAGCGGAGGGGCAAGTCGAGAAGCTGTCTGGTATGATCCAAGATCATACTAGAAAAATGAAGTAGATGAACAAAGACCACCAGGAAGCTCGACTTAGGTGGAAGGAAGAAGCGCATGCAAGGGAGAAGGCCGCCGTCGAGCTGTTAAAAAACAACGACGATTGCTACAACATTATAGTTTTCCGAGCTAGGGACTTCTATAATGTTGGACACCAACATATGGCTCGACGATCCTTGTTAGATCCCTCTGTCGAGCTGCCCATTGAGAAATTGGCCGAATGGGCCAATGCTGAAAGGTATCACGAGGCAGCTCGGGCCGGTCATTCTCTTGTTCCTTTCAACGCCAACGACCTGGTCGTTATTGTCCAACAAGATGCTGAAGATGGGTTAGATCCTTGGGTAGCCCCTCCAGTCGAGCAAAGTAATTTCAACGTTATACTCCAAAAGCTTGAGGAGGCTGATGATATTGATGAAGATGATGAAGTCACTCAAGACTAAGTCTTTGAGGAGGTCGAACATCAAAGGCATCATCAGCCCGGGCAAGGTGAGGAGCAAGAGAAGCAGAAGCAACCAAGCCATGATCAAAAGGATTGATCTTTTTTATTTTAATTTGGTTTTGTAATGAAAAAGTCCCAAACAATCTTTATCTATTGTGTTTAGTCGTCAATGCCTTGGCTCGATTTGGGAGGCAGTTTAACTTACAATATTTTGTATTTTGACAAGTACTAGCCCGATTTTGGGGGACTTATTTTCTAATGCTAGTTGACCTTTGAACCACTTTGCCTGGATTCATGTTTTTGTCTGATTTTGTCGAACTAGATTGAGTAGGAGATCGAACAAAGTCTTAGTCGGACTAGTTCGTCATACCAAAGCTGACCAAGGTTTTAGTCGAACTCGTTTTGAGAACGAGGTTGACTTAAGGCTTTGACCGAGCTTGTTGAAGGAACGAAACAGACATAAGTCTTCAGTCGAACTTGTTTAAAAACGAGATTGATATAGGACTTTAGTCGAGTCTGTTTAAGGAACGAGGCTGACATAAGTCTTCAGTCGAACATGTTTAAGAACAAGGTTGACTTAGGACTTTAGTCGAATCTGTTTAAGAATGAGGCTAACATAAGTCTTCAGTCGAACTTGTTTAAGAACGAGGTTGACTTAGAACTTTAGTCGAGATTGTTTAATATTTCTTGATCGACTAAGAGTCTGACCTGAATTGAACATGGTGCAAGTATAACACAGTTTTCGAATAGAACTTCTCGGGGGTAACCCCATTTTATTGGTGAAGTAGATCATTACATAGAGAGCTCAATCAGAAATAATATTTAACTAAGTGGCTAGCATGCCAAGGATGTTTCAATTCATCACCACCCGGATGGCCAATCATGTAGTTCCCTTCCTTTACAATTTTGTGATGATGTAAGGACCTTCCCAATTCGGAGATAACTTATTATGGTCAGCTTTCCATCCAGTTACCTTGATCTTCCATTGGATTTAGTCCCCAACATTTAATGTCCTCTTCTTGACCTTCTTATCGTGATAACCCTTAATTTTCTGCTTGTAATCGACCATTCTAAGCTGAGCAGTCATTCGTTTCTCCTCCAATAGGTCTAATTCGAGCAATCTATTGGAGTCATTCCGATTTTGATCAAATAAAGCCACCCTTGATGTAGGAAATTGTAGCTCGGCAGGGGCCATGGCCTCTGACCCAAATGTAAGAGCAAATGGGGTTTCCCCTGTAGGCCCCCGGGTGGTTATGCGGACTGCCCAAAGAGCAAGGGGTAGTTCGTCCAACCATCTGCCAGCTCGACCAAATAGGCCCTTACTAAGTGTTGTCAATACCAACTTGTTGGACGTCTCCGCTTGTCCGTTGCCTTGTGGATAAGCAACTGACAATATCCAATGTTTAACTCCCAATCTCTTCATTTCTGTTTCAAAAGCAGTTGAGAATTGTAGCCCGTTGTCTGAAACAATTTAATGTGGCACCCCAAAGCGGCACCAAATGTAATCGTGGATGAAGTTGATGGCATTTTTTTCTGTTATCTTTGCCAAAGGTTTTGCCTCGATCCACTTTGTGAGGACCCCGACCCGGAACCTACACGTGTCCCGAGCTGGAGCGTCCCCAAAACTAACTCCAAACTTCCTAAATTTTTAAAACTTTGATTTAACTTACAAACATAAACATACTTGACATAATCATTTCAAAATTACTTCATTCCTCTCTACATGGGAGGAAGAGTTGAACAACTTTAAAAGTAACAACTTGTTTTAGTTACAAAAGATTTCGGTTATAACGTAGAAATTAAGTTTTATATATACAAACTCCATAAAGGAATTATACCAAAATACATCTTTCTACGCCAACCTATACATACCCCGACAATCCCAAAATATCACTTCCAAACTCCTTTCCGTCCTTACTTGGCCGGTCCGCCTGTCTCGAGATCTAAAACATTAAAGGGAGAGGGGTGACAATAAATCTCAGCAAGCTATTATGAATGCATCAATATGCAAATAAGATGCAACACATAACAAGGTGCATATAACACATTGAAAAAGCTGTAAACACCTTACATTACCTCAGTTTACATTTTCCCGTCTGAACCATAGTCGTACAACATTGGAGGTAAAACCCCACTAATTAGTGAACTACTTGAGCATTATTCACTTCTTATAAGACCCCTTTTTTAGGGAACCATATAAGATAGTAGCAACTCTGTAAGGCTTTTGGCTCAATACAGATGCTATAACCCCAATCTGTGGCCACAGAAGGGGACGGTCACAGGTATAACATAATCCGATCACATTAGGTCACACTTTTCATAATTGATTGTATTACGCTATACCCCCAACATCAGCTGATTAACACAGGTTCAAGCACATAATAGTCACTTGAAATAAAATCCACAAGAGGGATAAGAAATATAACCACATGGTAAATTATACTCATGTTCAACCAATATCATAGTGCAACATTTATTTAATACACTATGCATAGCACAATCAATGAATATATATTCAAGTAAGGAAACAACGTATCATCAACCCACCCTACATAATCAATATACAATAATACATGGCCTCTATAAAGATCCAAGCTCAATTTACCAAGTTGGAGTCACATGGGTTAAGTTTCCAAACAAGGCTGCCAAATGTTTTCCGAGCAATATTTAAAATACTTCCACAATTCCATTTTAACCAATTAAGATGTCTTTGTGTAGCCAAAGTATTCTAGTTTAATCTAGGTTAAAGAGGGTTCATTTTGGTTCTAGTTGGAATAGGTTTAAACAGCTCTAAATTTGGTTCAGTAAACAAACCATGGCACGACTCGTGCTCTATAGCACGACTCATGCCATTTCAGCCCCAAAATGATCAGAACGATTTACCCCCAAATCCACGAGTCGTTTCCACGAGTTGGCCATGGGCACGACTCGTTACAAGGGGTACGACTCGTGCCACGGCCAGAATCAGACACCAGAAACAGGTTTTCATCAGCAACCCCAAAAGAACCAAAACCCAAATCAAGCTTCCTCTGTTTTTTGAACCTAAAAGGGTATACTAACTTTGAAAACCTCATTCTAAATCATTTAAATCCAAGGTAGTATAAACCTAGACTACTTACAATTTGATTTCTTACTCATTTCATCACTACATTTCAAGTTTACAATCTTATTCTAACTCAAACCATACTCTTACACTCTTAATCAACTTCCATGAACCACACCATATTTCTAGGTCATTACTCCATTTCTCAACCCCAAGAAAGTGTTCTAACATCTCAAACAACAATTATAACAACAATATCAACATCAAATATTTCATGAACATTTAATTGAAGGAAAGTCATAATAACTCACTTTAACAATATGAGATGGAACAACGATTTCTCTAGCTTGATGCGTTCCCCTTGCCGCCAAGAACACGAAAGTACAACCGGATCGTAAAATGAAGAAGGATTGAGTTTACTAGAATTTTTGGAAGGAAAGGATTGGAGGAAGGTTTTCCATGGAGGAAAATGGAGAAGGAAGAAGAAGATGTGGGAGGAATGGGGAGGTCAATGATGAAGATGATTTGAAAAAGGTAGGAGTATGGCCTCCCCATACTCCATTTAATTGAATCTTTCAACAATAGGCCATTAAGCCCTCCAAGTTCTAAGGTAGTACAACTAACCCCTCTACTCCTATTCTTTACCCCACACACATTGACAACATTTCATATTTTATTTATTTTCAATTATTATACTTCCCCCAAGATACTTTATTTTATTTCTCTTTTAACCCTAAGGCTTTAAAATTATTTCACAACCATATTACTTAACATAAGAAATCAAAGACATAAGGTAAGCACATAAGGTCAACCAATAATATAAAATGCATATAATAAGATGCTAAAATAGTGCCTAGGTTTACGGTCGTTACACTCACTCCCCCTTAAAGAAAATTCGCCCCGAATTTTAAAAAGACTTACTTGCGTGTTCAAACAACCAAGGATATTTCTCTCTCATTTCCGACTCTAGCTCCCACGTTGCTTCCTCAATGGTATGATTCTTCCATAGGATCTTCACTACCGGAATGCTCTTAGTTCTCAACTCCTTTACCTGAAACTCCAAGACTCTCAATGGTTCTTCAACATATGACATATCCGCCTGAATCTCATCGGGAGGATAACTCCAAATATGGGAGGGTCATGACAATACTTTCTCAACATTGAAACATGAAACACATCATGAAGCAAAGAAAAGGATGGAGGTAACGCTAACCGGTAAGCCAAATCCCCAATCTTTTCTAGAATCTCAAACGGACCAACGAACCTCGGAGCCAATTTACCCTTATTACCAAACCTTTTAATTCCCGTCCTCGGAGAGACTTTCAAAAACACGAAGTCACCCACTTGAAAAGATAAGTCCCATCTTCTATTGTCGGCATAGCTTTTCTATCTACTCTGAGCCGTCTTCAATCTATCACGAATCACCTTGATTTTCTCCGTCGAATCTCTAACCAAATCCGGGCCCCAAAGCCTTGCTTCACCAACCTCGTCCCAACACATCGGAGATCTACACTTTCTACCATACAACGCCTCATACGGAGCCATCTCAATACTAGACTGATAACTGTTGTTGTAATCAAACTCAACTAACGGTAGGTGATCTTCCCAAGACAATTGAAAATCCGTCACACAAGACCGTAACATATCCTCAAGTATCTAAATGGTTCTCTCAGACTGACCGTCGATTTGAGGATGAAACTCCGTACTAAAACATAGCTTAGAACCCAAAGCTTCATGCAATGCTCTCTAAAATCTAGATGTAAATCTCGAATCTCGGTCGGAAATAATACTAACGGGAACTCCATGAAGTCTAACAATCTCCTTCATATATAACTGAGCTAACTTCTCCATCGAAAACTTGGTTGACACCGGAAGAAAATGAGCCGACTTTGTCAATCTATCCACAATAACCCAAATAGCATCCATCTTCTTCGCGGTAAGAGGCAAACCCGATACAAAATCCATCGAAATCCCTTCCCATTTCCACTCCGGAATATCTAATGGTTGAAGTAGTCCCGCCGGTCTCTGATGCTCGGCCTTGATTTGTTGACAAGTTAAACACTTAGACACATAATCTGCAATTTCCCTTTTCATCCCATTCCACCAATATCCATGTTTCAAGTCTTGATACATTTTCGTACTACCCGGATGAATCGCAAACTTGGACTTATGACCATCCTCTAGAACATGTCTCTTGATCTCCGGTGATGAAGGAACACAAATTCTTCCTTGGAAGGTTAAATTCCATCTCTATTCAACGCGAATTCCCTGACTTTCCCATCTTGCACTTGACCCACAATTTTCTTCAACTCCGGATCACTTTGTTGAGCTTCCTTCAAATCCCCATACAAAGTAGGAACGGCTCGCACATTCGCAATTATTACTTCACTCCTCACCTCTCGGGAACTCAAAGCTGTCACATAAGCCTTTCGGCTAATCGCATCCGCCACTACATTTGCTTTCCCCGGATGATAAGAAATCACACAATCAAAATCCTTCAAGAACTCTAACCATCTTCTTTGTCGGTTATTCATCTCCTTTTGGGTAAACAAATACTTTAAACTCTTATGGTCGGTGAAAATCTCAAATCTTGCCCCATAAAGGTAATGTTTCCATTTATGCAACGCAAACACAATCGCCGCCAATTCCATGTCATGAGGAGGGTAATTCTGTTCAGCCGGTGATAACTTCCCAGAGGCATACGCAATCACTTTCCCATTTTGCATTAGTACACATCCCAATCCCGCCTTCGAGGCATCACTATAAATAACAAAATTTTCACAACCATCCGGAAGAGTAATAACGGGAGCCGATGTTAACCTTTCCTTCAACTCTTCGAAACTCGCTTCACATTTGGAATCCCATACAAAAGATACATCATTCCGAGTCAACCTTGTCAACGGAGTTGCAATTCGAGAAAAACCCTCAATAAACCTTCGGTAATACCCGGCCAAACCAAGAAAGCTACGAACTTCAGTCACAGTTGAAGGTCGCTTCCAATTAACTACGGCTTCGATTTTTGAAGGATCCACGGAAATTCCCGCACTAGATACCACGTGCCCCAAGAAAGAGATCTGCTCAAGCCAAAACTCGCACTTGCTGAACTTGGCGTACAACCGCTTCTCACGAAGAACTGATAAGACAATCCTCAAATGACTTTCATGCTCCTCTCGGGACTTAGAGTAAACAAGAATGTCGTCTATGAACACCACTACAAAGCTGTCAAGATACGGCTTAAAGATACGGTTCATCATATCCATGAATACGGCCGGAGCATTAGTCAACCCAAAAGGCATTACAACAAACACACAGTGACCATATCTAGTTCTGAAGGCTGTCTTTGCAATGTCATCCGGTCTAATCTTCAACTGATGGTATCCGCTTCTCAAATCAAGTTTAAAGTAGATAACGGAACCTTGAAGTTGGTCAAACAAATCATCTATATGCGGAAGAGGGTATTTATTCTTTATGGTTGCTTGGTTCAACAAATGATAATCAATACACAATCTTAAGGTACCATCCTTCTTGCGGACAAATAAAACCGGTGCTCCCCATGGTGACACACTTGGGCCAATAAAACCCCGGTCCAACAATTCTTGTAACTGAACCTTCAACTCTTTTAATTCAGTCGGAGCCATTCTATAGGGTGCTTTAGAAATAGGTGCGGTACCGGACACTAGGTCAATACAAAACTCTACCTCACGATCCGGAGGCATAGAATAGTCACTTGAGAACACATCACTAAATTCATTAACAAACGAAACATGAGCTAATTCAGGGGATTTCTTACTTGAATCAACCACATAAGCCAAGTACCCCGCACACCCCTTAGATAGCATTTTTCTAGCCTTTAAAGCAGAAATAACATGTAAACCGAACATAGATTTGTCCGCATCAAATATAAAAGAAGGTACATCAGGCATAGCAAATGAGACTCGCTTTCTACGACAGCTACCAAAGCATGACACTGACTCAACCAATCCATCCCAAGGATCACATCAAAGTCACGGATTGGTAACTCTACCAAATCCACTGGCAACACATGCCCACATATTGTCACATCACAACCATGATATATCAAAGAAGATGCGAGGCACTCTCCCATAGGAGTAGAAACCTCCAACACATAAGTGACGAGCGTCGAAACGTCAAAAGAAAATTTCCGACTCAAACTACCTACAATTGATTTGTAGATAGGGTAAGTAGGGTCGAACCACCGAGACTCGTATTTAAAGTGTGTAAAATTATTGCTATGAAAAAGATTTTTATAAAGTGATAGAATTTGTTGGTTTCGATCAAAATAAAGCTTTAGCAAAATTAACTAGAATTGTTATAAAATGAAGTTTCAATATTACGGAGAAAATTCCCGGAATTGGTTTCACAATTATGTTCAAGTTTCACTATTCATCAATCAAAGAATACTTGGGGTTTTGTTCTTACAAAAGTATGATTGGGACACTTCGGCGGGTGATTTGCAATCAAGTGTTTCCAATTAATCTATTCCCTTGGCCCGTTCATAGATTAATTAGGAACCCATTTAGAACTTAAGAACAATACAAGAAAATCCACAATTCTTATGAATCTTTTGGCGGGGATTCAATGAATTGTTACTATCAAGTCAAGTCTAATTTCAATTGTGAATTTGGCGGTTCACAATTGAAATTCCAAATTATTCAAGAACAAATATGTGATCAAGATAAATATTCTAAAATTCAATTAAAATCAACTTGATAATCCCAAGTAATACAATGATATTGATAAAAAGTAAAACTCAAAACATAATTGTTACCTCCAATTCCAAGAACAAGGAAGATTAGCTATTCATGGAAATCAAGAACTCCAAGAAAATTAAAGAAGAAAAACTATGGAAAAGATGATAATAAAAAGTGATAATGAAAGATAATAATGTCCTCCTTTTAAAAAAACCCCACGGCTGTAATTAATCCCTTGTTAAAACCATGAACAGTCACCATTATTATGCCCCATTTAACTCACATCCGTTCCAATCCGGCTGGAACCGTCCGAAATTCGCCTCGTGGGCGGTCGCCCTCAACACCATGGGCGGTCGCCCATGTCTCCAGAAAGATTTGGTCTTCAAAACACTTCTTATGTGCGGCCGCCCACATAACCTTAAGCGACCGCCCACACTACCAGAACAATGTGGCCATTTTCTTTCCTTTCTTTCGGCCCAGCACCATCACTTGGCCCAACTGCCTTGCCGGCCATCTGCCTCCTTTGGCCCATGATGATTGCCTTGGCCTTTTGCTGCTGCCTTCTTAGCCCATTATTTTGTACCACTTAACATTCGATTCATCCCCCAATTACACCATCGCCTTTTTGATCCTTGATTAATTCACGAAATGCTCTTTAACCACTGAAACTAAAAAAACACTAAAAACAACTATTAGAACACACAAAGCTCAAGGATTAAGCAAATAATAAGTTCACAAAGTAGTCAATGGATGAGTGTAAAACTCACTCATCAAATACCCCCAAACTTAAACATTTGCTAGTCCTCGAGCAAACACCAAAATAAACTGTAAACATTATAAAACTAACTCGACACAAAACTAAAAACAAACTACTCTACTAAATAATCAACTATGTCCCCACATTCTTGAATATTCCACAATTGCACAAATCACACATTACAATCAACCGCAGGATAATATCTTCCACTATGCAAGTACCAATATATTTTCCTATTATTTGTAGTATCTTACTTAACCATTATAATTACACCATAAATCTCTTTATGCACTATCATCTCTCTCTTTACTCACAACCAAGATCCATATTTATAAAGCTAAGTACACCAACCATCTTTTATTTTATTGACTTTATTTATCAAACAACAACACTTTTTAAACATAAAGCATGAATATCCCATGAACCACTTACACCCCCCCCCAACTTGATTCTTTAAGCACATTTAAAAATCATCTACCGTTCAAGTAGGGAACACTGTAGTAGCGAACTCCATGCCCCTAATACTAGGTAGAGATTTATTTAAAGGTTTTGAGAGTTAGCCACTTCGGTATCGAGCTTGGTACGAACCATCACGGCGGTAAATCTCTTCCTCCATAACGCTACTGCATACCCAGAAATCTGGTTAAGCTAGAATAATCCCTAACCAATTAATCTACGCGTCTGGAGGTTTCACCGAGTATAAATTGCATTGCCATTGCTCTCATTCCCCTTTTTCATTTTTTTTTTCCTTTTTTTCTCAAGATAACAAGGGGGGGTCAAATTCTATTCACATCAAAGGAATACTCATCTTATGACTTGCCTAATGTTGCTAATTGATAAACAAACTCATTAACTTAAAAGATGATGGTGTACTATAAACTTTATAAAAAAATGGATCAAAAGTTATCAACAAAGAGAATATTTTCAAGAGTAATTACAACTAAGAGATTTAGGACACAATCATAACTCTTAAGTAATGTACCACAATTAATCAAGAATTATACCAACACTTGCATATACAATTACCAAATCCCATTATCCTTCTTAGCGGTCAAAACAAATCACATGCACTTATGGGGAACACCAAGAACGTTAAAGACATAGCTAACTATTTTTCCAAGAAAATTTTTCAATTTGTTTCTCTTTTTTTCATTTTTTTTTAAATTAAAATCCTAACTACAAAAGCAGTAAATCCTAACTAATATGATGAATCAAACAAACAAACAGACAAGTACCCCACACCCCCAAACTTAAATCATGCATTGTCCCTAATGCAACAAAATAAAGTAAGGAATAGGGGTACCTCCAACCAAAAATCACCTCCAAAATTGATCCCACGGACCAACCGAGCCACTACCGCTCGATCCCGTGCTGTGATGCTGCTGCTGCTGCTAATCTTGCTGCTCCTGCGCTTGCCAAGAGGTCCATCCCCTCAACTGTTCTGGATCACGATATAGAGGCGGCTGATATGGAATATGCTGGGGCGGCGGAGGTGGAGGAAGCCTGTCCCTAATTTCTTGAAACATCTCCGTCTGTACGTCCTCCATACGCTGCCTCCACATACTCGCAGCATAGAAATCCTCAGTAACCAGAGATTGTATTTGTCTCTGATTCTCTTCCATTCCCGCTAAACGTTGATCCATCAAACCATACTGCCCCCGAAGCTGCCCAATCTCAGCCGACAACGCATCCACATGGCCCGCCATATAATACGCAGCCTCAATCGTAGTGAACTGCTGTTCCTCCATATCCTCATCTACTTCTCTCTCTAACTCCTCTCAAAGAACCCTCTCCATGCTGCAACTGGGCATGCCCCTTTATTGTGAGGGACCTCTTACTCACAATCGTCCCCGTTGACACAATATCCCTCACAATACGTGGACGAGTAAGATTCACTCCTGCCCTATCAATCAACCCAGATATCAATAGAGGAAAATTAAAGTTGCACCGCCCAATAGTCTTATACGTGTTCACTATCTCCATAGACATCGCCAGTCCCGTATTGAAACGTTGACCGGACAACACCACGGTCATCAACAGCGCTCTCCTCCAATGCACATCATTGTAATGCGAAGTAGGCATGATACGCTCACAAATAAATCTGTGCAAAGCACGCATCCTCAAATCCATATCTCTCGCCTTCTTCACATTACCATTTCTCAATAATGCCAAATCAATGTCTACAAAATAAGGCGCCAACCTGTCAAGGTTCCCCGCCACATTATTCTCCATGATCTTTGCACTAGAGTAATAATCACAAGCACTGCTCTCAAACCCAGGCGACTCCATCCCATAATAACTGTTAATATCTTCCCCATTATATCACACATTCTTTCCTCTCACTTTTGAGCACTTCCTACCCTCCCCTTTCTCATAAGCATTTGCATAAAACTCTTTTACCAACACTGCCGAACCTCTATTAGCTGGACGGCTCGCTAAATTTCCCCATCCATACCTTGCAAAAATATCATCTAACCCAAGTTCATCCGGCTTAAACTCATTTTCCACTGAGAACCCTTTGTTTGCATATCTATCAAAAAATAACTTTGCTTTACCACCCACAAACTTAGTTTCATCAAATTCAACAACCGGTTCAGGAACGGGAGCATTTCTTTGCCTAGGCATTTTGACTCAACCAGCACTAAAGAAGGAGGGAGAAATCTTACTTGCCGGAAAGTTCACCGGAAAATTCGCCGGAGTTCGCCGGAAATCCGCCGGAATAGATGAAGATGAACTAGGAAGAAGCCTCACACCTTGAACACTGATTCCCTCACTAAGCTTTCACCTTTGGGCTTCAAAATTCAACTCTTGCAACCTTGACTCCTTTGCAATTTTTTTTCAAAATCTCATTCAAAATTCTTGCCCAACAATGGTGGAAAGGGGTTAAATCTTGGCTTAGGGGTGTTGAGTATGGTGGAGGAAGAGCAATTTATGGAGAAAAGAAAGAGGATTTGAGTGTTGGGAAGAGAATTTTTTAGAGAGATGAGGAGAGGGAGCCGGGTAGTTTAGAGAGAGAAAGAGAGATAATCGGAATTTGAAAGATAGAGAGAGAAATGAGGGAGCGGCGGCCTAGGGTTCAAAAGTTATAACGCCTGATTTTCCTTGTGGGCGGTCGCTTATACTATCCTGAGCGGCCGCTCACGTGCCCAGAAACTTATGCTATTTTGAAATTTCACTATGGGCGGTCCCTTATCCAATCTTGGGCGGCCGCTCACGTGCCCAGAAACTTCAACCATTTTACCAATCAAACATGGGCGGTCGCTTATCCAATCTTGGGCGGCCGCGCACGTGCCCAGAAACTTCAACCATTTTACCAATCAAACATGGGCGGTCGCTTATCCAATCTTGGGCGGCCGCGCACATGTCCAGCAGTTTAGCACCCTTTTCAATTAAGCATGGGCGGTCGCCCTCAACAGCATGGGCGGTCGCCCAACTGCACAGTGGGATTTCTGGTTGGCTCCTAATCTGCACATCACCACGAAAACAAATACCAAGCGTAATATCTATTGATACATTAAAATTGACCCATATTTTGACCGCAATTTCGCTGCCTACGTCCCCATTAATGTGGGTGGACTACCCAACAAAAATAGGCTCAGGTCACCGTAGTTCGACACGTTCCCGAAATGCAAGAAAAACATTTTTTTTTTCTCTTTCTACAATGAAAAGAAAACAATGAAATGAAAACTAATGAAATGAAAACTAAGAACTCTACACCCCCAAACTTAATGATTACTGTGTCCTCAAAGTGAAGAAAACAAAGGAAAAATTAACTTTAAGGTCACTAATAATTTAACTACTTACCTTGGGTTGCCTCCCAAGTAGCGCTTTTGTTTAACGTCGTTAGCTCGACGGAATGACCTTCTCACCGATTATGGATCCTTCAACTCGACCCATTCAACATCCCTTAGTCTTGAAACTACCTCAAAATACGGCTTCACCCGTTGTCCATTAACCTTGAACTTGTTCTTAGTAACCGGATTCACTAACTCTACGGCTCCATGAGAATACACATTCACCACCTCAAACGGACCACTCCAACGCGAACGTAACTTTCCCGGGAAAAGCTTCAACCTTGAATTGAACAGTAGCACCTTGCTTCCCGGAATGAGTTCCTTGTGCACAATTTTCCGGTCATGGTACATTTTGGTTCTCTCCTTATACAACCGGGAGTTCTCATAAGCTTCCAACCGATGTTCCTCAAGCTCATTCAAATGAAGTAATCTTTGTTCACCGGCTAGTTTCAAATTCATATTCAACTCCTTGATTGCCCAAAATGCTTTGTGCTCTAACTCCACCGGCAAATGACAAGCTTTTCCAAACACTAGCCGGTATGGACTCATTCCAATCGGAGTTTTGTAGGCGGTGCGGTACGCCCACAATGCATCATTCAACCGTAAGGCCCAATCCTTCCTATTAGGCTTCACCATCTTCTCAAGAATTGCTTTTATTTGCTTGTTACTCACTTCCACTTGCCCTGAAGTTTGGGGATGATACGCGGTTGCAACCTTGTGATTCACCCCATACTTCTTCATGAGTGCTCCAAAAATTTTGTTGCAAAAGTGAGAACCACCATCACTTATAATCGCCCTAGGAACGCCAAACCTGCTAAAAATCACATCCTTGACAAACTTGACAACAACATTAGCATCGTTAGTCCGGGTAGGAATTGCTTCCACCCACTTTGACACATAATCCACCGATACTAAAATGTACTCAAAACCACATGAAACAACAAAAGGACCCATAAAATCTATGCCCCATACGTCAAACAAATCCACAACCAAGTTACTCGTAAGAGGCATTTCATTTCGCTTACCAATGTTACCGGTTCTTTGGCACCTGTCACAACTTTTACTGAAAATGTATGCATCTTTAAAAAGACTAGGCCAAAAGAAACCCGATTGCAACACTTTTTGAGCGGTTTTCTTACCACTAAAATGACCTCCACAATGCAATTCATGACAGAAAGAAAGAACATTTTGTTGCTCATTTTCATGAATGCATCTACGAATAACCATATCGGGACCATGTTTAAACAAATATGGGTCATCCCAATAATATTGCTTAACCATTGACAAAAATCTTTTCCTTTCTTGACTCGAAAAATCTGGATTTAGAACCCCCGTAGCCAAAAAATTTACAATGTCGGCATACCAAGGCTCACTATCCTTTACAACCATCAACTGCTCATCAGGAAAATTTTCATTCAAAGGAATTTCACTCACACACCCCTTTTCAAGTCTAGACAAGTGATCCGCCACAACATTTTCACAACCCTTTTTGTCTTTGATGGAAATATCAAATTCTTGTAAAAGCAACATCCATCTTAACAATCGGGGTTTAGCATCTTGTTTAGAAAGCAAATAACGCAATGCAGCATGGTCCGAATAAACAATCACCTTAGATCCTAGCAAGTAAGAACGAAATTTTTCTAAAGCAAATACCACAGCCAAGAATTCCTTCTCGGTTGTAGTATAATTCAATTGAGCATCATTTAACATTCTACTTGCATATTGGATCACATGTGACTTTTTATCAATTTTCTGACCCAAAACTGCACCCACCGCAAAATCGGATGCATCACACATTATCTCAAACGGTTGAGTCCAATCCGGACCCACAAGAATAGGGGCTGAAGTCAATTTTTTCTTCAACAAATTAAAAGAATTGAGACATTCTTGGTCAAAAACAAATTCCGTCTCTTTAGCAAGCAAGTTTGTTAACGGCTTACAAATTTTCGAAAAATCTTTTATAAAACGCCGATAAAAACCCGCATGACCAAGAAAGCTACGAATTCCTTTAACATTTGTTGGCGGAGGCAATTTAGATATTATCTCAATTTTTGCCTTGTCAACTTCAATCCCTTTTCTTGACACCACATGACCTAACACAATTCCATGCTTAACCATAAAATGACTCTTTTCCCAACTTAAAGTTAAATTGGCATCACAACATCTTTTAAGAACCAAAGTCAAATTATTTAAGCATGCATCAAACGAATCACCATACAACGAAAAATCGTCCATAAATACCTCAACAAACTCGCCAATCATCTCGTAAAAATCGACATCATGCACCTTTGGAATGTAGCAGGAGCATTGCATAAACCGAAGGGCATCCTCCGATATGCAAATGTTCCGAAAGGGCATGTGAATGTGGTCTTTTCCTGATCTTCCGGAGCAATGGGAATCTGATTATATCCTGAAAAACCATCTAAGAAACAAGAATATTCCCGACTGCCTAGCCTCTCTAGAATTTGGTCAATGAGTGGCAAAGGAAAGTGATCCTTTCTAGTCGCAGCATTAAGTTTTCGGTAATCGATAACCATGCGTTGACCAGTGACCATTCTAGTAGGCAAAAGCTCATTATCCTCATTCTTAACAACAGTAATTCCAGACTTTTTAGCAACAACATGAACAGGACTTACCCACTTACTATCAGAAATAGGATAGATAATACCTGCATCCAACAGTTTCAGGACTTCTTTTCTTACCGCCTCAAGCATATGAGGATTCATCCTTCTTTGATTCTGCCGAACTGGCTTGGCATCCTCCTCCATATGGATTCTATGCATGCACATGGTTGGGCTAATTCCCTTTATGTCAGTAATGCTCCAACCAAGTGCAGACTTATGTCGCTTCAACACATCCAACAACCTTCTTTCCTGCAATTCTGTTAAGTCCGAAGCAATAATAACAGGCAAAGAATCATTTTCACCAAGAAAAGCATACTTTAAGCTAGATGGAAGTTGTTTAAGATCTAACTCGGGAGGAGAGACAATAGACGGTAAATGCTTAGGATTAAAATTACCTAATGTTTTCAAAGGAACCTTTTAAGTAATTTCCTCCATAACATCCATCTCAGCAAGAATGGCCCTCGCCTCATTTTTATCAAAAACACCTTCCATAACTAACTCATCCACAAACTCAGAAACAAGAGAACTCTCAACATCAGGCTCAATTAACAAAGAATTTTCAGCAATATCACAAAAGAGGCATTCATTGACCTCATATGGCTTTTTCATGGAATCAAAGATGGAAAAGTTAACAATTTCATCCATGACAGTCAAGGACAAACTTCCATCTTTCACATTAATTATCGCATTAGCGGTAGCCATAAAAGGTCGTCCCAACAAAATAGGGACATCATTCACACCACTAGCCTCTCTCTCCATATCAAGAACCACAAAATCAACCGGGATAATCAATTTATCAATTTGAACTAAAACATCATCTACTACTCCCTTGGGATATTTGACCGAACGGTCCGCAAGTTGCAAGGTCATAGTAGTAGGTTTTAGTTCACCCAACCCAAGCTCAACAAACAAAGAGTATGGCATCAAGTTAATGCTAGCTCCCAAATCTAACATTGCCCTCACTTTCTTAATGTCCCCCAACGAAATCATAACATTAAAAATACCGGGGTCTTTAAGCTTAGGAGGCAAATCTTTTTCAAAGACAGCACTAACTTGGTCCGAAACCACAATTTTCTCATTCGGAGCATACTTTCTTTTATTTGTGCTCAATTCCTTGAAAAATTTAGCATATGAAGGAATGTTCTTAATCACATTGAGCAAAGGTAAATTTACATTCACCTTAGAAAGCATGTCATACAATTCTTTAAATTGTGTTTCGACCTTATGCTTGACCAATCTACCAGGGAAAGGAACAGGAGGCACATATGGCTTAAGGGGAGGAGTTGGAAGTTTCTCATCGGGAGTCACTTCAACTCGTTCCTCGGCCACAACTTCATTCTCATGCAAATTATTATCATCTAAAGGAGAAGGAGAAGAGTGTACCTCCTGAAGAGTCTTACCACTCCTCAGGGTGACGGCCTTTGCTTGTTCTGGTTGACTTGGTAGTGTACCCGGATTGTGCTTTTTGAGTGCCTCGGCAATTTGACCAATCTGATTTTCAAGCTTTTTCATGGAAGCTTCTTGGTTCCCCATTCTTTGGTCCATGACCATTTGATTCTGTTGCGAGGCCTGGATAAACTTCTGCAATGTTTCCTCTACACTTGGCCTTGCAGGCCCTTGTTGCTGTGGCTGTGGTTGATACTGTTGCTGAAACTGACTTTGTCCTTGATTTCCACCCCATGAGAAATTGGGATGATTCCTCCAACCCGGATTGTAAGAGTTAGAAAACGGATCATTCCGAACTCTTGGTTGGAAGGCATTCATTGCATTGGCTTGCTCAAGGAATTCCGGAAATTGATCTCGCAACGGGCACCCCATAATATCATGGGTATTCAAATTACAAATTACACAACTTGTGCCCGAACTTCCCTCTCCTTGACTTCGACCTTGATTTTGACCTTGGTTTTGAGCAGTCATCATCCCCATGAAGTTCTTCATTTGTGTAGTCAATGTCGAAACTTGTTGTGCTAACACATCATTGGACTCGACTTCATAAACACCTTTTCTTCCTCCTCACACACATTTCTGCTGTGAATTCATGCCAAGTCTCTCATATAAGGCTTTCGTTTCATCCGCGGTTTTCTCACCCATAACACCTCCTGCTGCATTATCCATTTGTGCTTGACCTTGTTGAGTCAACCCATCATAGAAAGATTGATTTAAGGGGGCTAAAGGAAACCCGTGATGAGGACATTGGACCAACAACATCTTGAATCTATCCCAAGCTTCATGAAATGCTTCACCCGGCTCTTGATTGAAAGACATTATCTTGGACCTCAAATCGGATGTCTTTTGATGAGAGTAGAACTTTGCCATGAACTTGTTGTAAACATCCGTCCAAGTGTTTAGAGAGGCCGGAGCAAGTGCCATAAACCATGTCTTGGCAGCATCTTTCAGTGTATAAGCAAAGCACCTCATTCTCAATTGCTCTTCAGTTAGTTGCCCCAATGGAAAACCTTGCACTGTGCTATAGAATTCTCTCATAAAGGTAATTGGGTCTTCCGATGCCATCCCATGGAATGAAGGGAGCATGTTGAAATGAAGGTTCTTCAACTCATAACTCCTTGCTGCTTGAGGGAGCACGATACATGTTGGTGACGGTTCAATTACCGGACGAGCAAAATCACCCATCATTTGTGGTTCCGCCATTTTAACTTCTTCTTCAGAATCGGAATTCTCGGACTGTTCAGAATAAACCGACTCACTTTCTGTATCACTTGGTTCCGGGTGCTTTCTCTTGTTGATGCGATGAATGTTGTGATCAATTGGTAACAAATCTGGTTGTAGCGACCTACGACCAAACATTCAAATCTGCAACACCAAGTTAAAACAGAACAAAAAAAATATATATACAAAAGACTATTCACAATAGCAAATAATTAAATCAACTTTAAATTTAACGAGTCCCCGGCAACGGCGCCAAATTTTGACGAGCGTCGAAACGTCAAAAGAAAATTTCCGACTCAAACTACCTACAATTGATTTGTAGATAGGGTAAGTAGGGTCGAACCACCGAGACTCGTATTTAAAGTGTGTAAAATTATTGCTATGAAAAAGATTTTTATAAAGTGATAGAATTTGTTGGTTTCGATCAAAATAAAGCTTTAGCAAAATTAACTAGAATTGTTATAAAATGAAGTTTCAATATTACGGAGAAAATTCCCGGAATTGGTTTCACAATTATGTTCAAGTTTCACTATTCATCAATCAAAGAATACTTGGGGTTTTGTTCTTACAAAAGTATGATTGGGACACTTCGGCGGGTGATTTGCAATCAAGTGTTTCCAATTAATCTATTCCCTTGGCCCGTTCATAGATTAATTAGGAACCCATTTAGAACATAAGAACAATACAAGAAAAACCACAATTCTTATGAATCTTTTGGCGGGGATTCAATGAATTGTTACTATCAAGTCAAGTCTAATTTCAATTGTGAATTTGGCGGTTCACAATTGAAATTCCAAATTATTCAAGAACAAATATGTGATCAAGATAAATATTCTAAAATTCAATTAAAATCAACTTGATAATCCCAAGTAATACAATGATATTGATAAAAAGTAAAACTCAAAACATAATTGTTACCTCCAATTCCAAGAACAAGGAAGATTAGCTATCCATGGAAATCAAGAACTCCAAGAAAATTAAAGAAGAAAAACTATGGAAAAGATGATAATAAAAAGTGATAATGAAAGATAATAATGTCCTCCTTTTAAAAAAACCCCACGGCTGTAATTAATCCCTTGTTAAAACCATGAACAGTCACCATTATTATGCCCCATTTAACTCACATCCGTTCCAATCCGGCTGGAACCGTCCGAAATTCGCCTCGTGGGCGGTCGCCCTCAACACCATGGGCGGTCGCCCATGTCTCCAGAAAGATTTGGTCTTCAAAACACTTCTTATGTGCGGCCGCCCACATAACCTTAAGCGACCGCCCACACTACCAGAACAATGTGGCCATTTTCTTTCCTTTCTTTCGGCCCAGCACCATCACTTGGCCCAACTGCCTTGCCGGCCATCTGCCTCCTTTGGCCCATGATGATTGCCTTGGCCTTTTGCTGCTGCCTTCTTAGCCCATTATTTTGTACCACTTAACATTCGATTCATCCCCCAATTACACCATCGCCTTTTTGATCCTTGATTAATTCACGAAATGCTCTTTAACCACTGAAACTAAAAAAACACTAAAAACAACTATTAGAACACACAAAGCTCAAGGATTAAGCAAATAATAAGTTCATAAAGTAGTCAATGGATGAGTGTAAAACTCACTCATCAATAAGGCATATATTCAGGCAATTTATGTAATGAAAATGCAAAATGAGATGCCACAAAAGAATGGGAAGACCCGGGATCTATAAGGATGCGGGCCTTAACTCCTGAGACAGGGACTATACCTCTAATGACAGCATTAGGATCGAACTCTCCTCTACCCAAGGCGAACACTCGACCTTGCACTCTATCCTTGAGTTTCCCTTTGACCTCTCTTTTCACACCACCACCTTGTCCTCCTTGTCCGCTACCCAAAGCTTGCTTCCTTTGCCACTTAGGACAATTCTTCCGAAAATGGCTTGTTGCCCCACTCTCTAAACATTTTCCTTCTTGATCCAACACCTATCCTCTAAATGTCCTGGCTTCTTGCAAAATCCACACAATGCCCCAAACTGACCTGGAGTCGAACGATTTGTCGGAGCCGCCACATTTCCTCATCTGCCTGCTCCCGGAGCTGATGTCCTTGACTGCCCTCTAATCTGCCCAGAACCTTGACCTTGGAATCTATTCTTACTTCCACCTTAAGACTTACTACGATGCTCTTCTATATCATTCTCAATCCGGTATGCCATATTCACGGCCGCTTGGTAGTTGATGAAGTCATGCGTCAATAACTGCTTCCGGAACTCCACCCTTAATCCTTTCACGAACAGGTAGATTCGCCTCTCTTCTTTCGGCACCAAATGAGGACAATATCGGGCTAACTCTGTAAACTTGGCTGAATACTGTGCTATGGTCATTGTCCCTTGCTCCAATTTCAAGAACTCGACTTCCTTCTTATCCCTTGTAACCATTGGAATGAAATGATCTCGGAACTTGCGTGTGAAGTTCTCCCAAGTCTGCGGTGTAAGGTCCCGATCCCAGCCATCCTTCACTACTTGCCACCAATGCTCAGCAGGTCCTTCTAACTTGGAGACAGCGCATCTCACCTTCTCCGCATCCGGGCTCTCCATTGCCGCAAAAATCTTATTCATTGCCTCAAGACATCTCTCTGCCTTCAACGGATCCGGATCTCCATTGAAACTCGGGGGTGCCATCTTCACAAATTTCTCTAGACCATGGTGCCCTTGCCTACCTTCTTGTTGTTGTTGAGCCCTACCTTGATTTGCCATATTTTGTAGAAATACTCGGAACATATCCATCATTTCTGCATTCAGATTACCAACATTTCCCAAAGCCCAATCCTGATCGTCATCATTTCCCGCCATTAGAACAAACTCCTGCACTAAACACTCGACGTCAGTTATCGCACGCTCTCACTCAGCTAGACTCTACCCGAGAACTCTAACCGAGCTCTGATACCAACTATGAGGACCCCGACCCGGAACCTACACGTGTCCCGAGCTGGAGCGTCCCCAAAACTAACTCCAAACTTCCTAAATTTTTAAAACTTTGATTTAACTTACAAACTTAAACATACTTGACATAATCATTTCAAAATAACTTCATTCCTCTATACATGGGAGGAAGAGTTGAACAACTTTAAAAGTAACAACTTGTTTTAGTTACAAAAGATTTCGGTTATAACGTAGAAATTAAGTTTTATATATACAAACTCCATAAAGGAATTATACCAAAATACATCTTTCTACGCCAACCTATACATACCCCGACAATCCCAAAATATCACTTCCAAACTCCTTTCCGTCCATACTTGGTCGGTCCGCCTGTCTCGGGATCTAAAACATTAAAGGGAGATAAGTGAGAATAAATCTCAGCAAGCTATTAAGAATTCAACAATATGCCAAGTAAGATGCAACACATAACAAGGTGCATATAACACATTGGAAAAGCTGTAAACACCTTACATTACCTCGGTTTACCTTTTCCCGTCTGAACCATAGTCGTACAACATTGGAGGTAAAACCCCACTAATTAGTGAACTGCTTGAGCATTATTCACTTCTTATAAGACCCGTTTTTCAGGGAACCATATAAGATAGTAGCAACTCTGTAAGGCTTTTGGCTCAATACAGATGCTATAACCCCAATCTGTGGCCACAGAAGGGGACGGTCACAGGTATAACATAATCCGATCACATTAGGTCACACTTTCCATAATTGATCGTATTACGCTATACCCCCAACATCAGCTGATTAACACAAGTTTAATCACATAATAGTTACTTGAAATAAAATCCACAAGAGGGATAAGAAATATAACCACATGGTAAATTATACTCATGTTCAACCAATATCATAGTGCAACATTTATTTAATACACTATGCATAGCACAATCAATGAATATGTATTCAAGTAAGGCAACAAGGTATCATCAAACAACCCTGCATAGTCAATATACAATAATACATGGCCTCTATAAAGATCCAAGCTCAATTTACCAAGTTGGAGTCACATGGGTTAAGTTGCCAAACAAGGCTGCCAAGCGTTTTCCGAGCAATATTTAAAGTACTTCCACAATTCCATTTTAACCAATTAAGATGTCATTGTGTAGCCAAAGTATTCTACTTTAATCTAAGTTAAAGAGGGTTCATTTTGGTTCTAGTTGGAATAGGTTTAAACAGCTCTAAATTTGGTTCAGTAAACAAAGCATGGCACGACTCGTGCTCTATAGCACGACTCGTGCCATTTCAGCCCCAAAATGATCAGAACGATTTACCCCCAAATCCACGAGTCGTTTCCACGAGTTGTCCATGGGCACGACTCGTTCCAAGGGGCACGACTCATGCCACAGCCAGAATCAGACACCAGAAACAGGTTTTCATCAGCAACCCCAAAAAAACCAAAACCCAAATCAAGCTTCCTCTGTTTTATGAACCTAAAAGGGTATACTAACTTTGAAAACCTCATTCTAAATCATTTAAACCCAAGGTTGTATAAACCTAGACTACTTACAATTTGATTTCTTACTCATTTCATCACCACATTTCAAGTTTACAATCTTATTCTAACTCAAACCATATTCTTACACTCTTAATCAACTTACATGAACCACAACATATTTCTAGGTCATTACTCCATTTCTCAACCCCAAGAAAGTGTTCTAACATCTCAAACAACAATTATAACAACCATATCAACACCAAATATTTCATGAACATTTAATTGAAGGAAAGTCATAATAACTCACTTTAACAATATGAGATGGAACAACGATTTCTCTAGCTTGATGCGCTCCCCTTGCCGCCACGAACACGAAAGTACAACCGGATCGTAAAATGAAGAAGGATTGAGTTTACTAGAATTTTTGGAAGGAAAGGATTGGAGGAAGGTTTTCCATGGAGGAAAATGGAGAAGGAAGAAGAAGATGATGGAGGAATGGGGAGGTCAATGATGAAGATTATTTGAAAGAGGTAGGAGTATGGCCTCCCCATGCTCCATTTAATTGAATCTTTCAACAATAGGCCATTAAGCCCTCCAAGTTCTAAGGTAGTACAACTAACCCCTCTACTCCTATTCTTTACCCCACACACCTTGACCACATTTCATATTTTATTTATTTTCAATTATTATACTTTCCCCAAGATACTTTATTTTATTTCCCTTTTAACCCTAAGGCTTTAAAATTATTTCACAACCATCTTACTTAAAATAAGAAATCAAAGACATAAGGTAAGCACATAAGGTCAACCAATAATATAAAATGCATATAATAAGATGCTAAAATAGTGCCTAGGTTTAGGGTCCTTACACGCTTGGTGAAGTAATCAATAGCCACGATCACTGTTTCACCCCAAAAAATACACTCTACATTTCCAGTGTTTAACTCCCTATCTCTTCATTTCTGTTCTCTTTGCCAAAGGTTTTGCCTCGATCCACTTGGTATCAATAACTTGGACTGGTTGCTCTATATAAGACATGTCCGGCTCTATATCCTCGGGAATCCTAGGCAATACATGAGACGGATCATACCCATACTTCCTAAGAATGGAAACATGAAATACACTATGCATCTTAACGAGAGATGAAGGTAAGGCAAGGCAATACGCAAGATTTCCCACTCTTCCTAAGATTTCAAAAGGACCTACGAACCTTGGAGCTAACTTCCCCTTCTTGCTATATCTCTTAATCCCTACCTTAGGTGACACTCGTAAGAACACCAAATCTCCCTTTTGAAATTCAAGATCTTGCTATATCTCTGATCCTCATAACTTTTTTGTCTACTTTGGGCTGTAATCAATCAGTTACGAATGATCTTGACCTTCTCAGCTGAATCCCGAACCATATCAATACCCCAAATATTAGCTTCCCCAACTTCATCCTAACAAATTGGAGACCTACACTTCCTCCCTTATAATGCTTCATAAGGTGCCATCTCTATGCTAGATTGGTAACTATTGTTGTAAGAAAACTCGACAAGAGATAAGTGCACATCCCAAGAATCCGATAAGCCAATTGAGCAAGCCCCTAACATGTCTTCAAGAATTTGAATTGTCCTCTCGAATTGGCCATCCGTTTGAGGATGGAATGCTGTATTGAACCTCAACTCTGACCCCAAAGCCTTTTGCAACGCTTGCCAAAATCGGGAAGTAAACTGAGGATCACTATTGGACACAATGCTAACTGGAACCCCGTGCAATCTCACTATCTCTTGGATATACAACCTCGCAAGCCTCTCCATCGAATAGCAAATTTCAATAGGTAGGAAATGAGCGGACTTAGTCAACCTATCCACAATCACCCAAACTGCGTCATGCTTCCTACTCGTCCGAGGCAATCCCGTAACAAAATACATTGTAATATGCTCCCACTTTCACTCCGGAATATCCAATGGCTGAAGCAATTCGGGGGGTCTTTGATGTTCCGCTTTCACTTGTTGACATGTCAAGCACTTGGACACATAATCTGCTATTTGCCTCTTCATATTATTCCACCAAAAATGTTGTTTCAAATTTTGATACATCTTAGTACTTCCGGAGTGAATGGTATACTTGGACTTATGGCCTTCATCTAACACTTGACGCTTCACTTCCTTAGTATTTGGTACACACAATCGACCCCTAAATATCAATACTCCCTCGGGGCTAAGGGAGAACTCCTTGAATTTCCCATCTACCATCTGATCCACCACCTTCTTCAACTCTAAATCACCCTTTTGACCCTCCTTTATTTGTGGAATCAGACTTGGTAAGGCACTCATACTTGAAAAGATAGCTCCATGTCTTGACTCCATATGACACCAATCACGAGCATCTTCCAACATCTTCTACTCCCGAACCATCAATGAAGCTACATACGATTTTCTACTTATAGCATCCGCCACCACATTAGCCTTGCCCTGGTGATAGGAAATGGTACAATCATAATCCTTCAACAACTCCATCCATCTCCGCTGCCTATTGTTCAACTCCTTTTGGCAAAACATGTATTTCAAACTTTTGTGATCGGTGAAAATCTCGAACTTGGATCTGTAGAGATAGTGCTTCCATTTGTGTAAGACGAAGACTATGGCTGCAAGCTCCATATCATGCGTTGGGTAGTTCTGTTCACACGGAGTCAACTTCCTCAAAGCATATGCTATAACCTTTCCATTTTGCATCAATACACAACCTAAATCCTCCTTTGAAGCGTCACAATAAATAACCAACCCGTCGTTCCCATTTGGGAGAACAAGAACAAGTGCCGATGTCAACTTCTTCTTCAATTCCTCGAAACTCGCTTGACACTTTTCATTCCACACAAACGGTATATTCTTCCGAGTCAATTGAGTCAACGGCGTAGCAATCTTGGAAAACCTTTTTTTGAATCTCCGATAATACCCGGCTAACCCCAGAAAACTTTGAATTTTGGTAACTGATTCTGGCCTTTTCCAACTAACCACGGCTTCAATCTTGGAAGGATCAACTAAAATACTGCCCTTTGACACGACATGGCCTAGGAAGGAAACCTCATCAAGCAAAAATGCGCACTTACTAAATTTGGCAAATAACTGCTTCACACGGAGCACCGTCAGAACCATTCTCAAATGTTGTTCATGCTCCTCCCGAGACTTGGAATAAACCAAAATATCATCTATAAACACTACCACACAAGTATCAAGATAGGGTTTGAAAACACGGTTCATCAAATCCATAAATACGGCTGGAGCATTTGTTAACCCGAAAGGCATGACAAGGAACTCATAATGTCCATACCGAGTACGAAAAGCTGTCTTAGACACGTCATTAGGACGAACCTTCAGCTGATGGTACCCACTTCTCAAATCAAGCTTAGAAAAAACTGTTGCACCTTGCAATTGATCAAATAGGTCGTCTATGTGAGGTAGAGGGTATTAGTTCTTCACCGTCACTTTGTTCAACTGCCGATAGTCAATACAAAGTCTCAACGACCCATCCTTCTTCCTCACAAACAACACCGGAGCTCCCCACGGCGAAACACTTGGTCGGATGAATCCCCGATCAAGCAACTCCTGCAACTGAGCCTTCAACTCTTTCAATTCCGCCGGGGCCATTCTATAAGGTGCCTTAGAGATTGGAGTTGTACCAGGAAGCAAATCAATTCCAAACTCTATCTCCCTATCCGGAGGCATTACATATTCGGAAGAGAAAACATCCGGAAATTCCTTAACTATAGGAACATCCCCCATTTCCGGTAACACCTTAGTAGTATCTAGGACACAAGCTAAGTATCTCGTACACCCCCGAAGCAATAACTTTTTAGCTTTAACATAAGAAATTATATGAATAGTCCCCACAGAAGGAATAGCCTCAAATACAAACTTAGGCGTATTCGGGAACGAAAAAGTAACAACTTTCTTATAACAATCAACTAAGGCATGGTATTTGCTTAACCAGTCCATCCCCAAAATGACATCAAAATCATGCATAGGCAATACTACCAAGTCAGCAGGCAATACACGATCACATATATGCACATCACAAACACGTAACACCTTATCGGTTACCAAACACTCTCCCATCGGAGTTGACACTTCTAGCACGTAAGGCATAGACTCCACAGGAACAGGCAAATGCGATGCAAAATGCATGGACACATAGGAATGAGATGAGCCAGGGTATGTTAGTGCACGCTGTAAGTACCCCAATCTGGATCACCCTCTTCCGAGCACATGGGAAACACCGCAGACTCACAAACACAGTCTCGAAGACCTATGGCACTCAAAACCCTCAAAAAACCCTCAGCCAAACCAAGGGAGGAGCCTTCCTGGGATAAAAAGGGACAAAAGGACCTTTTGGGAATTTTCAGGAAATTGGAGAAGCAAATAAGGTCCGTACGGACCTCTTTGTTTCAATAATTACTGAATCCTTAAAGTCCACAATATTCCCTCAAATCCCGGAGAAAATTATTACCCTCATGCATGGTTGGTCCGTACGGACCTCTTTGCATGCCAAGATGGTCCGTATGGACCTCTTTGCACAGGGGACACCATCATTCCAGAATATTCACAATTATCACATATTCCCTCAAATCGAGGAAAACTAAAATTCTGGATAACCTAGGAGGTCCGTACGGACCTCTTTGCACGAAATCCACCACTATAAATAGAGGGCTCCCCCTCCCATTTCATACACACCTCCCTCTTCTCTCTTCTTCCCCTAGACTTCAGGCTCCCCTCTAAGACCCTTCGGGGCAATCCCGGCCCCTTTCGGATCCTTCCGAGGCCTTCCGAGCTCCCTCGTGGTGCTCCGAAGCCTCCTCGAGCGCTCCCGCGACGCTCCCGCGCTGCCCCGAGGCACTCTCGAGGTACTCTGAGGCCCCTCGTGGTACTCCGAGGCCTTGCCTGGTCTTTCCAAGGTGTCCCGGCTCTTTCCGAGTCAAACCGGTAGCTTGATCGCACGCCGAAACTCTGCCCGAGTGACTCCTGCCATCCCAACGTACGCCGAAACTCTGCCCGAGTAATCCCTGCGATCTCAACGCACGCCGAACCTCTGCCCAAACGCAGCCTACAATCTCAACTCACGCCGAAACTCTGTCCACAGACAACCGGCCCCTCCCGAAGCAATCCCGGTCCGTGCCGGAACATCATTCCATCCTCAAACACTATTCCCCAGCGGAAGTCAGACACGAACCAACATTGGTATGGCTTCCTTCCATTCCTATTTCAATACATTTCAATACATAGTGTACAATGTAGACATCCGATACAGCATGCATTTTTAAAAGCACACACACACACACACAACATTTAAAGAATATTAGGGGTATCCGAAAGACTCATTTTTACGAGGCGACTCGGGTGAGCTCTAAGATTCTAATATTCTCTTCCCGAGGAGTCATCTGACCTCCGAACTCAAAATCTCATCACACAAAAATAGTTTATTATTATTTTTAAACTGATGCCCTTTCTCAATGTTTTGGGCTTAACAATAAAAACAGCGTGGCGACTCTACAAAGCAAAACACAGCGAGACACCTCCACCAACGAAACGAATGCCGCAAGGCGGGGGAAATGCCAGATGCCGGGGCGCGAGAGCGCTGCCTCTCGGATCCGGGCTATTTCAGTTGGCGACTCTGCTGGGGACTTTTTGTTTTAAAATCTTTTTTTAAACAAAACAAAAGATTTTTAAAACGATGATGAGGGTCAAACTTTCATTTTACCCCTTTCTTTAACTGTTGTGTGTGTGCACGTGCTTCGTTTTTATTTTACAAAAAAAAAATACAAAAAAATGCATCAATATACATCTGTGCATACATTTAAAATTCTTCAAAAACTTTTGTTTTACTCAGAAAAAGAATTTTAGAGACCGCACACTACGCGCACTGCTGCCTCGGTTACACCGCACACTACTCACACTGCTGCCTCGATTACACCGCACGCTACGCGCACTGCTGCCTCGGATACACTGCACACTACAACCCTTAACCCGGAGTGGTCTCAGTTGCAGTCCGTTTGGTCTTCCTAGGCCTCTCGGATGCGCACGGGATCATTCCAAACATCCCATCCTAGCCAAGCGTCAACCCTGCACGTTTGAGTCTTGAGTCACACTCTGTCCAGACTCGGTTGGTTTTTACTCCGGCCCAGTGTCATACAAACTGGATACATATACCATGCCGGCCATTTTCGAGTCAAGGCTCGAACTCAAGATCCTTGCGCAAGCAAAGCGATGAAAGGTCATGCTAAAATCTTGACTCGATCTTGATTTCCGAAGCTACACCTGCACGATGTTCCGTCCCGATATACATCCATGCTCACATGACACCATGTCATCACGCCTTTGATACGTCGCCCATGACAATATGACCCAGCCTAACGCCTAACGTCACGCATCCCTTGCGCAAGCAAGGTAAAGAGAGGTCATGCCGAACTCTTGACCGTGATCTTAACTCGGTGGCCGGCTCGGTTCACTATTCACATGGCTAACGCGTCAAAACGAACATGACAGCTCAATCCTTAGGTTCGATTTTTCTTTAGGCCCGTGGAAACCGCTTGCCCTATAAGACCCTCGCCCGGGCCGCCCACCCCGGGATGTCGAAATACAGTGTGCAAAACGAGGGGCTTATAGCCGCACGTATGGTCTCCATCGACCCAGATCTAGCATAGTTGCGAAAAAGAAGGGCAATCTTTTCCAACCTACCTAGGACTTCGAGAAAACATGTTTTAAGTAAATTAAAACAACAAAAAAATATAAAAGAAACGGAAACCACATGCCACGTGAGCTTTCCCCTTTTATCCCGTGAGGCCATTCCCGTGTCTAAACCTTGCCCGTCACCCTCCAGCTAATAGAGTGATTGAGAGTACCTGTGAACCCGTCTCCCCGTGTCAAAGCCGCAAGGTCCAACTTTCTTCCCACTCTGTCACCAGACACCAATTCCCCATGGCCAAGTCGGTGGATAACAACGATGAGAATGGGACCTTACCCCCAAGAAATTTCCCAACATTGGAAGAAGTTTGGCAGTCCTCATGGCTATTGAGAAACGCCAAGGTGAACAACAAGCTCGATCGAAGGTGCTATGCACCACTTCGGGACATTAGCCACCCAACTACCTCGGGCTTCCAAAGTCATGATCAAGCTCCCGCAGCCTTCTAACGTCTCTCATTGTCTCCCGTAAGTCAACCCGTTGCCCTCGTACGAACCATGCAAGCTATGACATAAGGCCGTGACCTCCGGGGAAAGCTCGCCCATTCAGCCTCCCGAGGTCCCGGTACCACCGCCGAACAACGGACACATCTCGTGGGACGCTCAAGACAAAGTGCTTGTCCGGAAATGGAATTCCAGGATGAAATGAACGAGGGCCGTCCTCGAAGAAAGAAGAAGCCATCTTCTCAACAAAAACCGAAGAAGAGGTATGAATCCGGTGATCCCACAAGCGGAACCCTTGGAGAACCCTCAGAAAGTTTGACTACTATGTCATCTACTCCAAAGCAAGTCTCCCACTCTAGTTCTCGCACAAGGCCATGGCAACGTCTCGCTCCATGATCACCGGGACGAGCTCCGCACCGCCACCGAAGGCCCAAAAGTCCAGATACCCTCCCCCCGTCTTGGGAAGACCTCAAAGCCACCGTGGACGTCCCCACAAAAG
This sequence comes from Adenophora triphylla var. japonica, assembly GCA_022495995.1. Lineage (NCBI taxonomy): Eukaryota > Viridiplantae > Streptophyta > Magnoliopsida > Asterales > Campanulaceae > Adenophora > Adenophora triphylla. The sequence goes on from JAFEMH010000942.1 coordinate 168,850, forward strand.
CTATGACAAAGTGAACGAATTGAAATGCACAGCCGGCCCTACGCCAATCGTGGTCCTCCCACTACAGTAGATAGGAGAGACAAGCAAAACAAGAAGGCCATAAGTGAACGTTCGACACGTTCCTGGCCAAATCCCAATAATCCTCCACGGGCGTACAAAAGGCCAGCCCATACCCGAGCCACGAACCGAAAAGGGGCCCTACGCCAAAGAAGCCGAAACCTTGGACCCAAAGGTCGAAGATCCTGTCTTAACACGCCTCAAGCGCACTCAGCTAACATCTCGCTCCGGTCCTTACTCACTTCATCTTACCCGCACAAGCTCAAGTTGGAAGAAAGCCTGGCCTGCACCATGGTTCCCATCACGGTGACACGTGATGAAGCGCCGATGATTGGCAACGTTAATTACAAAGCAACATCATCACTTTCACTGTAGCTCGACCTTCCAAAATTTGGGGCCGACCACAATGAGCCTCTCTACATAACAGCTTCAACCGGACGAGCGCCGTCTCCTCGGGTTTTGGTAGATGGGGGATCATCCATGAATGTCCTGCCATCCAAAATGATGGATCTGCTAGGGATCAAAGCGAGTGGTCTAAAGCCCTCAACTCAGGCAATCAAGGCATACGACTCAACGTCCCGCCCAGTCTTGGGAATAGCCACCTTGAACCTGTGGTTCGGAAAACAAATGGTCCCGACGGATTTTCAAGTCATCGACATCCCGATCACATTCACTGCCATTTTGGGACGCCCGGCTACACCTGCATCAATGGGGTGGCATCCACTCTCCATCAGTGCGTAAAGTTCGTCCAAGGAACAGATCTAACCATCATCTACGGTGATAGCGTAGTCACCGAAAGGACCGACACAAACGGCGTCCCGGTCTTAGAGATCAAACACGACGATGATGGCATGATGTTAACAGGGTTCACCATCGAAAGCCCAAAAGCCCAGGTGTGCCACATAGACTTGCCTTTGATTTGGGACAAGATCCCTCCCCCGATGAAAATGATGAAGCACATGAACTACATCCCGGGGCTCGGTTTGGGAAAACGCCATCAGGGTACCCAACAAATCATCCATATCAAAGAACAGAATACCCTCCATGGCTTGGGATACTCTCCTACTCCCGAACACATTGCGGAGGACAAGCGAGCTGCACGGAAACGCTCCGCAGATAGCAAAAGAGGCTTGCACGCAATCTCCGATCTTCGTCCTTATAGCTTCGACATGACCAAGTACTTCACAAAGAAGGCCGGCAACTTGGAAGAAGATCCAGGAAAGGGAACAGAGCTGACCAACGCCAAACAAAGCCGGCCGACAACCATGGACAAGCTCCAATGAACCCGGCAAGATTCGTAGGCCTCAAGCCAAATCCCGTCCGAAGAGCATTTCTCGATACACCGCCTCGCCAGACCCACGACCACCACTATTCACAACGAATTTTGGTTCGGGAAAACCCCTCTTTGGCGTAAGAACTCGAAAACTCTCTCGTCAACACTCCCGCCTTAAACAAGCGGGACAAGTCTCGCATTCGAGCTAGTAACGCCCAAGGCAAAAGCAAAAGACTCCGCAAACGATGCTTGGAACGAGCCACCGCTCCACCTCGCTTCTTCAATGAAGAAATCGAGATGCCGGACTGATTGATTTTGTTTCGATAACTCGTGATAGCAATGATTGGGAACGGTGACACAAAGCCTTTCAAACCCCGCCTCCTATCAAGCTCATTGCCACTCAATAACCGGGCCACCTTCTCCGACCCACCGCCAAAGAAGAAGGACATGATCGAACAACTTGGTCTGACCTCTCGAGTCCTAGAGTCCAGTGTCAAAACTCATCCTGAGTCCATTATCTATGAATTTGAGTCTCTGGAGTCATCTGATGGCCTCACGCCAGAAGATTACGAACTCATTGCCAATAATGTATTCCCGTATGCTCTTAATGAATGCTTCGATCTTTCCGAGTATCCTCTCATTGCATCTTTAACAACTGATAAATTAACTAACACACAAATAGTTAATAACGATTCACTTGATAAAGAAGCAGACACATTAAACGAACAATACATTAAGCACATCTTTAAGCATGTTGTCAAATGAGAGAAAAAACGGGCCCAAGCTGCCGAGGAGGTTTTAACCAAAGTGAATTTGGGAACTGCTGAAGAGCCAAAAGAGATGCAAATTGGAAGTTTCTTCACCGGCACGGAGCAAGACGCATTGACTGCACTGCTCAAAGAATTCGTGGACGTGTTCGCTTGGTCTTACCAAGACATGCCTGGATTAGATCCAAACATTGTAGAACACCGGATTCCCTTGAATCCCGAGGATAAGCCCATCAAGCAAAAGCTACGCCGAATCAAGCCAAAATGGTCTTTACAAGTCAAAGAAGAGATCGAAAAAATGCTCCGCGTCGGCTTCATCAGGGTGATCGAGTACCCCACATGGCTCTCCAATATCGTCACGGTCACCAAGGCCAATGGAAAAGTGCGTTGCTGCGTGGACTTCCGAGATCTCAACAAAGCAAGTCCCAAGGACGATTTTCCACTACCCAACATCGACATGTTGGTAGACACTACAGCCAATTTCGAAGTCAAGTCCTTCGTGGACGGGTTTGCCGGCTACAATCAAATCAAGATGGCCGAGGAAGATCAAGAAAAGACAGCTTTCACAACCCCCTGGGGAACCTACTGCTACACAGTAATGCCGTTCGGACTAAAGAACGCCGGGGCTACCTACCAACGGGCAACAACAACCCTCTTCCACGATATGATCCACAAAGAGATCGAAGTGTACGTCGATGACATGATCATCCACTCAAAGGGATCAGATGGACAACACCTCACACCCGAGAAAATTCTTCAATCGCTCCGAAAACACTCAATGAGGCTAAACCCTGCCAAATGCACATTTGGGGTTAGACGAGGCAAGGTCTTGGGATACATGGTCACCGAGAGAGGCATCGAGGTTGATCCTCAAAAGATCAAGGCCATCATCGAAATGAGACCACCGCAAACTCAGACAGAGGTGAAAAGCTTCATGGGCCGCCTGCAGTATATCAGCCGCTTCATCAACCAATTGACCTCCATGTGCGAGCCAATCTTCAAACTGATGAAGAAGAACGCCGACATCGAATGGAACTCAGAATGCCAAGATGCCTTTGAGTAAATTAAGGCATACCTTGTGAGTCCTCCGATTCTCTGTCCTCCCCACGAGGAGAAGCCACTGTTGCTATACCTAACTATGACCGACACCGTAGTTGGAGCCATGCTCTGTCAAGAAAAGAAAGAGTCACGAGTCGAGAACGCCATCTACTTCGTCATTCGAAAGTTTCAAGGAAGCGAACTCAACTACTCAGGCCTCGAGAAAACCTGCGCAGCTCTGGTATGGGTTGTCGGAAAACTACGGCACTACATGCAGTCGCACACGGTACACTTGGTGTCCAAAATGGACCCAGTCAAATACCTCTTCGACAAACCATCTCTGTCAATGAGGCTCGCCAAATGGTCTTTCTTTCTAGCGGAATTTGACATCAAGTACGTGAACAAAAAGTCAATCAGGGACGGGCAATGGCTGAACAACTGGCTGATTTCCCAACCGACGAGGCTCGAGGCCCTGAACCACAATTTCCAGACGAGGGAATCTTTGCACTCGAAGGCGAAAATCGATGGCAACTGTTCTTCGATGGAGCAGCCAACAAAAAGGGAAATGGCATCGGTATGCTCTTGGTCGATCCCAAGGACGAGCACACCCCAATCGCCATAAAGCTCAATTTCGAGGTAACCAACAATGCCGCCGAATATGAAGCCTGTGCTGCCGGACTACAAGCCGCACTCGAGAGGAATGTCCAGAAACTCGAAGTTTATGGGGACTCACTCGATCATCAACCAAGTCTCCAACAAGTGGAAAACCATAGACCCAGGCTTGCAAAAATACCATGCCTGCATGGAGGACCTCATCACACAATTCGAAGAGGTCACCTTCCACTACTTGCCAAGAGGCCGAAACAGGTTTGCAGATGCCTTAGCCACCTTGGCTTCACTTGTGGAAATCCCTGAAGGAAAAGCAATCAAACCCTTCAAAGTCGGACGAAAGGAAATCCCTGCCTACTGTTGTGAGATCGAACCAGAACCTAAGCCCATCAATGAGCCATGGTATAACCAGATCTTCCAATACCTCAAGAACGGGGAAACCGCCTTCATGAACAAGGAAGGCCAACACACAGAAGGGGTCAAAGCCAAGAGCATCATGGCCCTAAAATGCCTCGCCTCACATTTCGTCATCCTTGGGGACATGCTATACAAGAAACGCTACCATGGACCACTCATACGCTGCATCAACCAGGAAGAGGCAAACAAGCTCATGAACGAAGTCCACAATAGGGCTTGCGGTCCCCACATGAACGCCAGAGCCCTGATGCAAATCATTCTCAGGATGGGCTACTACTGGATCTCTATGGAGGCAGACTGCATCCACTTTGTCCGAAGCTGCGACAAGTGTCAACGGTTCTCCAACCTCAATCATCTACCTCCCCACGATCTCTACTGCATGACTACACCCTGGCCATTTGCCACTTGGGGAATTGACGTCATCGGGAAAATCGTTCCGCCAGGCAGCAATGGTCACGAGTTCATCTTAGTAGCCATCGACTACTTCACCAAATGGGTCGAAGCCAAGTTCTACAAGATACTCACCTCCAAGAAAGTCGCGCATTTCCTCAAGGAAAACATCATCTGCCGATACGGCATCCCGAATGAGGTCATATCAGACAACGGTTCACACTTCGAGGGGGAATTCGACAGACTGCTGGCCGAATTCAAGATCACACGCCACAAATCTTCTCCCTACCGGCCACAAACAAATGGCGCCGTAGAAGCAGCAAACAAGACCCTCGAACAGATCATCCGAAAAATGACCACCCGAGGACGAGATTGGCCCGAGAAGCTACACCTTGCACTTTGGGGCTACCGAACATCAGTCAGAACAGCCACGGGAGAAACCCCATTCGCCCTGACATATGGGATGGAAGCAGTCCTTCCCATTGAACTGGAAATTCCCTCACTCCGAGTCCTGCTGGAAAATGACGTCAACGAAGTCGAATGGCTCCGAAGCCGACATGACGAATTGGCTCTGCTATACGAGCGACGACAAAAGGCCATTGAACACGTCCGAGCCTATCAAAGTAGGATGGCTAGAGCTTTCGACAAGAAAGTCAAGTCCCAAGACATCAGGGAAGGCGATCTGGTACTCAAAGAAAAGCCTCCCACTCGGACCAACCCACTGGGAAAATGGGAACCAACATGGATCGGCCCTTTCGTGGTTCAAAAGATCTTCTCCGGAGGTGCCATGAAGCTGACAGACCTAGACGGCAATCCCTTCATGAATCCAAATAACTAAGCAAACTTCGCAGATACTTCGCCTGAAGAAGAACAACGGTGCATCTCTTGGCACTCCATGTAGTGTCGAACTACGCAGACCTGAGCCCTCTAGTCCGGGGGAACGTAGGCAACCTTAATTGGTCCGGTCTAAAAATAAAAGTACACAAAAAAGTCAAAAGTTTGAATGTCAATCAAGACCTCCATCAAGCTACGCACTTTTCAAGAGCACGCCCCAACGTCACCTTGACCAAGTCAAACAACGGCGGCAACATCAAAGGACATCCGGAGGTCACTCAACGTCAAACGACTGACCCATGTCTACTTCCAAGCCAGGGGCTTGTCTTCGCCCTCACGCGCTTCAAAAAAAAAACAAAAAAAGAGAGCTCGAGCAAGGGCTCACAAAAAAAATAAAATAAAAAAAAAGCTCAAGTAGAAGCTGCGAAATTGAGGTCAAGAGCCCGACGCCAACAAAGGGCAAGGAAGCTACGGAAATGACCATCAAAACGACTTGTCAGGGGATCATTCAACCTCTCAGCCAAGCACAAAGCCTAAGCAAAGGGGATTGCCGTCAAGGCCCAGACTACTTCAGTCCGCAAAAGCAACAGAAAAGTCCAAAGATGGACGCCGACAAGGTGCACAAAAGAAACAAAGGCAAACAAGAGATCTTGCGTCTAGACAAAGCTTTAAAAGTAAATCACAAATCACTAACGGTTACAACATTTCTTGATGAGTTCAAGCACGGTCTACTCTCAAGTTCACAACATGCTAAAAGACAAATTTTAATACATTTAACAAATAATGTGTTTACAATGCAATGAATGGATACCTAGAAGGTCATTCCGCGCCATCTGCGCTTGTCCCCTCGCCATTCTTCCCTTTCTTCCCTCGTCCCCGGCGAGTCTTCTTTCGCTCCACGCGAACCAACTCTGCGTCTCTCAGTCCGAGATCAGGGGTCCTCCCCGTATAGTCAAACAATCCAATAGCTCTCAGGGCTTCATTCGCCCGTGCTTCGGCTCGGATCTCCTCCCTGCGAGTCTGTAAAAGGGGACCTCTCCCCGTCGGGCCGATCAACTCGTCTCGTAGTCAAATAAAGTGTCTCCCGTAACATCCCGAGGGTCGACTGTGCTTCGAAACTCCTAAGGCAATAGCTACTACGGCAACCGGGTCCCGTAATCGCTACACGCCCGCTCTCCAAAGCCACTTGGGATCGCCCAACACGCCGCTCATACCAAAGCCGTGTACCGAGTCGTCAATACGACACTCTCCCGACGTCTAAGGAGCACCACAGGAGGGAAAGAGGAATACTTCCATACCCTCAGAAAATACAAGAAAGCACCAGGAGCTTCCATACAAAGAGGAGCTATCTCCGTAGTAGCAAGGTCATCCCAGCCCAACAAAGGCTCCTGCTTCATCCTAAACTGCCAGGAAACAAGCGACGGAATATAGAAGGAGGACCAAGAAAAACCTGGAACTCTGACAACATAGGACCCTTCCTGAAAGACCCTCCTAGTCTCAATTCCCCAGTGGGGAACCCACCAACGGATCTGATGCGTACCAAGCCGTGCCATCCATCTCTCCCAGGCGGACTGATCCATATCCAACACAAGAGGTCGCTGAGCAAATGACCACGGGCTAAACGACGTCGGAGCCTCGGGCATGGCCTGAAGTCTCTCTCGCAGCCACAAGGTGAGCAAAGCGGGGCTTCCCCCTCTCATGAACCGATCCCCAATCGCCAGACGGTCAATACCATGAAGAGTCTCCCCCAGCACCAACGGGACTATATCCTCTCCAGCTCTGCAGTGCCCAACCACATCTAGCAAAGCGCCATCGCAAATGCCAAGGGAGCTGACCATGAAAAGCGTCGCCATCACGCACAAAGCAAATGCGTCCCAAGAGACATCACTCTCATCATCAACCATAAACCGCTCCGGCAGCTCAGAAATGTCAATATGACCCGAATCAAGGATCATGCCCTGCACTTCTTCCAACGAAGTATGAAGAAAGCCTGCAAGTTTCACGCTCACAACAGCAAAGACCACCAATCAAAGGAAGCGAGATGGCCTCCACCTCCGGTCCTCCAATCAAAGCCCGAAAATCCTCGAAAGTGGGCACCATTTCATTGTAGGAAAAGCAATACACATGCCTCCTAACATCCCAGAACTTCGCGGCAGCCCGCAACAACTCCCAATCAGGAACCAACTCCTTAAAAGACCAAATCGAGCAAAGACGAAACCTTACCTCGAAAGCCCGTCTCTGATGCCTCATACGGCGCCGCATCCACGTTTTCAGCTGCTCAAGGAAGTGTGCTTGCCTCTCCTGCGAAAGCCTCGGCAAAATTCTAGGAACGTACGAAGAATCCATGGCAAAAATGGAGGTTCCTAGAGAAAATGGGGGAGAAAGCTCGAAAATGGCTGCAAATGGGGAATGGGAAAGACCGTACACCGGAAAGCATTTATTTCCTTCCCAAAAGCAAGGTTGGTCCGTACGGACCTCTTTGCAACCTAGGTCTGTCCGTACGGACCTTATTGCATCTTGGCCCCACTTTCTCAGCAAACAGTACAACAACCTCTGTTCTCAGCAGGACCTTGCTCCAAACTGCCCAGACACTGGCCAAAGCCATTTCCGACAAACATACACTACCCACAAACGCACTCTCATCTCACGTGGCATGCACAAAATAAAAAAAATAATAGCAACAATTCCTAGGTCAATCCCGGGAATCACAAAAACGACATTACATCTTAAAATGAAATACTTTTGCCATGCAAATACAAGTGTTTTATTACAGGTACCCATAAATGTCTGTTGCTAAAAAAAAAAGAGAAGATATGGAAAGAGGGAAAGAAAATGAACCCTAGTCCGACTCTTCAGCATCATCATCCTCCCCAAGATCATCAAGCGAGAAGTCGGGCATCCCGGTGAACTCGCCAGTCATATCCTCGTCATCAGAGTACCGAGCTCCCTCCGGAGGCTGGTACTCAAAGTAATCAGAAGGATCAAATCCGACGAAAGGATCGAAGAAGGAAGGCTCTGACGAACCCTCACCCTATGCATCCTGCTGAGGAAAGAACTGGTAAAGGGTCTGCGGCCTCGGAGCTCCCGAAGACGTCCCGGCATCCATGCTATGCCGCCCCCGTGAAGGTCCCTCCTGCTGTGGCTCCGGCTCGGCTCTCGGTGGAGGAACATCTACAGAATGCCTCGAAGGCATCGGCGTGTACGTCGACACACGTCGCGAAGACCGACAAGACATCTTCGACGCCATCTTCTTCGCGAAAGACCGCATCGCCACGTAACGGCGGGTCAGCATGTCAAAAGCCCTCCCCGAGACCTGCACAAGCAAGCAGCCAAAGAAACGCTCGAATACAAAGCCATACTCAACAACAAAAAGAGAAAAATACGTAAAAGATGCCAAGATGGAAAAGAGTAAGCACACTCACCGGTCTATCAGGATCTACTCGATAGGCAAGCAGGAGCTCGCTAGTGGACGGGCACGACACCCTCCTCCTCGAGGAATCCCCACGAACATACGTAAAGTCCGCCTGTGCACCGAAACCTCTGGGGGACCCTGCGGACCAGCCTCCCTCTCCCTCGCCAACACCTGTGGCTTCCTCAACTTCCTCCTCACAAAGTCCCCATACTCCTCTCGATACAAAACAAACTCCTCGGCACCCACGCCGCCAAGATACCTCTCAAAATCCAACACATCCATATCCCGGGAATCCAACATCCCAAAAGGAGGGTCCCTCGAAGCCAAGGGAAGCATACCCGGGCCATGCCGTCAGAAGACCCGCTCTCCCAAATACATGACATCGCAAGTCAGGCCCCGCAGCATCTTCCACTGCACCATCACCAGGGGAGCCCCCTCGAAATCATCGTCCTCATATCGAGCCCAAGGATACAGAACAAACCTCTCCGGGCTATCTCTCTCCAAATGTTCCTGCACATCCCCGTAGGCGATGGTGAGCTTCCCCCTGCTGGTCCTCCTCCTCCTCGCCGGGCGGGCCCAACCTAACATAGCAGGATACGCTGCTATGGCCCCAGGATCTCTATCCCACGGGAAGCACTAAAAGATCTCATAGAACCACACCTGTGACAAAAGCAAAAAAAGGCTCAGTGCAAAAGAAAACGGAGAAACGACAAGTTGCTAAATCAAAAACAGCAATGAACTCATACCTCCAAAGCAAAATCAAAACAAGCCAAGGAACTGGCCACACCCCGGCTAAACCAGTCCAAGGAGAAGTAGAGCTCGGCCAAGCCCGCCTCGCCCCAAGAGATATCACAAACTCTCTCTAAATCAATCAAGCTCTCCAGCAGAGCAAAAGGAGCCGTAGTCGAGTGGTTCGAGAACAAAGTCTCGAAAAGCGCAAACCACAGGAAGGAGCGCGCCAGCTGCTCCGCCCACCCGGCCGGTACCCGAACATAGGCCCCAATACCGGCCGTGATCCTCATCTCAACATCACTATACAACATGCCAAGACCCCTGCGAGGAACAGCGCAAAGCCCAAGCAGCCTCGCCAAGCACATCCTCGACAATCATATCTCGCCACCGCACCGGCCCTCCTTTCAAGGAAAGCCCGTGATAGCAAAGAAAGTCCGCGGGCGTCATTGTCACCTCTCCCCAGCTCGATGGAAGGTGTGGGTGGTATCCCACCGCACTCAAAAGGCCAAGGAAGACGCTCTTGTTCTTCCTCGTGTCGAAACCCCGCCAAGTTCTCCACGAACACGCCTGTGCCGTAAGCATAGACTAACCTCCTGGGCTCGGCCGCCATCCACGTAAATGTCCGCATCCGCGGCCACAACTCAACAATGCCTCGAGCGATCCCCGAGTCTTCATCTTCTTGGCTTTCCCACCAAGAGCCCTCATCCCGCAGTAAACACAAAGAAAGGTACGTCGCCACGCACTTAATGCAAAATACTAAAAGAAAATCAAAGCACAAAAGACCGTCCCAACACGGCAAAGCACATATATCCCATCACAAAACACGGCACATATTGCACATAATTTTTACATGCAACTCAAAACATGACATGCATTATACATAATTTTTCCATGCAGTCCGTCACAAAAACACGGCACACACTGTACAAATTTTCTCAAAAGAGGGATTAAGCCCTACACGACACATTTTCAAAATAACCCGTCACAAAACACGGCACACATTGCACATATTTTCCCCACAAAGTCCGTCACCAAAAACACGGCACACACTGCATAACACATTTTCAAAAGAAAAGTCCGTCCCTACACGGCACATACTTTCAGACAAAACCCGTCACAAAACACGGCACATGTCACATTTTTTGTCCCTACATGACAATTTTTCTCACAATGTACATACATAAAAAGCATAATGTACAAAACACCAAAGCATGCAATTCATTAGAGAGGCACTTTATTTTCACAAATAAGAGCTAATCTACACATTTCTGCACAAAATGCACATATTCACAATTTTTACATGCCCAATTTCAACAATTCATCAAAAATTCCACAAAAGGCATGGCAAATAACAAAAGCCCCAAAATGCGAAAAACTAAAATCTAGTTCTAGCATTCAAAAATTCAAGCAAGAAATCGGGATGAAATGGATTTCTTACCTCCCCGACGTTCCTAGAGCGACGATTGTGCACCTCCGGATTCGGATATAATACATCCGGGTTCTTCGAAGATGGAACAAAGGAGATCCAATTTTTTTGGAGCTCCATCCGTTGCTCGATCACTTCTTGACTGCGTTGTCAATGACCCCTCCGAGATCCTTCCGCCATTGCGAGAAATTCAAGCGAAAAATGGAAGATTTTGGTGTAAAAATGGAGGTTTTCTCCTTCTCTCTCTCTCGGATGCACGAACTGAAGAAGAAGAAGTGAAGGGGGCCTCGGGTTTTTAACCCAGTCAAAATCTGGGAACTGTAAAAAACCAACCTGGTCCGTACGGACCTCTTTACATCCCAGGTTGGTCCGTACGGACCTTCTTGCAAAGAGGGGCCAAATTACTTTTCTGCCCTTATAATCTTTGCCCCTGGCTGTCCTAAGGCCTATTTCAGCAAAATCAGTGCAATTTGGTCCTTAACCAACGGCAATTCAACCACCGGCCGTCAATGTAAGCCCGGACATCGCCCACTCAACGGCAATTCAACCACCGGCCGTCAGTGTAAGCCCGGACTTCGCCCACTCAATAGCAATTCAACCACCGGCCGTCAATGTAAGCCCGGACTTCGCCCACTCAACGGCAATTCAACCACCGGCCGTCAGTGTAAGCCCGGACTTCGCCCACTCAACGGCAATTCAAGCACCGGCCGTCAGTGTAAGCCCGGACTTCGCCCACTCAACGGCAATTCAAGCACCGGCCGTCAGTGTAAGCCCGGACTTCGCCCACTCAACGGCAATTCAAGAACCGGCCGTCAATGTAAGCCCGAACTTCGCCCACTAAAACGGCAATTCAAGAACCGGCCATCAATGTAAGCCCGTACTTCGCCCACTACGGCAATTCAACCATCGGCCGTCAATGTAAGCCCGGACTTCGCCCACTCAACGGCAATTCAACCACCGACCGTCAGTGAAAGCCCGGACCTCTCCCACTAAACGGTGAAACAAGCACATGAAGGAGCCCACACCTCCCAGCACAAATCTCAAGGCACAAAATGCCTCCAAAATGCTCAACGACAACGCAAGCACCGGCCATCAAAGTAAGCCCGAGCTCCTTCCCCAGCAAGTCAAAAGGAAGTCGTACAAGACTACATATCCCCAGCACCGGCCGTCAATGTAAGCCCGGACTTCGCCCACTCAACGGCAATTCAAGAACCGGCCGTCAATGTAAGCCCGGACTTCGCCCACTCAACGGCAATTCAAGAACCGGCCGTCAATGTAAGCCCGAACCTCGCCCACTCAACGGCAAAACAAGCGTAAGAAGGAGCCAACACCTCCCAGCACAAATCTCAAGGCACAAAACGCCTCCAAAATGCTCATCGACAACGCAAGCATCGGCCATCAAAGTAAGCCCGACATCACCCTCTCAGCAGAAAAGGCCCCTACAAGGCCACGATGATCCCCAACAGACGAACACTGGCGGCCATCGTAGGTCCAACCTTCTCCCCAGCAGACAAAGCACAAGGCAATCACGCCTCTCGAAATCAAGCACAAGGCAATCACGCCTCACAAAAGGCCTCGCCAGGTTCATACTCCTGAACCAAGCTCCAATTTAAGTTCATACTCCTGAACTAAGTCTCAAACGCCAGGTTCATACTCCTGAACCAAGCTCCAACTTAAGTTCATACTCCTGAACTAAGTCTCAAACACTAGGTTCATACTCCTGAACCAAAATCCACAGTGATTCAAGTCCTCACGCATGGAAAACCGCAGCCAGAAGACGATTCAAGTCCTCACACATGGCAAACCACAGCCAGAAGACGATTCAAGTCCTCACGCATGGCAAACAGCAGCCAGAAGATGATTCAAGTCCTCACGCATGGCAAACCGCAGCCAGAAGACGATTCAAGTCCTCACGCATGGCAAACTGCAACCAGAAGACGATTCAAGTCCTCACACTACCTCCAGCCCGTAAGGCTTTAAATCACTCGGTCTGGAAGACCATATAAACCTCCCACCTCACTACCTCCAGCCCGGAAGGCTTTAAATCACTCGGTCCGGAAGACCGTATAAACCTCCCACCTCACTACCTCCAGCCCGGAAGGCTTTAAACCACTCGGTCCGGAAGACCGTATAAACCTCCCAAATCACTATCTCCGACCCGTAAGGCCTTAAACCACCCGATTAGGAAAATCAAAAAGTTTCCATCCCAGGACACCACCACGTCCTCACAATTGACCTCGACAGTCACCACATCTTAGGACACCACCCCATCCTTACCACTGACCTCGGCAGTCACACGATACTTCAGGGCACCACCACGCCCACATACACTCACAAATTCACGACCTCTGAACTACGACCAGGCTTGATTCCCGCCAGGGATACGTAGGAATCCTATCACAGGGTCCAGCCATCGACCTATATGGTCACCCAGGATGCCACAACTTCCTCACCATCGACCTATGCGGTCACCCACAGGACACCACCACGTCCATGCACAAAGTTTCAGTCAGAGGACCCTTTCCATCCTCGTGCACCACAAACACTCACCCCACACCCGAACTACGATTAGGCTTGATTCCCGCCAGGGATACGTAGGAATCCTATCACAGGGTCCAGCCAACTGACCTAAACGGTCACACAACGGGACACCGCCACGTCCTCACCCTGACCTCCACGGTCACTTCCTCTCCCAGCACGCGATCCAGATTAGGACCCTAATCTTATCAACGGCCCCACATCCTCCGTAAGTGACGTCGTCGAGGGGCTTCTGTAAGTACCCCAATCTGGATCACCCTCTTCCGAGCACATGGGAAACACCGCAGACTCACAAACACAGTCTCGAAGACCTATGGCACTCAAAACCCTAAAAAAACCCTCAGCCAAACCAAGGGAGGAGCCTTCCTGGGATAAAAAGGGACAAAAGGACCTTTTGGGAATTTTCAGGAAATTGGAGAAGCAAATAAGGTCCGTACGGACCTCTTTGTTGCAATAATTACTGAATCCCCTTAAAGTCCACAATATTCCCTCAAATCCCGGAGAAAATTATTACCCTCATGCATGGTTGGTCCGTACGGACCTCTTTGCATGCCAAGATGGTCCGTACGGACCTCTTTGCACAGGGGACACCATCATTCCAGAATATTCACAATTATCACATATTCCCTCAAATCGAGGAAAACTAAAATTCTGGATAACCTAGGAGGTCCGTACGGACCTCTTTGCACGAAATCCACCACTATAAATAGAGGGCTCCCCCTCCCATTTCATACACACCTCCCTCTTCTCTCTTCTTCCCCTAGCCTTCAGGCTCCCCTCTATGACCCTTTGGGGCAATCCCGGCCCCTTTCGGATCCTTCCGAGGCCTTTCGAGCTCCCTCGTGGTGCTCTGAAGCCTCCCCGAGCGCTCTCGCGACGCTCCCGCGCTGCCCCGAGGCACTCTCGAGGTACTCTGAGGCCCCTCGTGGTACTCCGAGGCCTTGCCTGGTCTTTCTAAGGTGTCCCGGCTCTTTCCGAGTCAAACCGGTAGCTTGAACACACGCCGAAACTCTGCCCGAGTGACTCCTGCCATCCCAACGCACGCCGAAACTCTGCCCGAGTAATCCCTGCGATCTCAACGCACGCCGAACCTCTGCCCAAACGCAGCCTACAATCTCAACTCACGCCGAAACTCTGTCCGCAGACAACTGGCCCCTCCCGAAGCAATCCCGGTCCGTGCCGGAACATCATTCCATCCTCAAACACTATTCCCCAGCGGAAGACAGACACGAACCAACATTGGTAAGGTTCCTTCCATTCCTATTTCAATACATTTCAATAAATAGTGTACAATGTAGACATCTGATACAGCATGCATTTTTAAAAGAACACACACACACACACACAACATTTAAAGAATATTAGGGGTATCCGAAAGACTCGTTTTTACGAGGCGACTCGGGTGAGCTCTAAGATTCTAATATTCTCTTCCCGAGGAGTCATCTGACATCCAAACTCAAAATCTCATCACACAAAAACAATTTATTATTATTTTTAAACTGATGCCCTTTCTCAATGTTTTGGGCTTAACAATAAAAACGGCGTGGCGACTCTACAAAGCAAAACACAGCGAGACACCTCCACCGACGAAACGAACGCTGCAAGGCGGGGGAAATGCCAGATGCCGGGTCGCGAGCGCGTTGCCTCTCGGATCCGGGCTATTTCACACGCGCTCTCCTATTTGCTATAAAAATAGTACCTCCGATAACATTGGAGGAATCCGCCGCCTGTTGTTGATTTATCGCGAAGACCCGACCCTGAACCTTAGGCTTTCCCGAGGAATCTCTCTTTTGACCTTGAGAAGTCTCAACACCACCCGAGACTGCTGGCTTCATCGGCCTAAGGCAATCTTTTTGAAAGTGCCCCGACTGTCTGCAATTCAAACATTTTCCCAATCTCTTCCAACAAAACTCCCCTACATGCCCTTCCTTCTGAGAGTAAGTACAAATTTTCTTTGGTGCGTTCCCCTGATTAACACCCGACTTTTGAACCCCAAACTGACCTTGCGGCTGGCCCTTAAAATAAAATGTTGATCCTTGCCCACTTCGGTTATCTCGACCCTGATGTTGCGGTCTACCTTGTCCTCCTTGCCTTCCCGTATGAACCCCCTCAGTTTTCCTCTTATGCTCTTCAATGTCGTGTTCCACGTGATATGATCTATCCACGGCATCTTGAAAACTTTGAAACTTGTGAGCCACCAATGACGTCCAAATGACCGTCTTCAAACCCCGAACAAACCTCATAGCTTTCCACTCTTCCGTTGCCACCAAGTGAGTACAGTACCTTGACAATTCCATGAACTTTGCCACATATTGTGCCACGGTCATCGCATTCTGCTCCAAGTTAAGAAATTCTATTTCCTTTCTGTCTTGATCCACGGTTGGAATAAAGGGTTCCTTGAATTTTCTTACAAAGTACTCCCAGGTATAAGGAACGTGTGCCTCGTCCCAACATGTCTTGAGAGCTCTCCACAAATGCTCAGCTGCACCCGAGAACTTATAAGCTGCAAACCTGACTTGCTCCTCCTCGGTACACCTCAGCACCTCAAAAATATTTTCCATTGACTCAATCCACCTTTCTGCCTTTGCTACATCCGGCTCCCCATCATAACCGATAGGCTTCAATTTCAAAAACTGCTCTAATCCCACTGTTGGTACTGCTTGTTCTCCCTGATGGCATTGATCATTCATGGCCTTCATAGCCACTTCCAACATCCCTTGGAACATATCTCGGGTCTCCTCTCGAACATTTCCCCGGCCTAAAGGTCCGGTCGGATCTCCTTCCACTCCTGCCATAGCAATTGAGTACCTGCATAAAACATATAACATTACTCACTCGATCCATTTTACCCTCCTAGGTCATATAGTCACTCTAGACTATCTAACCTAAGGCTCTGATACCAACTGACGCGCCCCGACCCATAGACCTACTTGGCCACGTGCCGAGACACGTACTGAAGACGCCCTTTAAGAAAAAAATTTCAAAATGTACTTTCAAAATGTTTCACTATGTAAACCTGTTTGACATTTAAAACTTTACTAACTTACCAAACCAAATTTAACTATTTAACTTCAACCTACTCACTCCACATCTACACCATTTACAATCACACACTTATTTACAAACCAAGGAACCTAGTTCCTAAATGAAAAATATTTACAAAACCATTTTGAAGTTACAAAATAAGGATACATTAAGACTATGAATACTACCCCAAGGTCATACATTTACATAATGTATCCTTACCAAACTTTCCTCCAAAACCAACTTGGCGCCCTCTCGATACTCAAAGCGTCCTAGCCCCTGACCCAGCTCGATCTAGGAAAACAATGAAATGACGGGGTGAGAAAATCTCAATAAGTTATATATAAGCAACTAAATGAGATGCAAACACATGAAAGACCTTGAACAACAAATCATATATATATCACCTTCTTATCACTCTAAGAAAGATATATATATACATATAGCAAATAAGTGCGATAATATAACACTTAGAAGGATACTGAGCCAAGGTTTCATCCTCAAAAGGATATCCCGATCCAAGCTGCAACAATCATTGAAGAAACGGTTCCGGAACCAAACATAGTAACAACAAGAGGACTATGACACAAAGTCATATCCAATAGTGCAACTAGACTTCCCTTGAGCCAGTTCACTACCCCCAAACCATGGCCAATGGCAGGGCAAAACGGGAACCAGTGTATGGATTATAACGAACTTGGCTCGTGTGCCATTATAATCTCATAACACTGCCCACAAACAAGTACCAGCTGGGTTTCACGTATAAGCATAGTAATTAACTACTTGCTTAACCAATCAATGTATGATTCCAAAGTAGGGAACCATACAAATAAAGCATATCAAATGATAGCAACAAGATAACAATTATCCAACAATAGTAGCACTAAGGCTAATTCATCCTTGAATCAATTCAATGAACTTAGGATTCCAAAGTAAGGAACCCTAATCAAGCACTTCACAAATATTTTACCATTTATAAGGTGTAACACATAAGGACTACATACTTATTAAAGTTATTCAAGGATGTCAACAATAGTATAGTGATAATATCAAGGTTAAGTTCCATAAATCCAACGTACTTTACCCCATAATTTAAACATATTCAATTGATCACAATAGAAATGTAAATACTTCCTTTTGTTATTCATACCTTGTACTTTGATTGTAGTGATCCATTGGTTGGGATATAAGTGAAAAAATTGAACCTATATGGCTTTGAATTGCATATCCAAAAATTGGTCAGGGCACGACTCGTGCCCCTTTGACACCCCTCCAGAATCAGTCGTCCAAGCAATGGCACGACCTGTCACGACTGATGGGCACAACTCGTGCCATAGGCCACGACTCGTGCCCTCTACAGATTTGCAAAAACAGAGCTGCTACTCAGCTTTTGACCCAAAACAATTCCAAATTCATTTGTACCAACTTAACCCCAATACCAAAAGCCAAGTTTCAGTCCCATGCTAACCAAAAGTATGGTAAAGAAATGTCAACATGACCCAAATCCATTCTTTTCCTTTTACAAATTATCCAAAACATTTCCCTTTGTTCCCAAAACTCCATTAATGACTCTTTCAACACCAACCTCATTTCCATGGAAACCAAACACACATTTTTCCATCCCATAACCTTGGAAAATAATTTTTAAATTCCCATACAACATTGCACAACATAACTACATGATTTATAACACAAAATGAACACAAAATCTAGAAAATATAATTACTTACTTGAAAATTAATAGGAAAATTTTGGAACTTTTATCGGATAGAAATGAGCTCCTTCTTCTCACGAACACTCCAAAACAAATAGATCGAAGAAAGGATTTTTCTAGAATTAGTTATGGATTTTTAGGTGAAGAGGTTAGGGTTTGGGAAAAGAACCTTGGATGAACATGAGCTGAAAGGATTTTCTTTTCTTCCTAAATTAAAATACTCTTACTCCCTTTTCCATGGATAATACTCCATTTTCACCTAACCCCCTTCATTATTAACCCTCCCTACTACTAGAACCCTTAATATACACTACTTACACTCAAGCACCTTGAACATTAATAAATGTACTACTCATTTTAACAAGTTACTATTTTTAACTACTTGCTCCTAATATTCTCATAAAGCATTAAATAATGATTTTTATTTATATTTCTTTAAAATAGCATGTAACTCATAAAATACCAACTAGAACATAATTTCTACAATTAAAATGCAACACATAATAATATGAAATGCACTTCTATATATGATTAAATTGACTCGAAATATAACCGAGAATTAGGGTCGTGACATTGCCCCTGCATTTTTTAACCCAAATGGCATGTCGATATAACAATATATACCTTCACGAGTTATGAAGGCATATCTTCTTGATCAGAAGGTTCCATCTGGATTTGCTGATAGCCTGAAGAAGCGTCCATGAAGGTCAGTACGTCATGGCCAGCTGTTTCATCTACCAGAGAACCAATATGGGGTAACGGGAATGGATCCTTGGGACATGCTCTGTTCAAGTCCGTAAAGTCTACGCATACACGTCATTTCCCATTTTTCTTCTCGACAAACACCACATTGGCGAGCCACCTAGGATATTGCACCTCTCGGATCATCTTTGACTTAAGTAGTCTCTCTACTTCTTCCTTAATGATCTGATTCCGCTCTTGGGCAAACTTCCTCCTCTTCTGATGGACCGGCTTGATGGTAGGGTCGATATTTAACTTGTGAGTTATGATGCTTTTATCTATCCCAGTCATATCTTCATGTTTCCAAGCGAAACACATTTTTCTACTCTTCAGAAAATTGATAAACTCTTTCTCGATTTCAGGGGGTAAGTCAACTCCAACTAGCACATGGTCATCAAGGTTAGAGGCATCCATGGGTACTTTTCTTACGTCATACTCAGCAGCCTCCAAGATGTCCTTGACAGCTTTCTGTAATTGCTATGCTGGACGGGAAGTTGAGCAGGCTTTCATGTCTGTTTTATAACATTCCTTTGTTGGTCCCCTTTGACCTTGATTACCCCCCAAGGCATCGACATCTTAAGGAACTGGTAGTATGTGAATGGAACAGCTTTCATACTATGGATCCATGGTCTTCCCAGGATGAAATTATAAGCTGATGAACAATCAATCACGCAAAATCTTTCCATGAAATTCAATCCTTCAACATAGACTGTTAATTTGATTTCTCCAATTGTTTGCTTGGTCTCCCCACTGAACCCGACTAGGATGGAAGAATTCTTCACAACTTCGGTTACGGGAATTGACATTTCTTCTAACGTACTCTTCATGACCAAGTTTACTGAACTTCCGTTGTCGACCAAGATACGCTTCACCTTACAATTGGTAATTTGCAAGGTGATGACTAACCTGTCATGATGTGGATCCAAAATATTTTCCTTATCATCTTGATCAAAGATGATCTGCTGGCCCATAGGAATATCAGGATTTTGTGCCGGTAACTCCATCTTGTCTTCCTTAGAATCTTTGGCATGACGTTTGGCTGCAGAGTACGTGGTGCCACAAATGTCTGACCCTCCTGTAATAAAGTTGATCACCTTAGTTGCAGGAGAAGGTGGAGACGGAGCATCAGCGACGGCTTCCTTTGCTTCAGCTCGTCCTTTTCTATGTCCGAGTAAATCTTTAAGGAGGCCTTTAAAGAGTAAGTGGCTGATTTCCTTCCTCAAGGCAATGCAATTTTCTGTAGTATGGCTAAAATCTTCATGGTAAGCGCACCACTTAGATTTGTCCTTCCAAGGTGCTGCCCTGTCACCTGCCTTTGGCCACCTCGCCTTACTCCCTATGTTGTCCATCGCATGTAGGAGCCCTAAAATGTCAACAAAAAAACAATAATCACTAATCTTAGGATAAACGGTTTCATCCTCAACATTCTCATCTTCTACAACATTAATTTTAGGATAGTCGGTTTTAGAATAGGGTTTTCCCCTGTTAGATCGATAGTGAGAGGATTCTGTTTTTCTGTCAGGATTTTCGTATGTTGACGTCTTCTTGGTCGAGGTGAGTAAAGACCGTCTGATTGGTCTGCTGCTGTCCATCGAGCTGATCTTTTAGCTGTTGCATCATACTCGTCATAGCAGTTATAATTTCTAACGAAATTCCAGGTAACGTCATGGATGGAGATCCACCCAGGCTCAGTCCTTGGCTTTGGGACGTGATGGCGCCAGAGCCCATAGGTGGATGCAGACTGGATGTTACGGGCAAGCTTGATGCACTGGTTCATGCCCCAGTTGTGATGATGGGGGTTGACATGGCCGAAGTTGGATTGCTCATCTTGATTGGAATCTAAAAAACCAAAGTTCCCACGGACGGCGCCAAATTGTTTTGGACAAATTTCGATAAGTAAATTTGTCTACTCACGGAGGTTTGGGCTTAAATGGAATATAGTTCACAAAGCAAGATGAACATAAGGATGTAATGAGGAAACCCTTAGAACAATCGTCCAAGTGAAAAACCTCGGGAGGCCTTTGGAAAGCCTGCCTAAACCAAAGAAATTTTATTAAGTATTTAGCGTTTCTGAGTACAAGTGTAGAGTGAAAGTAAGCAATATTGTGTAACGTGTATACAGGTGTGTTCTAGGTATAATATATAGGTGTGAATGTAACTGAAAAACAACATCTTGAATGTTATGCTGAAATCTCGCCTAGAATCTCGCCATTTGTTGATGGTGATTAGCCATTATTCCTTCGTTGAAGGATGAGACCGTTGTGTTGTTGCTTGACCAAGTCCATGCAGTCATTTAAATGATTTATTATTATTTATCTCCGTGTTCCTGAAAAATAGGGAAATACAACAAACATTTTCAAGGCTTTAGTCCAAGACGTAAGTTAAGATGTTACCTCAAGATGGATGTCCAAGACGTAGAACATGTTGAGTGGATTTTTTGAGGGTGAAACAATGGACAACTTGGGTGGTAAGGCAAGGTGGCCAAAAGCAGCTGACAACCCTTCACCTTAGAAGGACAAGTCCAAGTGGTGTGCTTACCATGAAGATTTTGGCCACATCACTGACAATTGCATCGCCTTGAGAAAAGAAATTAACTACTTACTTTCAAAAGGGCTCCTCAAGAATTTGCTTAGAAAAAGAAAAGGACGGACCGAGACAAAAGAAGCCATAGCTGATACTCCATCTTCACCTCCTCCAGCAACTAAGGTGATCAATTTTATCATGGGTGGCTCGGACATCTGTAGGACCACATACTCCGCAGCAAAACGTCATGCTAAAGATTCCAAAGAAGATAAGTTGGAACAACCAACTAGGCATCCAGATCCCTCCCCAGGAGAGCAAATCATTTTCGACGATGATGATAAGGAGGACGTCTTAGATCCACATCATGATGGTCTGTTCGTAACTTTACAGATTGCCAACTGCAAGGTGAAGCGCATCCTGATCGACAACGGGAGTTCAGTCAACCAAATCATAAAGAGCACTTTAGAAGAAATGATGATTCCCCTATCAGAGGTTGTGAGGAATTCTTTCGTCCTAGTAGGTTTCAGTGGAGAAACCCAACAGACAATTGAAGAAATCAAGTTGGCCATCTACGTGGAAGAGATGAACTCTATGGAAAGGATATGTGTGATCGATTACCCATCTTCTTATAATGTCATCTGGGGCAGGCCTTGGATCCATAACATGAAAGTTGTTCCATCTACGTACCATCAATGCGTCAAGATGCCAATTCCTTGGGGTGTAATCAAGGTGAAGGGAGACCAGCAGGCCTCCAAGGAATGCTACAAAATGGATATGAAAGCATGTTCTACTTCTCACTAAGCGTAGCTGGTAAAGAAGAAGGTCTAGGATATCTTAAAGTATGTGCATCAAGAGATGTCCACGATCGAAGATGAGTCAGAATGAAGCCGGTACTGGGGCAAGCCGTCATCCTTGTAAGACGTTCAAGATGGCATAATTATTGTCCTACAAAGTACCAGGGGATGCATCTTAAGCATTATTACATGTAAGTTAAAATTTATTACAATTTTAACGCCAAGGTATGAACCTCTTCCTAAAATAATTTTTATTTCTTTCAAATTTATTATTCCTTTTATTCAATCAAAACCCCTACTGACTTAAGCATCGGAGGGGTGTTAGCTTCTGTGATGCAAGATGGAGATCCCCCGAATTTTTATAAATGCCAGAAGCAATATGTTAAAAGCCTGGAAGTGTCAAGCTTATCTTGAATAACATAAGGTACACGACCTCTTTATACTTAAGAACATTTAACAATGTACCTATAGAGTCATGATTATAAAATCACCTGGGCGCACGCTTTTCACACTTAAATTAAAAAAGCGAATTTAATTCACTTTGTTAGGAGAATTATGTCTGCTATTCTAAATTCAAGTTGTGAACTAAGGGTTGTAACATTAACATGTTACCTAAGGGACATCAAAAGATGACATTTCTACATGTCATCCACAACTTGGTTATAACATTGTTGCATGTTATCTTCACAACTTGGTTATAACATCGTTGCATGTTATCTTTACTTAGTGGTTACAACACTGATACGTGTTGCCTTCCGTACCTAGCATAAAAATACTCGAATGGATTAAAACACCAAAAGTACCATTACAATAAACGAAAGTTTAACCAAAGGATCAAGATGTTGGACCTACCCAACACCATCAAAACGAGTGTTTGGACTCTTATGAGCCACTTACAGAACCAAAAAATTTAAAGATGTCTTAGGGGCACCCCCTATCTTAAAACCCAAATTTACATGCCAACAGAGGCATGGTGAATAAAATGAAACCATTGTTCCAAAAACTTGAAAAAGAAATTGTTTTTAATTTCATAATGCAGGTGCAGCTTCAACTTCATTGCCCCACCTTCCTTCCTACCTCCTCCTTCTTCCTTGCCTTGATCGGCCACCTTGGGTTCCTGCACCTTAGAGCTCACTTCACTCATGTGGGGAGCTTCTCCTAGGAATTCATTCAACATGGCTACTTCTTCATCAATTTTCCAATTTACATGTTGCCCATTTTCAAACGCCTTCATCATTTTAATCCTACACTCCATAACCGACTTGCTTGCACCCATCATATACCCTTCCTTTACTTCCTCAAGCTCCTTGATATGTTCCTCTTCTACCTTCAGCATCTTGGCCGTTATGTTGGCAAGCTCATTGTTTTTCTTCTACACTTGCTCTTCAGCCTTCACTGCCCTGAAAGTTTCAAATTTGTGTTTTTGAGCTAGTATTTTGTTACTGTCCTCCTTCACCTCCAACACTTTCAGCAAAAAATCTACCACCTCCACTACCTACGGGGAAAAGAGAAACATGTTACTCTGTTAAATCAAATTCAAGTAAATCAATTGTTTACTTTTCCAAAACAACTTTCCACCTTGGCTTTTGCATCCTCAATCTTCAACCCATCTACTGCCACGATCTCCACATCTTCAAACTTTCTCTTTCTCTCCCCCTTGGCACTCTTGGAACTTTCCCCCTTCGAAAGAGGAGGTTTGCCTTCTTCCTTCTTAACCCCAACTCTCGCTCTAATACCGGACATGACATCTTCTACACCAAAGCTGGCCTTTGACCGAGTCACTGCACAAAAGAAATGTCAAGAGCAGCAATAAAACACAGACGTAATAAGATACGTCAACAAGAGAAAGAAATATACCAGATGACATCTTGCTTAAACTAGCACTAGTAGAAATTCCTTTTCTTTCGCCTAACAACTCTGCAGAAAGCGCCTTAAATTTTTGAAGATCCTCTAGAGACAAACTCAAAATTCGATCAACATTGGCAGATGTATCACCAAGGGGTGGGAAAAGCTCTTCCAAATTGCTAACTGAAAACCACATGTCATCAACATGTAAGGACATGCGTAAAGAGAGACGCAATAATCACGCACATAGCTAAAAACAACTACCTGAAGGGTTCCATGTTGACACCAAATCTCCTCCTCCCTCCAGGCTACTTTTTCTTACATAGAAAAATCTATGTTTCCATCCTCTATCAGCCGCATCAAGACCCATAATCAAAGGATCCCTATTCGGCCTAACCCTAAAATTGTATCTACCTTTGCCAAAAGCCCTAATATCAGAAACAAACGCCAACTCCTCTAAACCTGCCACCACACCATGTTCGGCTGTGATTCTATCTAGGGTGAACAAAATGCGCCATCCTATAGGCATTAATTGACAGTAGGACAGCCGGGTCACTTCGAAAAAGCGGGAAATAGAAGCAGAGAAAGGAAATTTCAAACCTACACTGAAAGGGTATTCATAAAACCATACCAACTCATCAAACACACAATCGACGCTGAAATTTTTGATAGGGATCAAGAACTCAGCATTCGGAGGGAAGGCGTTGTTTCTCTTCAAAGCGTCAGCATGGGACGCGTTGAAATTGCACCGTTCACCCTCTTCATCTAGGATAAATCCTAGACACCTAAAACCCTCGGGCAAAGACGCATCAACGTCTATTACCATTTTCTTACTTTTTCCCATTATGTCGGTTGAAAGAGACAGAGAAGCGAAAAGAGAAAAGAGAGAAAACTAATCGGAGAAGCGGACGGTGACCTAGCGTCGGCTGGACGGAGAATTTTGAAAAAGAAAATATGGTTTCCTTCTTTGAACCATATAAATATGAAGAGACAGTTATAGGCGCCTACGGAAAAGCCCATAATTGCCCTAGTTTTTCCTTAGCCACACGAGTCATCCACCTCATCAACTCCCTAAGCAAAGACGAGGCGACACTTGGCAAAACATTAAGTCTTTCTGTATTCAGTTTGGAAAGCCTCAATTGTAAGATCATGGATTACAAAATGTGTATACTTAATAAATATAAGTGACATGTAGACGTACATGTATAAATCATTAAAATAATGTTATTGAAAAGTATAGAATATTAATTAAATGTGTAGAATTCCCGAGGTGGAAATTACCTTTTTTTTTTTTTTTTTTTTTTTTTTTTTTATGATGGACAGAATGGTAATTTCACACCGCTTAATTGAAAGGGTGTAGTCCCTTGATGAGGTGCCATTGTTTTCCTATATATAGAGGCTTACCATCAGCCTAGAAAACACTACATCATTCTTATATACTCTGTGAGCGCCTCCAACCCTCGGACCTATAAACCGTGTCCCAGGATAGAGGGTCCCAAAATATACCATTTTTCAAAAACTTTTCTTTCCTTTAAATTGAAAAGTACACAACCTTTTTCAAAGCAGTTTCAAAATAACCTCACTACATGGAATTGATTTAAAACCTGCATTAAACATATAACCTGTTTAAGTTACAACCACTACAAAAAAACAGGCTTACACAAGCCAACTAGAAAACAAACCAACTCCAACTGATTACAATACAAACTCTACTGAAAATGTTTTATAACAGCTTTTCAGCATAATTAACCACAACTACTCCCAACTCCCACACAAATATATACATACCCTGAAAACCCAAAATAGGATCCAAACTCCTTCCCGGCCTCACCGGTATGGTCCACCTGTCTCAGCTAAAACTAAAACAATAAAGGGAGAAGGGGTGAGAATAAATCTCAATAAGTTGTTATGCATTCAACAGTATGCCATATACTCTACAACACATAAACAGGTTGCAATAAATCACGTGGGGAAAATAGTAAACACTTTACGTTACCTTTCCTGCCTGACCTGTAAGTCATACTATCTGCAACCCTACACAGGTTGCTCAATATATATGCAACACACACGGGTTGCTCAACTAATATATGCAACATACACAAGCTGTTCAATCTCAAATATGCAACACCCACAGGTTGCTCAATCAATATACTAGTAAAATGGTAAACACATTCTGTTACCTTCTTTTTACCTTTTTCCATCTGAACAATATGTAGTACAACGGTGGGAAATAAACTCCACTCATTTGTGAATTGCTTATTGCCGATTCAAGACTTATACGATCCCGATCGGAGACCCATATAAGCAACGATGGGAGTAGTACTCCTCCCTATTGTGTGGACTGCTGCTTGCCTATCCACGTCTTAAAAGACCCATTTCTAGGGAACCATATAAGACATCATCAATTCTATGAAATGATTGCACAAATCCATAGAAGCTGAACCCCAGCCTGCAACTACAAAAGGGGAACGGCCCAAGGTATAAGGCAATCTAACCACCTCATGGAACACATCCACTAGTGATAGTATTCCTGATACCCCCGAATAAACAACTACTATAACCATAATCAAGCACATGATAGATACTTGAATTTAATCCACCCTTGGGATATCAATATGTAACATGATACTTTACTCATGCTAAACCAATCACAATAGTGTACATATATATTTTACACTATTGCCTAACAACACTCCAATGACATGGTATGCTTACTCATGCTCAAACCAAATGGAACAGTGCAACACGCATTTAAACACTATGTGCACAATCAATCATTACATATAGGTCATCAAGTACGGTACAATAAAATATAAGTAACCCTACTCAATACCCTAAGGTTGAACACTTCCTATAAAGGTTCCAACCCAAACAAATAGTGTAATACACATCTTACACATTACTTGGACCATCCACCATGTAATACAATCAAGTAGGGACTCAATGCATATCAAGTAATCCCTACCAATTCATTATACACTATATAATCTAGTGACAGTGTATTAATACACTTGCCCAAACCAAGTCAACTAGTGCTAACTATTTTTACGTACTATAGCCCCATAACCGTCTAGGGTCAACCAAGTAGGGTTATAATATGCTATACATAGCCCTACACATTCACAATACAACCTTGAACAACTTCTTTTAAAGTTACATGATCAAATACCATGTTTTACAACCATTGATTTAAGTTTCATAAACTGCCTTTCAAGCATGTTCACAACATTATTTAAAGCACCTCCCATTATCCAATTGGACCATTTCAAATTCCACAATGTAGTACTAAAGTTGTACTAGATTCAGGTTTAGAGAGTGTTCCAATTCATGTTGATTAGAATAGGTTTGTAAAGCCTAAAAAAAGGGTCAAAGCTGCAGATTGAAACAGTTCATGTCTCAAAACTGCCTTTCAAGCATTTTCACGCCACTATTTAAAGCTTTTGCCAATATCTTTTTGGCCTATTCCAAGTTTCACATTGTAGTACTAAACTTTTAATACAAGCATAGTTGAAGAGTGATTAAATTCGTACTCGTTTAACTATCCTACAAAGCTTGCAAAGTAGCCATCTTAGCACATTTCTGGGAACAACTCGTGCTGCTGGGAACGAGTCGTTCCCACCACCTGCACGACTGCTCCACAAGCCTCGACTCGTGACCATTTTGGTCACTTGATGTTGCACGACTGAAATGAGCTTGGTCACGACTCGTGCTCATGGGCACGAGTCATGCCTCAACACCAGAAGCCACGTTTTGAACTGGTTCAACATCAGCAACTGCAACCTTTGTTCTCAGCTTTCCCAGGTCATATTACAACAATATTCATACCTGGTTTAGCCCCAAAATACACTCTGTTTATGCCTCATAACATCTAGACAACATCCTTACCATTCAACCAAGCTTTATTGATCAATTAACAACCCATAATTATCCCCTCTCAACCTACTTATACTCAGTTCACTTCAGCTACTGCCAAGACGTTTTATAACTGTCTATACACCGATTTCGGACAATAATATACTCCCTTAAGGTCTTATAACATATATATAACATGTATAAACATCAATTATACCAAATCCACACCAAATACTCAAGCCATGGCATGGAAGTATTCAAGTTCTACCCAAACCAATTTCCTTTTTATTTTCAACCCTCAGCTATGTTTAAACCTCTACCAAACTTGTTCATAACATCAATAAGACATCATTAATCATAGTATGAATAGTTAAGGAAGGAAAACATAACAACTTACCAATTTTTTTCAAAATAAAATGAAGATAGGATCGGCTCTTCTATCTCTATTCCACTCCCTTAGCAATAATTTGAAGTTGAAATCCACAACCACTCCACGGCTGAATTTATGGGAATTTATGATGCTTGGCTAGGGTTTGGGACTCTTAGAACATAGAGAGAAAAGAGAGAAACTGAGGAGGTGATTATCCTTCTTGGATAAGCTTGGGAAGGATATTTATATAGCCATTTTACACTCTAGCTCCTCAAGGTTTCACACAACCACAAACCACCACCTTGAACTTATACTTACACATAAGCACCTCAAAGCTTTTATAACACTTTCATTTAAAGATTTCAAGTGTTAACAATTTACTACACCAATTCCTTCTTTCTATTACTTAGACATTATATGATCAAAATCACTTTAATAACGTCTAAGATCAAATAATTTATCAAAGTATGAAAATAACACATACTCAAATCCAATTACCAATCCAAATACTAGAGGAACACATAGTCATTTCATACCTCACAATCAACTAAATAACAATGAAAACCATGTAATTTAGCAATCTAGCCAAATAAACACGTAATCATTTCACAAATTCATATAAAGCGTAATATAAGGCAATACACCCCACTCCCACGTGCTCAACACGTGGTCAAATTAGTGCCCGGACCTAGGGTCGTGACACTCACTCCCCCTTAAATAAAATTCATCCCGAATTTTAAACATACTTACCTGAGTGCTCAATAACCACCCAATTCAACTCATCTGTATCCTTGGTTGAAGCATTCAATACATCCAGATACTTCCTCCCATACCAAGTCCCATACAGTACCAATTCAATACTGAACTGATAACCGATGATATACGCAAATTCCACTAAGGTTGAATAAACCTCTCAAATGAAGAAAATCCATCACATACACATGCAACATATCCTCAAAGTCTGGATAGTTCTCTATGTCTGCTCATCTATCTGAGAATGAAACGCAGAACTGAAACTTTAGCTCGGAGCCCCAAAGCCTCATACTAAGTCTTCACAATTCGCAATAAGAATCTCGGATCCCAATCTGATACAAAATATGGATTGGTACTCCGTGACGTCAATCAAATCTTGCTCTCATCCAAATCTGTTAACTTCCCCATTCCATAATTTAGTAATCTAGGTAGAAATGACCCAACTTGCTCAATCTATCCACTATTATTCAAACATATTCATCTTTTTCAATTCAGGACTAATTTGTTGAGCTTTAATACAATTCTATAAAATGTAAGGATACTCAAACAGTCGCAATTTTTATCTTATCTTGCAATTCATCCCTTTTTGCATTCCATATCGATTATAACTCCTTGCGAGTAAATCACCCTCGAAGGTCTATCAACTATTATCTGGTAACCATCTGTCAAACTCAGAAAATTACGGAATTCTAACACTGCCAAAGGTTGTTCCACTTGACCAGAATCTCAATACTTGAGAAATTAATAACCCTACCCCAAGCTTGAAACTATAAGGCCCGACATTAAAATTTCTTCGTAACTCTGAATAACCCAAGATATCCTCTATAAAGATTATCACAAGTTATCAAGATCAAGTTTAAAAACTCAACTTATTATATTCACAAACACATCCAGTAACCTTCCATAAGGGCTTTTGGATATGGAAATAAACCTGACATTAATCAATACCAATTTTACTGCCCTAACCGCCAGCATAAAATACTTTGAGGAAAACACCTCACCAATTTAAATACCACCAATAAATAAGATATTTCAGGTGACTTTTATTCAAGTCTAACAACGAAACCGAAAAACATTCACATTCTTTGGACCATACATTTAGGTCTTTAAGACATATATGACATAATTATCAAGTAATGACTTATCCGCCTCAATCACAAACAAAGGCAAGTAAACCATAGAAAAGGAGACTCGCTTTTTGGCGACAGTCTACCCCAAAACACAATAATTACTTAACCAATGCAGGCCAAGTATAACAACAATATCACGGATTGGTAATTCTACCAACTCCACTGGCAATCCATGCCCACAAATACTCATGTCACAACCATGACAATCAAAGAAAACTCGAGGTACTCTCCCATAGGAGTTGAACCTCATAGGACAACTCTTAGACCATTTATGCATGTAAAAGCAAAAATGCCATGCCACATAAGAATGGGATAAACTGGGATCCATAAAAATATGACCCCTAATTCCTGAGACAGGTAATATACCTCTAATAACTGCGGAGGAATCTCTCTCTCCATAATCCCAAGCCAAGACTCAGTCTTAGACTTTCTCTTTTTCTTTTCCTTCGGTGTCTCTCTTTGTACCACCACTTTGTTGCCCTCTTTGTTGGCTACTGCCTGAGGTCTGTTCTTATCGCAATCTAAATCTACGACAATTCCTTATGGTATGCCCCATTTCCCCACACTTCATTCATTTTCCTTATTTTTTCCAACACGTGTCTTCTGTATGTCCAATCCGCTGACAAAATTTACAAACCCTGCTATGCTGTCCAGATACTAGCTGAACTGTAGAAGCTGTAATCGATACTCTTCGAACACTTCCAGAAACTGAAGAACTGGGCTGTCCTTTAATCAATCTGGAGCCTTGTTCATGATACTTTAACATGTTTCCATCCCTTTTCAATTCCCCTTGGTGATTTTCAAGGTCATTCTCAATCTGAAACGCCCTATCCCAGGTCGTCTGATAATCGGCAAAGGCATAAGTCGATAATTGTTTCCTCAACTCGGGTCTCAAACCTTTTATAAAGTGATGAACTCTTCTCCCTTCATGGGTTACCAAGTGAGGACAATCTTGATCCAATTCTGCAAACCTTGCTGAATACTGAGCTACCGTCATAAATCCCTGTTTTAGACGTAAGAATTCCACCTCCATCTTATCTCGAGTAACCATGGTAACAAAATAATCCTCAAAATTTCGAGTGAAATTATCCCAAATTTTGGGCATATGAGCCCGCTCCCAATATTCATGCAAAAGTTGCCACCAATGATTCGTTGGACCATCCAGCTTGAAAATAGCACACCTAAACTTTTCTTCATAAGGAATGCCTATAGCCTCAAAAATTTTATTCATTGCTTCTAACCACTTTGCTGCCTTTCCCGGATTCGGATTTCCATTAAAACTTGGTGGATTCATCCTTGCAAAATCCTCTATCCCCGATTTTGGTCGTACCTCAGGTTGTTGTCGAGCTTGTACCTGAGCTGCCATGTTCTGTAGAAAAACCCTGAACATATCCATCATTTGCATATTCTGGTCTCTTCATGTTCCCATATTATTCCCATTTCCGTGATCCCCTTGTTGGTCATCACCATTTCCTGCCATTGAACAATTTCCTGCAATAACCACTCGGCGTCAGATGTCACACACTCCCCCTTAGGCTAGACATCAACCCTTGACTTCTAACCTAAGCTCTGATACCAACTGTGAGCGCCTCCAACCCCCAGACCTATAAACCGTGTCCCAGAATAGAGGGTCCCAAAATATACCATTTTTCAAAAACTTTTCTTTCCTTTAAATTGAAAAGTACACAACCTTTTTCAAAGCAGTTTCAAAATAACCTCACTATATGGAGTTGATTTAAAACCTGCTTTAAACATATAACCTGTTTAAGTTACAACCACTAGAAAAAAAATAGGCTTACACAAGCCAACTGGAAAACAAACCAACTCCAACTGATTACAATACAAACTCTATTGAAAATGTTTTATAACAGTTTTTCAGCATAATTAACCACAACTACTCCCAACTCCCACACAAATATATATATACCCTGACAACCCAAAATAGGATCCAAACTCCTTCCCGGCCTCACCGGTATGGTCCACCTGTCTAAGCTGAAACTAAAACAATAAAGGGAGAAGGGGTGAGAATAAATCTCAATCAGTTGCTATGCATGCAACAATATGCCATATACTCTGCAACACATAAACAGGTTGCAATAAATCACGTGGGGAAAATAGTAAACACTTTACGTTACCTTTCCCGCCTGACCTGTAAGTCATACTATCTGCAACCCTACACAGGTTGCTCAATATATATGCAACACACACAGGTTGCTCAACTAATATATGCAACATACACAAGATGTTCAATCTCAAATATGCAACACCCACAGGTTGCTCAATCAATATACTGTTAAAATGGTAAACACATTTTGTTACCTTCTTTTTATCTTTTCCCATCTGAACAATATGTAGTACAACGGTGGGAGATAAACTCCACTCATTTGTGAATTGCTTATTGTCTATTCACGACTTATACGATCCCGATCGGAGACCCATATAAGCAACGATGGGAGTAGTACTCCTCCCTATTGTGTGGACTGCTGCTTGCCTATCCACGTCTTATAAGACCCATTTCTAGGGAACCATATAAGACATCAACAATTATATAAAATGACTGCATAAATCCATAGAAGCTGAACCCCAGCCTGCAACTACAGAAGGGGAACAGCCCAAGGTATAAGGCAATCTAACCACCTTATGGAACACATCCACTAGTGATAATATTCCTGATACCCCCGAATAAACAACTACTATAACCATAATCAAGCACATGATAGATACTTGAATTTAATCCACCCTTGGGATATCAATATGTAACATGATACTTTACTCATGCTAAACCTACCATAATAGTGTACATATATATTTTACACATATGACTAACAACACTCCAATGACATGGTATGCTTACTCATGCTCAAACCAAATGGAACAGTGCAACACACATTTAAACACTATGTGCACTACCAATCATTACATATAGGTCATCAAGTACGGTACAATACAATATAAGTAACCTTACTCAATCAGACCCTAAGGTTGAACACTTCCTATAAAGGTTCCAACCCAAACAAATAGTGTAATACACATCTTACACATTACTTGGACCATCCACCATGTAATACAATCAAGTATGGACTCAATGCATATCAATTAATCCCTACCGATTCATTATACACTATATAATCTAGTGACAGTGTATTAATACACATGCCCAAACCAAGTCAACTAGTGCTAACTATTTTTACGTACTATAGCCCCATAACCGTCTAGGGTCAACCAAGTAGGGATATAATATGCTATACATAGCCCTACGCATTCACAATACAACCTTGAACAACTTCTTTTAAAGTTACATGATCAAATACCAAGTTTTACAACCATTGGTTTAAGTTTCATAAACTGTCTTTCAAGCATGTTCACGACATTATTTATAGCACTTCCCATTATCCAATTGGACCATTTCATATTCCTTAATGTAGTACTAAAGTTGTATTAGATTCAGGGTTAGAGAGTGTTCCAATTCATGTTGATTAGACTTGGTTTGTAAAGCCTAGAAAAAGGGTCAAAGCTGCAGATTTGAAACAGTTCAAGTCTCAAAACTGCCTTTTGTTTTGGTAGAAAAAACAATAGTACAGAATCTTGACTTTGACAAGTGTGTGGATTTAAATAATAAGGATTGGACTGTGGAATTCGACTAAATGGAACAAAGATATGAAAAGAGAGAATGACACGATGATTTGTTAACGAGGAAAACCTTAGAGGTGATAACCTCTTTGAAAAAAACCCCGGGAGTTAGGTCTCCAACCTTAAAAGTTCCACTATGATAACTGTGAATACAACTGCGGAAGATGATGGAGAGAATTACAAGTGAAGTGTACGTAGAGTGTGTGAGAATGAGAGTGTGTTTTTCCGTCTCCATCTCCCCTTAAATAAAAGTAAGTATGAACGGGTAAAATTTGTTCCTACAATCTCGGGATCCAAGCTTATCTACTCAACGTCTGTGAGACCAAGTCTTCTTCGTCGTTGAAGATGTGTTGAACGTGTTTGGAAATATCCCGCGTTATCTCTCTTATTTGTTGAAAAATTATAGTAAAGATAAAAGAAAACAAATAAGTAAATATTAGATAATACTTACAGTGAAATAACATCTTGACATGCAGGAGCAACTTAAGATGTCACCATGTCGAAAAATACCCACAACAATTTGTCCCCAAAAATATTTTGTTTTTCTTGGCAACTGAAAAGGCAAATATTTTTCTCAATTAATACTTCAACTGCCAGCTTGCATGATTGGATGAGTAAGGATACGTGGCGGTTAAAAAGGAAAGGAAAGGGTCTTGATAGGAACTAGTAATCGTAATTCTCGGTAACCATCGTTATCATCAAATCTTCTTCGAATTCTATCCACATCAGACGTCTCCTTTTATATTATGGTGAGAGTAGCCTAAAGGGTGTAGTTTTTATCCCTCTTTCTCAAGTACATAGTCACGACGTTCTTCAAAAAGTGAGTCAGAATCAACGTGTCATTTGAATTGGCGACTCTACTAAGTCCATACTAACATATATCCTTATATGCAGTGACTCGATCCGGCTTTAAGACGAATGATATTGTGGCCAAATACAAAGGCAAGATGAAAGCGGAAGAGACCATACCTGAGGCGGGTAATAAGGTTACCTCGAAAAGAAAAAGGGTGGATCAGATTTCCAGCGTGGAGAAGCAAACTTGGAATAAAGAGGTGTTGGAGAATCAGGTAAGAGTTGATTTGGATCTTGGTGCATTGATCCCATTTTATTTTAGTAAAATGTATTTTTTGCTTGTTGATGACAGATTGTCTCGATGGCTAAGTTAATGTCCAAAGAAATCAGGATATGGAGGGAAAAATGTGATACCTTTGATATGAGTAGGGTTGAATACGAGAAGGATTTGAAAGAAGCTGCAAGGATCTGAGGGAAAAGGGATTGGAAATCAGGGACAAAAATGAAGATATTTTAAAATGGCGGTCCAGGCTTGCAAGTGTAGATATCAGACATGAAAGGGAGATGGAAGCACTTCGAGATGATTTGGTAAATGAAACTGCAAAAGCAGTTTTTGAAACTAGAATCCAAATGATTGAGGAATATCGGGCAGGAGAGCATATGAATTGGGATCTGAATGATGAAAAAACAGCTTTGCAGCGGATCCATGATGAAAAGGTGAATGAGGCCACCAAGGATCTTGAACAGGCTGATGATGCCCATGACAGCAACATGGAATGACTTTCAGGATGGGAAGCACAAAGAGTAGGATGCTGAAGAAGGAACAGCAGAGGTTGGTGAGGTTACTCCTAAAGCAACACCTGAGGCGGATGCCATCTGAAAAGGTAAAATAAGTTTGTTATGGTTTTTTGTTGGTATTACTGGGGTGGAATCCCAAAGACAGTTTTTGTTTGGTTATGTAATAGGTCCATAAGGACCGAAGACAATTTCTTTTATGTGTTGGGTTGGTCCAACACTTTTGCGTTTTGACTTTTAGCAGTTTGGATGTTGGTTTAACTTTTTAGGGATGCTCTTATGGTAAATTTAGTTTAATTATGGTTTAGTAATTTTCAAGCATGTCAAGGCTTGTTTCCTTTTGGATGAATTTTTTCTTTGGATGGTCATTTGTTATGCTCGTAAGGTGACATGATAGTATGTCAAAGCGGTAGATACTTAAGATGACACGTACATGTCATAACCATAAGAATAAAACATGAGATCAATCATTTAACTGAGTGGGAATGGGTAATCTATATGAGTTTACCCATATAGGCCCACCCCACACCTCAATTAAAGAGATAACTTGCGCTCCAGGTGAAGGTGTGGTAACCTAACATCTTAATAAAGAGGTAATTAACTCTTTAAACCTTAGAAGGGATTGTGTACCTTTACTTGAGAAGAGATGGCCGGTCTCTGACGGAGGAGAATTCATTGTCCTTCTGACTTTGCGTACTTTCGACATGTCCCCATTTTCGTATGTCAACACCTCATAAGACAGAGACATGTTAAAAAATGGACGTCAACTATGTTGACGCACCTCCACAAATTTGGTTAGTGATATCTTGATTTGCAGTGAAGTAAGAAAAAAGTAAATAGGGAAATGAAAGGTTACAAATAAATAAAGGATTGTCCATACCTGAGATGAGATGAGTTTCAGGGGCATTGTTTAGATGTAATACCTTTTAAGGTGAATGGCGTTCCAACTTTGTGGAATTATTTGGCCATCCAAGGTTGACAGACGATATGCTCCTTTCCCAGCCTGTGCATCTATTAGGTAGGGTCCTTCCCACTTTGGGGCGAGCTTGCCTGCATTGAGTTCCTTTGTATTTTGGAATGCCTTTCGTATGACTAAATCTCCCACTTTAAACCTTCTAACCCTTACATTTTGTTTGTAAGATTTGGCTACCCTTTGTTGATATGCTGCCATCCGAATTTTGGCCATGTCCCTTAGTTCGTCTACGGAATCCAAGTCATATGTCAAGATGTCTTTATTATCTTCAGATGTCAACAAACTGTATCTGGCCGTAGGTACAAGTATACTTCTGCTGGAATAACTGATTCTGTCCCAAATACAAGTGAATATGGAGTATGTCCAGTAGCATTCTTAGATGTCATCCTGTCAGCACATAAAACCATGGGCAACTCTTCTGCCCATCTTCCTTTAATTTGGTCCAGTCTCTTTTTTAAGTTGCTTATGATAATCTTGTTGCTGGACTCTGCTCGTCCATTTGCTTGTGGGTGAACAGGTGAAGATGTCACCATCTTGACTCCCCAACTATTCAAGAAATTCTGGGTTTTCCTACTAATAAACTGGGCCCGTTATCACAAATAATCTCTGAAGGTATCCCAAATCTGCTGAATATATTTTTTTTGATAAAAGAGATAACTTCTCTATCTCGGACTTGTACGTACGCCTCAGCTTCTACCCATTTAGAAAAATAGTCTGTCATGGCTAGTAGAAATAATCTTCCTCCTGGTGCCCTGGGTAATTTTCCTACGATGTCCATTCCCCAAACCATAAACGGCCATGGCGACAGGATAGGATGCAGTAGTTCAGCTGGCTGATGCAGGATGTCACCATGTCGTTGACAGGAGTCACATTTCATTGCATAGTCTGCAGTGTCTCTTCTCATTGTGGGCCAAAAATAGCCCATCCTAAGAGCCTTGGTATGCAGACTTCTGCCCCCAGTATGATTTCCACACTGTCCTTCATGCAGCTCCTTGAGAACCTGATGGGCTCGGTTTGCTTCTAGACATCTTAAGTAGTGATCTGCAGCAGATTTTCTAAACAAAAAGTTATCAATAAGTAAATACTTAGATACTCTTACCTTGAAGGCTCTAGCATTTTTCTCCTCAGCTGGGATCGTATCATCTAAGAGATACTTGATAATGGGAGTTGTCCAAGAAGTTTCTGCTGGAGGGGAAGGTATGTCGACATCTAGAACGAACAGCTCAAAAAGATCAATTGCTGGGATGTCAACATGCACAATTGGGATACTTGTCTGTGAAATGCTTTTGAAGGCTGAACCTAAGTTTGCCAGAGCATCTGCTTGAGAATTTTCCTCTCGTGAAATCTGCTCCAAAGTAAATGTTTTGAATTTGGCCGCCAGAATTTTTACAATTTCCAAATATGTCATCATCTTTGCATTTTTTGCTATGTAGGATCCGTTGTAATGGTTAACAATTAGCAAAGAATCCATAAACACCCGGATATGCTTGACATCCAGGTCCTGGGCCGCTGTTAATCCTGCAATTAATGCCTCATATTCTGCTTCATTATTAGTGGCCTTAAAACTGCAACTGATGGATTGTGGTATTATGTCCCCTTGTGGCGATTTTAGTACAACTCCAAGACCTGTACCTCTCATGTTAGAAGCACCATGTATGTAGAGCATCCAAATCTTCAGGATGTCATCATCTTGAAGTTGCTGAACCTCCAATTCCACTTCTTGTTGCAGGGTTCGACTAAAGTCAGCAACAAAATCAGCTAGGGCTTGAGATTTTATTGCTTTTCTGGTCTCATATTTGATATCATAAGTTCTCAATTGTACGGACCATTTAGCCATTCGACCTGACATCTCTGGTTTTCTCATAACATTCTTAATAGGATAGTTAGTGCGTACAATTATAGTATGTGTTTCAAAATAATGCCTTAATTTAATAGAAGCAGATATCAAAGCTAAAGTTAACTTCTGTAAATGAGAATACCTGGTCTCTGCATCTAAAAGTGTCTTACTTATATAGTAGATAGGTTGCTGACTACCATCTCGTTCTGTCACCAAGACTGCACTTACAACGCTTTCTGATACGGCTAGGTAGATGTAAAGATGTTCGCCCTCCTGAGGCTTGGCCAATAATGGAGGTGTCGACAGGTAACTTTTGAGCTCCTGAAAGGCTTCTTCATGCTCGTTCTCCCACTGGAACTTCTTGTTCTTCCTTAGAATGTCATAGAAAGGTTTGCATCGATCCGAGGATTTTGAAATGAACCTGGTGAGTGCAGCAATCTTTCCTGTCAATCTTTGGATGTCCTTGACAGATTGAGGTGACGACAGGTTAATAATAGCACGTATATGTTCTGGGGCAGCTTCAATGCCTCTTTTAGTAACCATGTAACCCAAAAACTTCCCTGCCTTCATTCCAAAGTTGCATTTAGCTGGATTAAGTTTCATATTGAAACAATCCAAGATGTCGAAGGCTTGAGATAGGTTGCTTATGTGATCTTCGGCTTTCTTGGATTTTACTACCATGTCGTCAATATATACTTCCATCGTGTCCCCAATCTGATCTTTGAACATTTTGTTGACGAGCCTCTGATATGTTGCACCTGCATTTTTTAGTCCAAAAGGCATAGCAATATAACAATAAATACCTGTGGGCGTTATGAAGGCGGTGTCCTCCTGGTCAGATGGTTCCATCTGGATTTGTTGGAATCCTGAGGATGCGTCCATGAAGGTGAGGAGCTCATGTCCGGAGGTGGCATCAACTAACGAATCTATGTGAGGCAAAGGGAAAGGATCTTTTGGACAGGCTTTATTCAAGTCGGTGAAGTCAACACAGACTCGCCATTTCCCATTCTTCTTCTCAACCACAACTACGTTTGCTAACCATCTTGGATAATCTACCTCTCGGATCATGTTGGCTTTGAGTAAGCGCTCTACTTCTTCCTTGATGATCTGGTTTCTTGTTTCTGCAAATTTTCTACGTTTCTGGTGCACTGGTTTAAAACTAGGATCGATGTTAAGTTTGGGAGTGATGACATCTTTGCTGATGCCGGTCATGTCATCATGACTCCAAGCAAAACTCTTTACTCTGCTTTTTAATAGGTCCACAAGCTTCTCTTCTATATCTGATGGGATGTCACTGCCAATAAGTACCTTGATGTCCGGGTTGGAAGGGTCTAGCAATACTTCTTTCACATCGTTCTCCCTAGCTTCCAGGACTTCACGTACTTTCCTCTGTAATTGCTATGCTTGTTTTGGAGATGTCGATGCCTTCATTGAAGTCTTATAACATTCCTTGGCCACCTGCTGATCACTGTATATTTTAGCGACACCCCAAGGTGTTGGGAACTTCACACACTGATGGTAAGTGGAGGGTACACTACAAGAAAGGAGGCTTTTTACGGTGCTCATATACAGCGGTGAACACGCGTCCGCCGTATAAACTTTATATATACGGCGGTATGCACAGCCGCCGTAAATAAATAATATATACGGCGGACGAGGCCGCCGTAAATAAGTAATGTACGTACATTTGGCATGTACGTATACGAGATCGAAGTTATATACGGCGGTATATCAGTAGCCGCCGTATATAGGTACTTATTATCGGCGGTTGATACGTGTCCGCCGTAAATAATACAATTATTTACGGCGGTGTACAATTTCCGCCGTAAATGTCATTAAATACCGGGAAACCCAATTTCCCTATTCAGTTTCGCGCTCTCTATCTCTCCGTCTCTCTTTCTCTCCTCTACCTTACCTAGGGCACGAATCCTACCGCCGGTGACCGTGAACAACGAATCAGGTATGCGCTTTTACTGATTTACTTTTAATTTATAAGTTTTTTTTTGTTTTTGTTGTTCTTGGTGTGTTCTTGGTGTGGTTTTGATGATTCTTTGTTTTGCGGTAATCTCAGTATCTCAGCAGTCTCTCTTTCTCTCCTTAGCTAGGGCACGAATTTTTGATTCGTAAATTGAATCGAAAGTGGGTCAGCTCCAGTTCACTTAAGGTAAGATTTTTGATTCTTCAGCTTTCTGTTTACTGTGATTGTGGGTCTTAGTTGCATTTTTATATTCTTGAGTAAATGAGAAGATCAGGGTTGTTC
Source organism: Adenophora triphylla var. japonica (assembly GCA_022495995.1). NCBI lineage: Eukaryota > Viridiplantae > Streptophyta > Magnoliopsida > Asterales > Campanulaceae > Adenophora > Adenophora triphylla. The sequence continues at coordinate 209,376 of JAFEMH010000942.1, forward strand.
TATGTTGGTATACATTTGGGGATTCTTTCATTTATGTTAGTTGATTGCTCGATTACACTGATTTCCCTAATCTGATGTCAGCCTTTATGGCTAGTTTGACAAATTTTTTTTTAAATCTTCTTGTTTTGAGCTCCGTTAAATCACATTTTCCCTTATGTTGTTGTAAGACTTTTGTTTATCACACTTAGAGGCTGTGTTCTACACTTCGAATTTAGGGTAATTGTAAGAATATTGACTGTTTAACTATCATATTCTAGTTAGCTTGCCTCGGTTTCTCTTAATTGCATTTTTTGATGACCTAATTGCAGAATTTTTCTTTAATGATTCATCAGTTAGTCAAAGATGAAGCCGAATGAGTTAATGCATGATTAATTAGGCTTCCGTAACAAATGATTCTTCTCTATTTGAACATCACTGTGCTTCATTTGACGTTGTTCTATTTGATCATCACTGTAAGATCTTTGTTTAGGTGCAAGAGTTAGAGTAAAAAGTTGTACATTTGTTGATACTCTTTATAGCCTTACAGTGTGTTAGTTTGGAATTGAAGGGTATGCCAACTTGAAGGGTATGCCAAATTCCCTTTTGGAACAACCCTAGTCCATTTGTTGATAAAGCACATAATCTTTTTAGCAATCTAGATGTTGTTTTGCACATCAACCTAGTTCCTTAAATTAGCTTCTCAATTAGGGGAGGGGCTTGTGAGAGAGAACGAATGAATGTTGTCATAGGGTTATACTATATCATGGGCCCAAGTTCGACTAATAGGCTAGGCTCCAAAAATGTATATTATCTATATTTGGACAAAAGTTGTACATATTTAGATTATGTTTGTTTATGAGTTTATTTTTATTCTAAAATTTGTGTCTCTCGGTCTTATATATAGGTTGTATTTTAACGTTAAAAATATCAAGTCAAGTCATATATGGACAAAAGTTGGATTGATTTGGATAATCGAATTTCAAATGAGTATTTGTCTGGGGTTGACAACTTTCTCGATTTTGCATTCTCAAAAAAGTCAATTGGTGTTAAAGAAATATATTGTCCTTGTAAAAAATGCGCAAATCGTTACCAAAAAGACCGTGCAACCGTGAGATCACATTGTATTGAAGTGGGATTTCAAAAAGATTACAAGAATTGGATTAGGCACGGGGAAGAGTACATTTCGACGCGTAAGAATGATAATAATGATAGGACAACTGAAGATGGCATTGAAATTGAATTGGGCGTACAAGATTGTATGAGGCGAATGGTACATGAAGGGATGGGTATGCCAGATAGTAACCAGCCAGGAATTACAGAAATCGTACAATCAGATGCATCCACCGCAAAGTTTCTTAGACTTTTGAGAGATGCTGATCAAGCCTTGTGGGAAGGGTGTGATAAGTTTACAGTACTCTCATTTATTGTATAACTTATGCACTGGAAGGCTAATTATCGAGTGGCCGATAAGGGATTTACTTCTTTATTAAAAAATTTCATTAGGGCATTGCCTCGGCGAAAGTGCCAAGTTCCTATCGTGAGGCGTACAAGATGACTGCGGATTTGGGTTTTAGTTATAAAACGTGGGACGCGTGCATTAATCATTGTATTTTGTTTTGTAATGAAACTGAAAAACTTACTAAATGTGAAATTTGTGGAGCCTCTAGATATAAGCAACAAGAAGAAGGGGTTAGCGGTGAAGGTGCGAAAACAAGTGGCAAGAATAAACTTCCCAAGCAGGTAGCGATGAAGAAAGTATGGTATTTTCCCTTAAAGCCAAGGTTGCAAAGGTTGTATTGGTCATCTAAGACCGCGACACTCATGAGATGGCATGCCGAGAAAAGAATAGACGATGGTGTGCTGAGGCATCCTGCAGACTCTCATGCGTGGAAGGAATTCGATGAACGTTATCCATTATTTTCAAGTGAAATTTGGAATGTTAGATTGGGATTAGCATCTGACGGATTTAATCCTTTCAGAACAATGACTATATCTCACAGTACTTGGCCGGTTGTGCTTATGCCATACAATCTTCCACCTTGGTTATGCATGAAACAACCATATTTCTTCTTGTCGGTGCTTACTCAAGGCCCAAAAGGGCCGGGCAACAAGATAGATGTGTATCTCCTACCGTTAATTGATGAGTTGAAGGAATTGTGGGAAGATGGTATATCAACTTATGATGCATCAAGGAACGAGTTGTTTACTTTACGAGCTTCACTATTATGGACAATAAATGACTTTCCTGCATATGCAATGTTGTCTGGATGGAGCACTAAAGGTGAATATGCTTGCCCTTGTTGCAATGTGAGACCTTAAGCACGATGGTTGGATCATGGTGGCAAGTATTGTTATATTGGTCATCGACGCTTCTTGCCTAGGAGTCATGCTTTTCGTAAGGATAAAGGCTCTTTTGAAGGTACTCATGAAGTGAGAGATAAGCCCAAGTTATTGTTTGGAACAAAATTGCTTAAACAAGTTGAAAATATGGAAACAGAGTATAAAATAGAAGATGTTATTAAAAAGAGGAAAAGAGAAGAGGGTGAGAAGCAACAAACCAAGTTGGAGAAAAGAAAGGTTCCTAAGTTGTGTCACAATTAGAAAAAGAGGAGTATCTTCTTTGAGTTGCCATATTGGGCAAATAATCATATTCGTCATAATCTTGATGTTATGCACATTGAAAAAAATGTGTGTGATAATGTGCTACATATTCTGTTAGGTACTGCGGGGAAATCAAAAGATAATGATAAAGCATGAAAAGACCTAAAAGAGATGAACATTCGGAAACCATTGCATCTACAAAAGCTTCCATCTAGCAAAGAAATTATGCCTCCGGCTCAGTTCACAATGAGTAAGAAGCATAAAGACACATTCTTGAAAGTTCCAAAGGGAGTCAAAGTCCCTGATGGCTACTCGTCAAACATATCTCTTTGTGTACATCTAGAGGAAAGAGCTATTTGGGGTCTTAAGAGCCATGATAGTCATATTTTTCTCCAACAACTACTCCCTTTAGCTGTTCGAAAAGCGTTGCCTACTTCTGTTGTAAAAGCCATCATTGAGTTTGCAAATTTCTTTAGGCAATTATCCTCAAAGGTGAATACACTTGCTGATCTCGAAAAGATACAAGATCGGATGGCTGTCACACTATGCGCTCTCGAGAAAATATTCCCACCAGCTTTCTTTGATGTTATGGAGCACTTGCCGGTGCATTTAACCGAGGAGGCCTTGCTAGCAGGCCCATTACAATTTCGTTGGATGTATCCGGTAGAGAGGTACATCCATATTAAATTTACTTTGAAAAAAGTTAAATTCCTTTTTACATTTGCTTTAGCATAAGTAAATGTTTTTGTAGGTTTCTACTTACATTAAAATTATATGTTCGAAATTGAGCCCATCCCGAGGCCTCCATAGCTAAGGCAATTGTGGCTGAAGAATGCATGACTTTTTGTACGCAATATTTGGATGACATTGAGACAAAGTCCAATCGTCCTAGAAGAAATGATGATGAAGGTGATGAGTTAGGCCGCTTTGTAGGAAAAGAAGAGGTAATTACCCTTGATTACATCACACGAGTACAAGCGCATAGATATGTGCTTTTCAATACTGAAGATGTTGAACAATACCTAGAGTAAGTGATTCCTTACATGAGGCTTACATTCCTTATATCTTTTATATTTCAAATTAATACTTAATTCATATTTTCAATCTGCTCAGAATGCATCGTGTACATTTGAGGGAGGCACTACCTCGTAATCAACGACATCTTATAGAGAAAGAACATAATGATAAGTTTGTTAGATGGTTTAAGGATTATGTAAGTATGAAACCACCTTCATATAACAGTTTCAATTTATCGTTTTAAATATTTTCTTATTAAATTTTGTTTTTTATAAAAGGTATGCACGACGAAAGATGTAGTGCCCGAAAGAATTACGAGTCTTTCATTGGGTCCTCAAATGGATGCGAGGCGGTATAAGTCTTACATAATAAATGGTTTTCGATTTCGAGTGAAGGATGTCGATAGACGGAGGAAAACTCAAAATAGTGGTGTCATGATGAATGAAAGTGTGACAAGTTTTGCAAGCCGAAAGGATAATAATCCCATTGTAGGGGATGTTAACTTCTACGGGGAGTTGATTGAGATCCTTGAAATTCGTTATAGAAACTCAATAAGATTTGTATTGTTTAAATGTGATTGGGTTGATAATCGGATAGGCAAGATGGAAGATGAGCAAAAATTTACTCTTGTAAACTTCAATCACAAGTTGTATAAGGATAATCAAGTTGGTGATGAACCATTCATATTAGCATCTCAAGCTGAGCAAGTTTGGTATGTTAAAGATCCTATAGAAAGTGATTGGAAAGTTGTGATGAGGATTACACCAAGAGATAGTTTTGACATATATTCAAATGATGATAAACAAGTTTCAGTATCGATTCCACAATTGGTACCATTTTGCTCATAAAATCTGGATGAAAATGTTGCTAACGAAGAAGCATCGTGGGTGCGAGAGGGAGTTGATGGGGTCGAGATTGAAACTACTAATATCAATGATGTTGATGTTGATATGGCCGATAATGATGATGATTAGTTTGAGTAGTATTTGTTTAGATCTTATTTGCTTACTATTTACTAAGACAATGTTATTACTTAAGTTTCATGTTTCAATCAAACTTGTTATTTTTGTATGGTTGAATATTAATATTGTTACTTCTATATAATATGTATTTGTTTAGATCTTATTTGCTTACTATTTACTAAGACAATGTTATTACTAAAATTTGTGTCTCTCCGTCTTATATATAGGTGGTTTTTGTGTTGAAAATATGCCTCCTAAGGAGAGAGACGTTAGAGGGGGTAACAATAAGAGGGGTAGACAAAACCCGCCGCCCGTAGTCCCAAATGATCCCACTTCTCCTAATGCATCATTGACGCCGTATATGGGATTGACCCAATTGACCGCCGCTCAAAAGAAAAAATGGCAGAATTTGGAGTGTAGAAAATTTCAAGTCACCACTTTCCTTCATTTGCCGGTGTTGAGGGATTTGGGTTTAGAGACGTTAGTAACAGAATTGATGACGCAAGCTGGGTTAGGTAATTTCCTGGGGAAGACTCCATCTACTTATTTGCGATATTCACTTGAGTTCCTTTCAACTTTGGAGGTAGGCAAGGGGTCACAAGAAAATTCTATTCGGTTTCATATGAATGATGAAGCCTATCGAGTGATTTATGATGAGTTGAGGGAAATCTTTGGGGTTGATCAGCCGAGAGGAAACTGGGTCGAGGCTGATGGGGGGACTTGTTTATTCTTTTTGGAGCTCACAGGATTGCCCTGCAAAAAAAAATACCTTAGGGCTTCCTCTCTTTCTCACCCGGCTTGGAAATTATTTTACAGAGGTCTATCTATGTCTTGGTTGGCAAACGGAGAGCCCGCTCAATTGAATGTGGCTATGGTAAACCTTTTGCGAATAGGGTTGAGGAGTTTTCAGGTGATTCCTGATTGGGTTGATATTTTTGTTCGGAGATGTGAGGCATTTGCCCTTACCAAAAAGGGAAACATATCAATAGGGGGGATGATCACATTGATTGCTCAAGCTTGTGTGGGTGAACCAAAACCCGAGGCGATGAGATTGATGGGGGCACGAGTTTTTATTCGGAGACCGGCTAGTGCGGTATGACAAGTTTGTGAGGGACCGGAGGGCGACGGACAATGTGTCTTTATTGTTTGAATATGGTACTCCCTGGGAGGACGGTTCGTTGCGCAGGTAGGGGCCACGTTTCCGAGTGGTGAATAGGCCGGGCATTGGCGTATGCCCGGTGTTGATGATCAAATGGATCCCGTTGATGAGGAGGATGATGAGGAGCAGGGAAGAGGAGGATCGGAGAGACGGGGTGGTCGGGGAGGAGAACGACCAGAGCCAGCAGGGTTCTTTTGATCAGTGGGATACCATGAGGGTATTTTTGGAGGAGCAGGAGCGATCAAGGATCGCTCGGGAGCAGAGCCGACATGCTTTAGAGGATGCTAGATGGGGGGAGGTTATCGCTCGGGAACAGAGTCGACAGACTTTAGAGGATGCTAGATGGGGGGAGGTGCAGGATCGTTTTGAGGGGTTGGAAGATGAAACTACCATTTTGGGAGCCCGGTATACGCAGCTGGAGGCTTGGGCGATGCAGACAAAGCCCCAGAGTTACGAGCCAGTTTCAGAGGATTATTTGACTATGATGCATTCGAGAGCCACTGCTCGTGCACAGAGGCGTTCTTCCCGTAAGACCTACTATAAGGGACAAACCTCCGACTCTCATCAGTGATGTTATTATTGTGATGTTATTATTAATGTTTCATGTTTCAATCAAACTTGTTATTTTGTATGGTTGAATATTAATATTGTTAATTGTAATATGTATTTGTTTAGATCTTATTTGCTTACTATTACTAAGACAATGTTATTACTTATGTTTCATATTTCAATCAAACTTGTTATTTTGTATGGTTGAATTGAATATTAATATTGTTAATTGTAATATGTATTTGTTCTGCTTCTTTTGATCAAACTCTTATTTCCTACAGGATCTTGTTGCAGCAGCTCTCTTACTTTCCACCTCCGTCATCTGCTTCTCTAGGTACTCCTTTGATGCCTGTAGAAATTTGAATATATTAAATGAATATCCAATTTTTACTTTGGGATGTCCCCGCCCCGCTTCCCCACCGATTTGGTACCCGCGGGAGCCCCCCCCGTACTATTTTATACTTTTTCTGTATCAAGCAAGGCTTGCCCTATAGTGTTGTTGTTGTTGTTGTTGTTCCCCCTGCCCCGCTTCCCCACCGATTTGGTATTTGTTTTTTGTTAAATGTGACATATAACAAATGTGTCCACAACCTTTCAATGTTGATTTTCCATGGTTTATGGTATTTGTTTTTTTTTTTCAATTTTTTGTTGATTCGTTGGAAATGTTAGTGTAATGTCATGTTTGCTGAGTTTGTTTCTGCACATGTATGATTGTTAAGTCTTTTAATTGTGTTTGTTTATAGTGTCCCATCACATTAGCAGCTAAAAATGACTAGAACAATTGTACAGTGCAATCTCTTCCAGTGTACAGTGCAATCTCTTCCAGCTATTCTATTCCTGTGTTTTGGCTCGATACTTCTGCAGCATCTTCTGTAACTGTTTTGGCTGTGTCATAGATTTTGAAAGACGTTGATGATGATAATGCTATGCATGCTTGTGTTAAAACCTGGATGGTGTTTTCTTGGTGGTGTCTATGAGTTTTCTCTGTGTTTAACTTTTATAACTTATGTGACCTGCTCTTCCTTAGTGCCAATGTCTGTGTCTCTTTGTTCTGATAGTTTCCTACTATTCTGTGTTGGATGATTGGATTTCTTTCAAGACACAAGTTGTAATGGCCACAGTCGCTTTTGGGTATGGCTGATCGTTATGCTCTATTATTACATGCATAATAATTTTAAAACATGGTTGTACTACATAAAAATATGCCAGCATCTGCCAGAGAGATATCATCCAGCTTTCTAATGTACATCTTGCCAATTGTTGCTTCGCATCTGTTTACTTATCTAATTTAAAACTTCACAATTTATTACTCTACACGCATACCATGGTGTGCAACAATGACCATTCCATTCCATGATGTCAATATCATTCGATATTTGTACAGATAACATGGAATATAATTGTTACCCTTTCATGCCAAATGAGCACTACATCTATGAGGAAACTATTGTTGGATTCTGTGGAAGGAATTTGTTAGGTCTGTGGAGCTCTTCCACCATCTTATGCGTTCCTATGTGTTTGACATCTGTAAAATGTTTTGGGAGTAGATCTAACCCTACTTATTACTATGTTCTCCTGTAAAGTTCAAGCCAACTTTGGGTTCTCACTTTCCATATAAATAATTCATCTTAGGGTAACTAGCTTATAATATATGTATAAGACCTATAAATTTATTATAGGTCTGTGAGTAGAAGTAAAGCTTAGTGTTCTCTTGTAGCGAACTTATGGCCTATTGTTTTCATTTTGAGTGTTGTTGTTGCTGTTTATAGGTCTTATATAAGATACATAAGGCCTATAATAAATTTATAGGTCTTATACATATATTATAAGACTTGGTTTATCCAATTTTTGTGCTATAATTGAATTGTCATATGACAGATATGCCGCCAAAGAAAAATTTATTAACAGGTCAGGGCTCGAACCCTAAAGGAAGAGGGCTGGCAAAACTAACCAGCAAATGGGGTAAAGAGAGATTGAATATAATATGGAATAAATATGGTCAACCAGTTGGTGGGGATATGGCAAAACTAGCTACTCATATAGGAATTTTTGCTAGAAATGGGGAACATTACCCATTAACTAAAGAGTGGCCTCAGATGGACCATGAGTGCATAAATGCCGTATGGAATGACGTTCTGGTAAGTTGTAATCCATATTTCTTACATAAATCTCTAGTACGTAGTCAAAAGTCTTATAATTCTCTAACAATTGTATTTTTTTCTTTGTTGAATTGTGTATATAGGATAATACAAATGCGCCTCCGGACTATTACCCGGTTATGAATCTTTCTCTCAGTAAAGCGTGGCGTATTTGGAAATACCAGTGAGACAAGCATATAATAAGTATTACTCAGTTATGAATATTACTCAGTAGTTATGACTTTGTTATGAATATTATATCAGTTATATGACTCAGTTATGAATATTAATCAGTTGAAATCTCATTATAAGATGTATGAATCCGACCAAGACGCATTGGCTAACCCACCCCGTGGGTGCGTTGCGGATCAATGGGCTGCACTTGTTGCGATGTGGGGTACGGACAAGGCTCGGGTATATTTCAAATTAATCTCAATCTATTATCGTGAATGTCTTATATAAGTAGTCAAATTAATACTAATATTATCTTTTTTTCAGAAATATCAGAAACAAATAAATTGAATCGAGAAAAGCAAGCGTGCCTGAACCGGACCGGAAAAACGTCCCATCCCAAACTCATAAAAGAGGTTTGTCATCGTTCAATTTAGTTCTCAGTTGTCAATTAATGTTTCTTTTTGTATCGTATATAAATATATTTTTTTGGTCAAATGATTCTATTATAAATTGTAGAGAGACGACAAGGGTTTACCAACTGATCGCGTAAGCTTGTTCATAGCTACGCGCACGGGCAAAACACATGCAGATCAAGAAACCACTCAAATGATTGTAAGTTAAAGTTTCAACCTTTTCTGTTTCAGTTTTGTTTTTCTATAGAATACTTTTTTCATTTCTAACTTCATTTTCATAATATTAATTAAAGTTAAAACATTTATATTGAACATGTTGTTTTTGTTACAGCAAACGCTTAATGATGCAATTGATGAGCTGCCAGAGGAGCAACAAAACTCTCCCACGGCGCGTGAAAAGATTTTTGTTGGTATGATGGGCACTGATGACCACGGGAGAGTGCGATGTATGGGAGGCGGTGTTAACAAAACTAAGGTGTTTGGTAAATCCCCAACTACTCGGGCAATTTGTATTGGAGGCGGTGGCATCCGTCGGAAGCAGATTTTGAAAGGCAACTTCAGGAGGAACGCCGACAAAATGAGGAGCAACGACAACAGTTACAACAACAGTTACAACAACAAACTGATGATTTGAAACGTTATTTGATGGAACGTGGAAAAGACGGTAATCAATAGGTGGTGAATTTGGTTTTTGTGATACATTCAACATTAATGGTTATTATGTTTGGAAACGAAAAACTTTATTTGTATAATGGTTATTATGTTTGGATACATTCAACATTAATTTTGTGTTAATATGTAGATTGTAAACATTGATTGCATTTGTGTATTTTTGGTTATATACAGGTTGCATTTGTGTGTGTATAGGTTGAATTTGGTTTTTGTGAACGTATTTTTGGGGAAAGTGAATTATACAGGCCTGGGGAAAAAAAAATAGGCTTATTTACGGCGGAACCCTTCATCCGCCGTAAATAAGCCTAGACGACTCGTGCCAAAAGGGGGGACGAGGGAACCAGGAGGGGGTGCAAATGGGACGACTAGTGCCATGGTGGATGACTCGTCCCTATTAAGTCATTTACGGCGGTGAGAAACATCCGCCGTATAAAATGGGCATTTATTTACGGCGGTTACACCTACCGCCGTATGAAGTTTACTCAAATACGCCTTAAAATACGTATGGTATTACATTTATATACGGCGGTGGTATTTCCGCCGTATATAGTATTTACGGCGGTATAACCGCCGTATATAGTATTTACGGCGAGGGTTTATACGGTGGACTATTTACGGCGGAAAGTCCGCCGTATATACTATTTACGGCGTGGCGCGTTTTATATACGGCGGATTTTAACCGCCGTAAATAGTCCTTTTTCTTGTAGTGGTATAGCCTTCATCCCATGAATCCACAGTCTTCCAAGAATGACATTGTAGGATGTTGCACAATCAATTACACAGAACCACTCCATGGTGTTAAGGCCCTTTGAGTATATTGGAAGCTTTATTTCCCCCACCGTTTCTTTGACTTCACCACTGAAGCCTACCAATATTGAGGATTTCTTGGTGATCTCTGATTCCGGGATGTTCATTTCCTTGAGGGTACTTAACATAATGAGATTGACAGAGCTACCCCCATCAACCAGGATGCGCCGGATTGTACAATTGGCGATCTGCAAGGAAATAACTAGGCCATCTTGATGGGGTTCCAGCAAGTTATCTCGATCACTTTCATCAAAGGTGATTGGATCCTGGCAGGGTGTCGACATACTGGGTTGTCTCTCTGGCTTCTCCTCTTTTGACTCCTTAGCATGTCGTTTTGCGGCAAAATAGGATGTGCCACATATTTCTGAACCTTCACTAATGAAATTGATCACCTTTGTTGATGCTGGGGGAGAAACTGGTCTTTCGACTTCATGAGGAGCTTCCGCATTTTCAGCCTTCTTCTTTCTGGATCCTAGCAACTCCTTAAGATGTCCCTTCGAGAGCAAGTAACTGATCTCCTTTCTTAGTGCGATGCAATCTTCAGTAACATGCCCAAAGTCTTCATGGTAAGCGCACCATTTTGATTTGTCACGCCATCCCGTGGTCTTATCCGTCTTCTTTGGCCATCTGGCTTTGTCCCCCAGGTTGCCCATTGCACAGAGTACACTTGAAATGTCAACAGAAAAACAATAATCAGAAATGTTAGGCGCATTATCACTATCTTCATCCTCACCATCTATTGAATTAATTTTGCTAGTATCAATTTTTGGATAAGGATTGGAACGGTTGTTCCTGCGATGGGATGATTCATTCTTTCTGTCAGGGTTGTCATATGTCGACAACTTGGATGAGAACTTCGATCTTCGCAGCTCATCTTCCTCCAATCTTATGAATCTCAATGCCCTGCTCCTGACTTCTTCCAACCGCTTACAAGGAGTCATCACCAAATCCTAATAATACTGTGAATCTTTCTTCAGTCCCATTTTGAATGCTTCTGTGGATGTCGACATGTCAAGGTTGGGAATTTCTAGCACTTCCTTATTGAACCGTTGGACATATTCTTTCAGAGTTTCATTAGGCTGCTGGGTCACATTGTAGAGGTCACTTGTCAGCTTCTCAAATTGTGGACTGCACGAGAATTGGTTATAGAACAAGTTGATAAGCTGGGCGTATGAACCAATTGAACCTAGAGGCTGCCTAATCAGCCATTTGAGAGCTGGTCCAACCAAGGTCGATCCAAATCCTCTGCATAAGCAAGCCTCCCGGAATTGAAGCGAAATATGGATTATGTCCATCTTTTCTTGATAGTGAGCAACATGCTCCTCTGGGTCTGTGGTGCCGTCATACAACTTCATAGATGGAACATTGTAACGCTTCGGGATGTCGACATTTGCAATTGCTGGGACAAACCGGGATTGATTGTAGCAGTTCTGAGTCAGTGGTTGGATTGGAGGGGTTATGCCTGGCACGTTCATTATCAGCTCCCTGAGATCCTGCATCTGTTTGGCTAGTGGATTTCCTGCAAAAGGGTCAGCCATAGGAATACGATTGAAATTATTATTATTTAAAAGATTATTCAGCAAATCAGACTTATCCGTGGTAGTTGTGACAGTGGTGTTGTCAATGAATGGAATGAATGGGGTGAATCCTGCTGAAGGTGGCGTCATTAGGGTGTCCCCGGGCAAGGATGTCGACATCATTAAGGATGTCAGCCGAGGAGTTTGAGGTGGACTACCCACTGGGATAAATTCATTCTGAAGCGTAGATCCTTCGGTGTTGTCGAAGTTGAGGTTCCTTGCACGCAATGGCGAGACGTTTTCAAGCCGCGAAGCAATAAGCTGTTGATCCCTCTGGATCTTGATCATGGAATTGGCCAATACCTTGGAATTGCTATCTTGTTGATCCAACCTCTTATTCAACCTAGTTAAGATAGTCCGGATGTCAGCATCTATATTGGAAGAGGTCGCTTCCTTTTGTGGAGTCTTTGTAGGTTGAGTTTGCTGAGGTCCGGTCTGAGGAGGTGGCAACAACAAGCTGGTTCTACCTCCTGATGCTGGAGTGACAGTGGGACCCTTGTCGGTGGCGGACACATTGGGAGGTGCAGACATTATGAATTCGCTTAGGAAATGATCCAAATAACCGATAAACCATGAGGCCCCTCGGTGGGCGCCAAATTGTTTTGGTAGAAAAAACAATAGTACAGAATCTTGACTTTTACAAGTGTGTGGATTTAAATAATAAGGAGGGGACTGTGGAATTCGACTAAATGGAACAAAGATATGAAAAGAGAGAATGACACGATGATTTGTTAACGAGGAAAACCTTAGAGGTGATAACCTCTTTGGAAAAAACCCAGGGAGTTAGGTCTCCAACCTTAAAAGTTCCACTATGATAACTGTGAATACAACAACAGAAGATGATGGAGAGGATTACAAGTAAAGTGTACGTAGAGTGTGTGAGAATGAGAGTGTGTTTTTCCGTCTCAATCTCCCCTTAAATAAAAGTAAGGAACGGGTAAAAGTTGTTCCTACAATCTCGGGATCACAACTTATCTACTCAACGTCCGTGAGACCAAGTCTTCTTCGTCGTTGAAGATGTGTTGAACGTGTTTGGAAATATCCCGCGTTTATCTCTCTTATTTGCTGAAAAATTATAGTAAAGATAAAAGAAAAAAAATAAGTAAATATTAGATAATACTTATAGTGAAATAACATCTTGACATGCAGGAGCAACTGAAGATGTCACCATGCTGAAAAATACCCACAACACCTTTCAAGCATTTTCACGCCACTATTTAAAGCTCTTGCCAATATCTTTTTGGCCTATTCCAAGTTTCACATTGTAGTACTAAACTTGTACTACAAGCATAGTTGAAGAGTGATTAAATTCATACTCGTTTAACTATCCTACAAAGCTTGCAAAGTAGCCATCTTAGCACATTTCTGGGAACAACTCGTGCTGCTGGAAACGAGTCGTTCCCAACACATGCACGACTGCTCCACAAGCCACGACTCGTGACCATTTTGGTCACTTGATGTTGCACGACTGAAATGAGCTTGGTCACGACTTTTTCTCATGGGCACGAGTCGTGCCTCAACACCAGAAGCCACATTTTGAACTGGTTCAACATCAGCAACTGCAACCTTTGTTCTCAGCTTTCCCAGGTCATATTACAAAAATATTCATACCTTGTTTAGCCCAAAAATACACTCTCTTTATGCCTCATAACATCTAGACAACATCCTTACCATTCAACCAAGCTTTATTGATCAATCAACAACCCATAATTATCCCCTCTCAACCTACTTATACTCAGTTCACTTCAGCTACTGCCAAGACGTTTTATAACGTCTATACACTGATTTTGGACAATAATATACTCCCTTAAGGTCTTATAACATATATATAACATGCATAAACATCAATTATACCAAATCCACACCAAATACTCAAGCCATGACATGGAAGTATTCAAGTTATACCCAAACCAATTTCCTTTTCATTTTCAACCCTCAGCTGATGTTTAAACCTCTATAAAACTTGTTCATAACATCAATAAGACATCATTAATCATAGTATGAACAGTTAAGGAAGGAAAACATAACAACTTACCAATTTTTATCAAAATAAAAGGAAGATAGGATCGGCTCTTCTTGCTCTATTCCACTCCCTTAGCAATAATTTGAAGTCGAAATCCACAACCACTCCTCGACTGAATTTCTGGGAATTTATGAAGCTTGGCTAGGGTTTGTGACTCTTAGAACATAGAGAGAAAAGAGAGAAACTGAGGAGGTGATTATCCTTTTTGGATAAGCTTGGGAAGGATATTTATATATATAGCCATTTTACACTCTAGCTCCTCAAGGTTTCACACAACCACAAACAACCACCTTGAACTTATACTTACACATAAGCACCTCAAAGCTTTTATAACACTTTCATTTAAAGATTTCAAGTGTTAACAATTTACTACACCAATTCCTTCTTTATTTTACTTAGACATTATATGATCAAAATCACTTTAATAACGTCTAAGATCAAATAATTTATCAAAGTATGAAACTAACACATACTCAAATCCAATTACCAATCCAAATACTAGAGGAACACATAGTCATTCCATACCTCACAATCAACTAAATAACAACGAAAACTATGTAATTTAGCAATCTAGCCAAATAAACACGTAATCATTTCACAAATTCATATAAAGCGTAATATAAGGCTATACACCCCACTCCCACGTGCTCAACACGTGGTCACATTAGTGCCCGGACCTAGGGTCGTGACATACTCTCTCCATAATCTGAGTTCTAAGGAAGACATTTATCATCAAGAAGATCTACATTTCCCTCCTTCATTTTCTTCTTCTTTTCTTCCTTCCTTGAAGAACGTCATCAAGTATCAAGATGGACTCAACATGTATTACGCTTCCGCCTTCATCTTCTTCTCCTACTTAATCTAAACATGAGTGCTTTGGGGTTATTGGGATAGAAATGTTCCAACATCAATATTTTGGGGGCAATTGTTTCACCCAAAAAAATACACTCTACATGTTCCGCACCTTGAGCATCCACCTTGAGGAACAGAGTTATGGCTAAATAATCTACCTTCATGACCGTTCAAGACATAGTCAATGACGCCATAACAACCCTATTTATCAACCAAAGGAATAACGGTTGGTCATCATCAATAAAATGCGAGATTCTAGGCGAAAGGAGGGGGATTACATTTATATTGTTACTTCCGTTATCTTTTCAAATATATAAACCCTCTGGAACGCACATGTATTCACGTTACACACTCTACTTTACGCTCATACTGCACTCTTGTGGGAAGGATCCGATCAGATACTTACAATTTCCTCTGGCGTGTGGGAAGGGTCCGATCAGATCTACTGCGATCACATGTGTTTTGCTCAGTTGTTGGGAGTCTTGGTAGGTCGGCATATCTTATTGACAACACCGTTTGTGGCCCACAAACACTGAGAATTTTGTGACTTTAGTTTGGAAGCAACTTTTTACCTTTGTGGGAGGTCATTTGGCACCGTTTTTTAGGTGGGGGTGCCTTGGTAAGTACTACTCGTGAACTACCCTCGCCTACCCAATGATTTCCATGAGCTCAAACGAGCTTTTGCCATTTTCAGGTAGTAGTGTAATAACTCAAACTGAGCCTTGGTCCGTGCAACAATTAAGTCCTAAATAGAGTTGTGCGAGGCCTTGTGTACAAAAATGAGCAAACCATTAGAGTGATTCATAACAATACCGTACGATTTTTCCTACTATTTCTCACCAGATAATTATGTCAAATACTCCAAGGTAACATATCTAATCTCACATCCTCAAAACAACTCCCTTAACTGCCTCTTTCTCTTTGTGGTACCTCTTGGAAATGGGTAACGGAAAGTTAAGTTTAACTTAACGTTGATCTAGGTTTCTAATGAAAGTTCGTTATTTGCTAACGAAACTTGTTACAAATGGTAATCTACATTTGTTGTAGATTATATCACTCATTTATTGTCTCAAAAACCATTTCCGGGTGAATGAGAAATTAATGACAAAGTTTTGTAACTTAACGAGAGTTATTTAAAGGGTGTCTAATGTGGTTTGATGTGCTCGGCTGAGCGAGTCCTTAACTCGGCCGAGCAGAGCATAGGAATTTGACCAAGTCTCTGACAATCATGCACGGTCGAGCAGAGTCCTTGACTCGGCCGAGCAGTGTGATTGACACAGCCGTGCAGTTCATTGGACTCGGCCATGCAGCTTGGCGCTCGGCCGAGCGAGTCCCTTGACTCGGCCGAGCAGATCCTGAACTGTCAGCAATTCAAACAGAAAAGTTGTGACTTTTCGTGGGAAAAGACACAAACCCCTTAACTCTCTTTATATACTTGTTCGGTCGAAACCTAACGGTTTATTTAATTCCGCAAGCGCACGGGCTATTGTAATATAGCGGGTGCAAGTACGAGTCGATCCCACAGAGACAGGGTTTACTTAAGGGATATTTTTGTCTTTAGAAAATATAGAAAGGATTGGGGGTAGATAAAATTTGTTTTAGAATAATAGAGAGAGCATAAACAGAAAATACTTTAATTGAAATCTTATAAAAACGAAGCATTCTCGGGATTGGAAATCATACACATAATCTTATTCATCAAATTGTCATTGTCTTAGAAATAAAAGGTTTTCATAAAAAGCAAGGATGGTATGTTAGGCCTACGCTATTTCGGGCTAAGACAATAGCGTTTGTATTCTTCACTAATTATGTCCTAACTGTTTGAGAAATCCGTTTATGTTTGCCCCCGCCCTGTCACAAACGGGCATTCCGGCTTATCTCTAGCTGACCATAATTAGTAAGAATCCATTAAGGACGGAAGTCAACATACTTTCCATTAATGGAACATCCCTAGGCCATTGAACTACTCTCGTGATCAATGAACCTAGTTTCTTTATATGGTTCCGTCAATCGAGATTCTCCGCTAGGTACTTCTCTCAATTGACTGAATCATACAAATTGGATATCGCCAAAATGTAAGGTATTTAGAGAATAATATAAAGAGATTATTTTAGATGAAGAAAGAAGACAAGACTAAACATTTTTTAATGATGAATAAGCATGCTTTTGAGTTTCCAACCCCAAGAATATGGGGGATTACTCACAAGCCATTAATGACATAAAAGCATAAATAGAGATTGAGTAAGAAAGACTTATGATTGCTGAGAATGATGCTTCACTTTTATTGCTTTTCCTCCAAAGGGATTCCAAGAACAAATATTTTAGGGATATTTTTAAAGAGATAAAATGCAAGACAATAACCTAATATAGCATATATAGAATTTTGACCAAGTAAAGCATGCTAGAAGGAAGAATCTTCTTGGTAGAAAAAGCTATCACTTTTCAGAGTGATTTTTTTTTAGAAAAGATGAATTTTATTTCTTTAAGACGTACAAGAGAAGGTATAAACATTTATTCACAATTTAGAAGTTCCGAAGAATTGTATTACATTCTTGAATCACAAGGGTGAAGAATGGATGATGGTAGTGGAAAAATCTCGTCAAAGTCAAACAAATTTATCTTATTTTTGTACGTGTTATATTCTTGCAAAAGACCTAAGTTATTTTTGATCCTTTCAAGTAGGAGACATTGTGGTTGCGAACCCCATGTTCCTAATACTTAGATCAAGAATACTTTTTGGATATTATTTCCGTTTGGCAAGGAAGCATCGTCGCGTGAACGCCGTGCCCGAGTTACTTAGGAGATAATATGTTTCTTTTTGCTTTTAAGGCTTGGTGACAATTGTCACTCTTTTATCAATAAGATAGAAGTG
The DNA here is from genome assembly GCA_022495995.1 of Adenophora triphylla var. japonica. Taxonomy (NCBI): domain Eukaryota; kingdom Viridiplantae; phylum Streptophyta; class Magnoliopsida; order Asterales; family Campanulaceae; genus Adenophora; species Adenophora triphylla. The sequence goes on from JAFEMH010000942.1 coordinate 227,171, forward strand.
TTTTACTTTGACTTGATTTGAAAAATGGAAGGATGGAATTTATGAAAGGGTGTGATTCAAGGGATGCAATCAAAAAGGTGCTTCTAAAAAGGAAATAAATATCTAATAAAGATAAAAAATGTACAATCTTAAAGGAATATATTCAAAATTTGCATAAATAACCAAGCATAAAAGAATTCCTTTCTAATCAAATGCATTTTCCTTGATGAGATTCTATATTGTGCTATACCAACTTATGAGGCTTTCAATTATTTCCTAAAAAGATCCCTTATACTTTTCCTTTTTATAGATTTCTAAGTGTATAGAAAATATGAGAGGAAAGGTAAAGGCATTTATACTAGAGCAAATGGCAAGCATAATGATAATGATTTTTGATCATCATAGGGATTTAATTTTTTTATATACTATTATACATGCGTAAAAAAGAAAAAAAAATGCAACTAAGTTAAAAAGAAAAATTATACTAGAAAGCAAGTAAAATTTAAAAACTAGAAAGCGAAAAATAAAAAGAAAAATAAAAGGATAGATTTACCCCCCCCCCCCACACTTGAAATGAACATTGTCCTCAATGTTTCAAAGAACAATGCTAAATCTAGGGGGAGTAAAGAGAAACTTACTCAAATGGATCACGGGTAGGCAGGTTCGCCCAAAGTAATACATGAAACCACTCCAATTGGATCTCCGGTTATGTAGTGTTTCAGTCTTTGCCCGTTTACTTTAAAATCTCCTTGTGTTTCGTTCCCAATTTCGATGGCTCCGTATGGATATACCTTACGCACTTGATATGGGCCTGTCCATCTTGATTTTAATTTTCCTGGAAAAAGCTTCAAACGAGAATTAAAAAGTAATACCATGTCCCCTTCTTTAAAATCCCTTCTCATTATATGAGCATCATGCCATTTTTTTGTTTTCTCCTTGTATAATCTGGCACTTTCATAGGCTTCAAATCGGAGTTCTTCAAGCTCTTGTAATCGTAGTTTCCTTTTTCACCGGCTTCGTCAAGTCATAGTTTAGGGCTTTGATTGCCCAATATGCCTTATGCTCGAGTTCCACCGGTAAATGACATGGCTTTCCATAAACTAATCGAAAAGGAGTTGTTCCGATAGGTGTTTTAAAAGCGGTGCGATAAGCCCACAAAGCATCGTTCAATTTAATTGACCAATCCTTACTTGAACTTATTACCGTTTTCTCCAAGATCCACTTTATTTCTCGATTTGATATTTCCACTTGCCCGCTTGTTTGAGGATGATATGCGGTGCCTGTTTTATGATAGACTCCGTACTTTTTTAATAAAGCATCAAACTGGCGGTGCGAAAAATGTGACCCTCCGTCACTTATGATGACTTTTGGAACCCCAAATCTTGGGAAAATTGTATCTTTGAAAAGCTTCATGACGACTTTTGAGTCGTTTGTTGGAGATGCTATAGCTTCTACCCACTTTGAGACGTAATCTACTGCTACCAAAATATAATTATTGTTGAAGGATGCGGGAAATGGTCCCATAAAATCAATGCCCCAAACGTCAAAAAGCTCAACTTCTAGAATATTATTAAGAGGCATTTCGTTTCTTCTTGAATTGTTGTCGGTTCTTTGGCAACGATCACAAGAGATGACGAAATTTTGAGAATCTTTGAAGAGCGTGGGCCAGAAAAAACCGGATTGAAGAATCTTGGCGGCGGTTTTGGCTGTGCTTGCATGACCGCCATAAGGAGATGAATGACAATGATACAGAATGTCCTTGATCTCTTCATTAGGTACACACCGCCTAATGATTCCATCTGCGCATTGTCTAAAGAGGAGCGGATCTTCCCAAAAGTATTTTTATTTCGATAAAAATCTCTTCTTTTGTTGATAACTCATTTCTGGAGGAAGAATCTTGCATGCTAGATAGTTAACAATGTCTGCAAACCAAGGAATTTCGACATTGTTTATAGCAAGAAGATGATCATCCGGAAATGAATCATCAATGGGAAGGTCATAATTATCGGAAATTTCTAATTCTTTAGGAAGGCGGGATAAATGATCTGCGACCAAATTTTATGTCCCCTTTTTATCACGGATTTCCAAATCGAATTCTTGGAGGAGAAGGATCCACCTTATTAATCTTGGCTTTGCATCCTTCTTCGTCAACAAGTATCTAATTGCAGCGTGATCCGTGTATATGATTACCTTTGATCCCACCAAATATGACCGAAACTTTTCCATAGCAAATATTACGGCCAGAAGCTCTTTTTCTGTGGTGGCATAATTCATTTGTGCTTCATCCAGTGTTCGGTGCGTAATATATTGCGTGCGTTTTCTTGTCTTTTCGCTGTCCCAGAACAGCTCCGACCGCGAAATCACTTGCGTCGCACATTATTTCGAAAGGGAGATCCCAATCGGGTGGTTGTACGATAGGAGCGGAAATCAAAGCTTCTTTCAACCTATTGAAAGCTTCAAGACAAGGGCTATCAAACACAAATGGAGCATCTTTCATTAGTAGATTAGTTAAAGGTTTAGAAATTTTTGAGAAATCTTTTATAAAACGTCGGTAAAATCCGGCGTGACCAAGAAAACTTCTTATACCTTTATTATTAGTAGGCGGAGGTAATTTTTCAATAATTTCGATTTTCGCCTTATCTACTTCTATTCCTTTTTCGGACACCATGTGTCCTAACACTATCCCTTCATTTACCATAAAATGGCATTTTTCCCAATTTAGAACAAGATTGACCTCTTCACAACGTTGTAGGACTTTAGATAAATTCTTCAAACATTCGTCAAAAGAATATCCGTAAACAGAGAAATCATCCATAAAAACTTCCATAATATTTTCTATGTATTCGGAAAAAATGGACATCATACAACGTTGAAAAGTGGCGGGAGCATTACAAAGTCCAAAAGGCATTCTTCTATAAGCGAAGGTACCATAAGGACAAGTAAAGGTAGTTTTTTCTTGATCGTCTGGATGGATAGGGATTTGGAAAAATCTCGAATATCCGTCCAAATAACGTAAATGGGAATGTTTGGCCAATCTTTCTAGCATTTGGTCTATAAAGGGAAGGGGAAAGTGATCTTTTCGGGTGGCTTTATTTAATTTTCTATAATCTATACACATGCGCCAACCCGTGATGTCTTTGTTGGGATTAATTCATCTTTATCATTTCGAATGAACGTCATTCCTCCCTTCTTAGGGACAACTTGAACCGGGCTCACCCATTTGCCATCCGAAATTGGGTAGATGATGCCTGAGTCAAGTAATTTAAGGACTTCTTTTTTAACTACTTCCTTCATATTAGGATTGAGTCTTCTTTGATGTTCAATGGAAGGTTTATGATCTTCCTTTAAATCAATCCTATGCATGCAAATCTTTGGATGAATTCCTTTTAAGTCATCTATCGTATATCCTATGGCTTTTTGATGCAACCTAAGCTCATTTAACAACTTTTCTGTTTCTAGAGGACCTAGACTAGCATTTATAATCACAGGGTAAGTGGAGTTAGGTCCCAGGAATTCATACCTTAGATTTGCAGGAAGAGGTTTTAACTCGACTTGAGGTGCCTTAACTACCTCTTTTTCCTCTTTGTTGGATAGTTCTGCTGTAGCCTCCAACTTTTCGAACTCATTGTCCCCACTAGGCTTTGCTGTGTCTAAAAGCATGGTATAATTTGCAATTTCTTCATCGTCATTATCATGCAAAGTTCTCTTCCAATCTATAAGACTTTTTTCTAGCGGATCCTTAGATTGGGGACTCTCTAATTCCTTGCTAATTGATTCTAACATGTTAATGTTCAAGCAAGGGTTCTCAAGATCAGGATTTCTCATGAATTTAGACAAGTTAAACTCCATTTTATCATCTCCTACATTCAAAGTTAGGTTACCATGTTTAACGTCTATAACTGCCCCGGCTGTGGCAAGGAAAGGTCTACCTAGAATTACAGGAATATGACTATCTTCTTCCATCTCGAGAACAACAAAATCTACCGGGATGATTAATTTCCCGATTTGACAAGGGACGTCTTCCATAATACCCATCGGGTATTTAATGGAGCGATCCGCTAGTTGGAGAGAAATAGTGGTGGGTTTCATTTCCCCCACACCTAGTTTCTTACCTACCGAAAGCGGAATGAGGCTCACACTTGCCCCAAGATCTAACAAAGCATTATCAACATTATATTTACCTATTTTGCAAGGAATAGAGAAAGTGACGGGATCTTTTAATTTAGGAGGAAGTTCTCTTTGTAAAATGGCACTTACTTCTTCTGTCAAAGCGACAGTCTTATGCTCCTCAAGTTTCCTCTTATTTGCAAGAATATCCTTTAAGAACTTAGCATAGGACGGCATTTGTTGAAGAGCATCGGTAAAAGGTATGTTGATGTAAATAGACTTTAAGACTTCTAAAAATTTTGCAAATTGTTTGTCAAGTTTGGCTCTTACCAATCTTTGGGGGTATGGTATTGGAGGGTCAAAATTTCTAAAAATCTTAGGGGATTCTGTCCCATTTTCAACATCTTCATTAGTCTCAACCATCGGTGGGGTTGGACTAACTTTCTCCTTACTCGGTTTGATATTTTCCTTAGGAAGGGGATCTATAATTTCTTTTCCACTCCTAGTTTCTACCGCACTAACATGCTCGTCGGGCCTTTGCGATTGACCGGGGAAACACCCTTGTGGTCTATGCGAGGTACCGGCTTGTTGAGCTTGTTGATTTTCAAGCATTCTATTGTGGGCGGCTAAATTATCAAACCTAGCATTCAACGACTTTATGGATTCCCTTAACTCATTATTGGTCTTTTCTTGCTCATTCTTACTTTCAATCATAAAATCCATAATAAGATCCAATTTAGACTTAGGGAAGGGAAAGCACTAGAATTGCCATTGAAATTCTTTTGTGTGAATCTGGTGGTTGTGTAGAAGATTGCGGGTTTAAAATATTGTTATTCTTATAGGAAAAATTTGGGTGATTTCTCCACTCGGGATTGTATGTGTTTGAATACATACCACCCTTTTCCCGTAAAATTAACAAAGTTTACTTGATCACTAGAAGTAGTGTCAAGCAATTCATTAACGTACTATGTGAGTTTGACCCACATAGTTCACAAACAACATTAATGTTGGCCACGGGATTTACATTAAAGTTTTCAAACTTTTTAAGAAGCATATCAACTTTAGAAGACAAGGTAGTAATGACATCATTATTGTACTTACCTGGAATCCCCTGCGGTTGTTCCTTCTCATTGAACCATTGATAGTGATTCAGGGCTATGCTTTCTATCAAGTCGTATGCTTCATCCACCGTCTTATTCATTAGTGCACCTCCTGCGGCGGCATCAATTGTCTCCCTTGTTCTATATGTGAGACCATTGTAGAAAGTGTGCACAATTAACCACTTTTCAAGCCCGTGGTGAGGGCACATTCTGAGAAGTTCCTTGAACCGTTCCCATGCGTCATACAAAGTCTCACTATCTGTTTGACAGAAGTTAGTGATCTTTGTTCGTATCTGGGCAGTCTTGCTTGGCGGGAAAAATCGACCAAGGAATGCTTCTTGAATTTGGTCCCATGTTGTTAATGAATTACGGGGACCGAATTCAACCATTGTTTCGCCTTATCCTTAAGAGAGAAAGGAAAAAGGCGCATCCGGATTGCTTCCACCGTAACACCTTGAATACGTGTAGTATCACAATATTCAAGGAATGTTTGGATGTGTAGATGGGGATCTTTGAAGGCAGTGCCGCTGTATTGGTTATTCATAACCATGTGCCATAATTGCGGCTTTATCTCGAAGTTTGCCGCTCCGGCATTCGGCACAACAATAGGGGATCTAGTTCCCGGGGTACTTGGGTTAACAAAGTCCCGTAGGGTCCTAGCAGGTGTTTGCGGTTCTCCGTCCATGTGTTTTTGTAGAGTTTCTCTAAATCTTCTTAATCTTTCGTGAAAGCTTCTTTCGGGTTCCGGATCAAAGTTGTCAACAAATGTCCGAGACCGTTTCATAAACTACAAGAGAAATACTTGAAGAAAAATTAAACGTAACAGATTATAGGACAAGAAAGCAAAATAGTAAAAATAAAACAAAAACTAAAAATTTTGTAGTAAAGACAAAAATAAAAAGTAAACCGTTGTCCCCGGCAACGGCGCCAAAAACTTGTTCGGTCGAAACCTAACGGTTTATTTAATTCCGCAAGCGCACGGGCTATTGTAATATAGCGGGTGCAAGTACGAGTCGATCCCACAGAGACAGGGTTTACTTAAGGGATATTTTTGTCTTTAGAAAATATAGAAAGGATTGGGGGTAGATAAAATTTGTTTTAGAATAATAGAGAGAGCATAAACAGAAAATACTTTAATTGAAATCTTATAAAAACGAAGCATTCTCGGGATTGGAAATCATACACATAATCTTATTCATCAAATTGTCATTGTCTTAGAAATAAAAGGTTTTCATAAAAAGCAAGGATGGTATGTTAGGCCTACGCTATTTCGGGCTAAGACAATAGCGTTTGTATTCTTCACTAATTATGTCCTAGCTTGTTTGAGAAATCCGTTTATGTTTGCCCCCGCCCGTCACAAACGGGCATTCCGGCTTATCTCTAGCTGACCATAATTAGTAAGAATCCATTAAGGACGGAAGTCAACATACTTTCCATTAAAGGAACATCCCTAGGCCATTGAACTACTCTCGTGATCAATGAACCTAGTTTCTTTATATGGTTTCATCAATCGAGATTCTCCGCTAGGTACTTCTCTCAATTGACTGAATCATACAAATTGGATATCCCCAAAATGTAAGGCATTTAGAGAATAATATAAAGAGATTGTTTTAGATGAAGAAAGAAGACAAGACTAAACATTTTTTAATGATGAATAAGCATGCTTTTGAGTTTCCAACCCCAAGAATATGGGGGATTACTCACAAGCCATTAATGACATAAAAGCATAAATAGAGATTGAGTAAGAAAGACTTATGATTGCTGAGAATGATGCTTCACTTTTATTGCTTTTCCTCCAAAGGGATTCCAAGAACAAATAATGACTTTGATCTTCAAACTTCTTTGGATAATTGTTGTTACAAATCTTTGTATCTTCTCTCTATTTAATATCGTAGTTTCTCTCTAAGAATTCGTATCTAAGGCTGATTCTAAGGGTCCTATTTATAAATGGAAGGAGACTCTTCAATTGGGTGTCATCAAAAGGTGCCTTTACATCTGCAGTCACGACTTGCACGCCGTGTCAAGGTTTTGCACTGCGGCCGTGTCCTCTTTGGCGCCAAATTTGGATTTGAATTTGAAGACTTACGGCCGCTCCGAGATATAGCCGCACGGCCGCTCCAAGGTTAGCACGGCCAGGTCCTTTCGTGCACTCGGCCACTCCATGGGCCAAGATGGCCGGCCATGGCCTAAGTTGCACGGCCGCTCCCGGTTTCTTTGCACGGCCGCTCCGACTGGTTTTCAGCTTGGAGTGCTTATTTGCTTGGTGTTCCTTCATCTTTTTGGACCAAGATGTCCATGTATCCTTTGTATATATAAAATGACCCTAAAACCTGTCTAAAATGTATAAAACATACCAAAAACGTAAAATCTAATAAAATAACAAAAGTAAGTAAAAAGTACTAAAAAACTAAATGAAAAGTGATGATTTATTTATGTAAAAGTATATAAAAACTAGGATAATTGACTATATAATAGTCACTTATCAATACTTCCCCTCCGAATTTCAATTACATATACACAGATTTTGAGTCTTCCTAAACCCTCTAGAGTTAGTCTAATCAAGTCAATTCATTTGCATCTTGTTGCATACCTCCTTCAAAGGCCAAAGTTTCAAACCTTGTGTTGTTCGTTAGAACAATCAATTTGGAGTGCTCCTATTGATTGTTTATAAAGACGTTTTATCTTATGAGAGTTTTGTTATTCAACCGTAAGCACCTGTGCGGGACAAATAACTCTTACGGAGATTGTATTCAATACAAGACTCGACTTTTCTCCTAGTTTTTCCAATCTCCGTTAAATTCTCCGTCAGTTTTTCTGTTAAGTTCTTGAGAAGCCATACCAAAAGTCAAACAATCGTAAGAGTTATTTGCGCTTCTTAAGACTTTCAAGAGATGGCAACTGAGAAAGACACCAACGTATCAAGTCAAGGCAATGTAACGCCTCCTTCTCAAGGTGACGCAACGTTCAACAATGTCGCACCCGCTCATACACCGCATCACCCGGGTCATGGTGAGAAACCACCGAAGTTTACTGGTGTGGATTTCAAGAGATGGCAACAGAAGATGCTATTCTACTTGACCATCCTAAGCTTGCACCGCTTCTTAAAGGAAGATCCTCCGGCGGTGGCAAATGGTGATCCCGACCCTCAAAGGCAAATGGCCAAGGAGGCTTGGGCTCATGGTAATTTTTTGTGTAAAAATTACATCCTAAATGGACTTGACGATGCACTCTACAATGTGTATAGTAACGTCGAGATAGCCAAGGCATTGTGGGACACCTTGGAAAGGAAGTACAAGATCGAAGACGCCGGGTCAAAGAAATTTGTCGTCGGTAAGTATCTTGACTTCATGATGGTCGATTCCAAATCGGTAACAACTCAAGTGGATGAGTTCCAACTCATTCTACATGGGCTTGATGCCGAGGGGATGATCATGAATGATCCATTCAAGGTGGCCTCTATCATTGAAAAGTTGCCGCCTTCATGGAAGGATTTCAAGAACTATCTCAAGCATAAACGCAAGGAGATATCCTTGGAAGACATTGTTGTTCGTCTTTAAATTGAAGAGAACAATAGAAACAACGAGGCCAAGGATGCTAAGGGCAAGATGGAGGCTAAGGTCAATCTCGTCGAGGCTAGCACAAGTGGCACAAAGAGAAAGCATTCCGGAAATGCCGGGAATGCTAAGAAAGGAAAAAATAAGGGCCCTAAAACTAAGAAGTTCAAGGGGACTTGCTATAATTGTGGCAAACTGGGTCACTTAGCAAAGGACTGTCATCTCCCGAAGCAAGAGGCGAATAACGTTGACCACATGGACCTAGATTTTGCAGCGGTGGTCTTTGAGGCTAACGTCGCAAACTTGGATAAGAATCCAAAAGCTTGGTGGATAGATACTAGTGCTACCCGCCACATTTGTGGTAATAAGGAGAGTTTCTCCTCCTATACTCCCATCTCCGGAAGGAAGCTCTACATGGGAAATTCCGCGACCTCCGATGTTCAAGGCATTGGAAACGTGATATTGAAGATGACTTCCGGAAAAGAAGTAACCTTGTTGGATGTGCTGCATGTTCCAGACATCCGTAAAAATTTAGTTTTCGGCGCTTTGCTTAGTAAGGCCGGATTTAGACTTGTATTTGAATCTGACAAATTTGTAATAACTAAGAATGGTTTGTTCCTTGGAAAGGGCTACCTCGAGGAGGGCCTTTTTAAGATGAATGTAATGAATATCGTCCGCCATAGTGCGAAGAATAAAAGTGTTGTTTCTTACGTTTACTTTTCAGAAAGTTCTAATTTATGGCATGATGGATTAGGACATGTAAACCTCGACACCATTAAGAAATTAGCGAGACAAGATTTAATCCATATGACTAAATCCGACTCGACTAATAGGTGCGAAGTTTGTGTTGAGACAAAAATGACGAAGTCGCCATTTAATGCAATAGAAAGAAACACGACTCCTCTTGAATTAATTCGCACCGATATATGTGATTTAAAACTTGTGCAAACTCGAGGAGGTAAAAAGTACTTCATTACATTTATAGATGATTGCACAAAGTATTGCTATGTTTATCTCTTAAGAAGTAAAGATGAAGCCTTAGGGGATTTTGAGACTTATAAGAAAGAAGTTGAAAATCAAATTAACTTGAAGATTAAGAAAATTAGAAGCGATAGAGGTGGAGAATATGAAGCACCGTTTGAAGGACTATGTTGGGAATCCGGCATAATTCATCAAACAACGGCTCCATATACCCCTCAATCTAACGGAGTTGCTGAACGCAAAAACCATACTCTCAAGGAGATGATGAACACGCTTTTAATAAGTTCAGGCTTACCCGACAACTTGTGGGGGGAAGCCATACTCACTTCTAATTATGTTCTTAATAACATACCCAAGAAAGGTATTGATAAAATGCCCTATGAATTGTGGCATAATCGTAGGCCATGTTATAAATATCTTAAAGTGTGGGGGTGTTTGGCCAAGGTTGAAGTACCTAAGCCGAAACAAGTCAAGATTGGTCCAAAGACCATTGACTGTGTTTTTATTGCATATGCCAATAATAGTAGTGCCTATCGTTTTATAGTGCACAAATCGGACATTCCTGATATGCATATAGGAACTATTATAGAATCAAGGAATGCGGTATTCTTTGAAAACATTTTTCCGGCTAAGGACAGGAAAGATATAGGTTCTAATAAGAGAACATATGAGTCTACAACCGGTCCTTCTCAAATAGAAGATGAAGAACTGAGATGTAGCAAAAGGGCAAGAGTGGAAAAGTCTTTTAGTCCTGATTTTCTATCTTACATGTTAGAAAACGAACCAGCCACTGTTAAAGAAGCTTTATCCGGTCTTGATAGTTCATTCTGGAAAGAGGCTATTAACAGTGAAATAGAATCCATAATGCTCAACAACACTTGGGAATTAGTTGATCTCCCTCCAGGTTGCAAACCATTAGGTTGCAAATGGATCCTTAAAAGGAAGTATAAGGCGGATGGATCAATCGATAAGTATAAAGCTAGGCTAGTTGCCAAAGGCTTTAGACAGAAAGAGGGATATGATTTATTCGATACATACTCCCCTGTAAAAAGGATCACATCTATTCGTGTTCTCATAGCTATTGCAGTAGTGCATAATCTTGAGATACACCAAATGGATGTGAAGACTGCTTTCTAAATGGAGAACTTGATGAAGAAATATACATGGAACAACCTGAAGGGTTCGCAGTTCCTGGTAAAGAAAGAAAGGTGTGTAAACTCGAAAAGTCCTTGTATGGACTAAAACAAGCACCTAAACAATGGCATGAGAAGTTCGATAGAACCATGTTATCGAATGGATTCAAGATTAACGAATGTGACAAATGTGTCTACATTAAAGGAACATCTGAATCATTCGTTATCGTTTGCCTTTATGTTGACGATATGCACATAATGGGAAGTAGTCATGATTTGATCTTGAATACCAAAGGCATGTTTAAGAAGAACTTTGACATGAAAGACATGGGATTAGCTGATGTAATATTAGGGATAAAGATCTCTAGAACATCTGAAGGATTAGTTCTTTCACAATCCCATTACCTAGAGAATGTTCTTCGGAAATTCAATGTCTTTGATGACCCTCCGGCTAAGACATCGATAGGCTTGGCTCTACATTTAGCCAAGAACAAAGGGGAACCAGTTTCTCAACTGGAATATGCAAGAATAATTGGTAGTCTGATGTACTTAACAAATTGTACACGTCCAGACATTGCATATTCAGTAAGTAAACTAAGTAGGTTCACAAGTAATCCTAGTACTGATCATTGGAAAGCACTAATGAGAGTACTAAGATATTTAAGGTATACATTAAACCATGAGATACTTTACAAGAAATATCCAGCAGTATTAGAAGGATACTGTGATGCAAATTGGATATCGGACACAAAAGACTCTAAGTCCACGAGTGGATATGTATTCACAATAGGTGGAGGAGCAGTGTCATGGAAATCCTCCAAACAGACATGTATAGCTAGATCCACGATGGAGTCTGAGTTTATCGCTTTAGATAAAGCTGGGGAAGAAGCAGAATGGCTAAAGAACTTCTTGGAGGATATTCCTTGTTGGAGCAAACCTGTGCCTACTGTACTAATACATTGTGATAGTCAATCAGCAATTGGAATGGCACAGAATAGTATGTACAATGGTAAGTCTAGACATATTCGTCGTAGACACAATACCATTAGACAGTTGATCAAGAATGGCGTTATCACTATTTATTATATAAAGTCATGTGATAACTTAGCGGATCCGTTTACCAAAGGTATAAATCGAGATCAACTGTATAAACTGTTAAGGGGAATGGGTTTAAAACCAACAACAAAAGGACTTATAGCGGATACTCAACCTTGAGAAATGGAGATCCCAGGCCCTTGGTTCAATGAGACAACCAAGTTATAAGTTCTAGTAGAGTTACTTGAAAACAACAACTCGGTTTATTAACCTGGAGATGTTGAATACTCATTCCCATAACATCCAAGTACAAGCACATGCAGCAGTGGTAAGAATAAGTTGAGAAAACTTTTAATGATTTCTATACCTACGGGTGGAGTAGTGCATGATACTCCTTATAGTGAGAATCACCTATATAAGCGAGAGGTAATTTGGCCGCCTCTAAATGAACGCTTATGAATGAGATACGGTCCAGGGCCGAAATGGACAAAACGTGAGAACAACAATTGTTAGAGCTGTTATTATGTGAGTATTATTGTCTTGGTATACATCCGACGATCGGCTGGTTCAAAGCGACTCGCTACCAAATGGCTAGTATATCCGATAATATTTCACTAGGGAGGATTCAAGGCCACAAGCTATCTATCCCGATGTAATAATAGTTCGCCGGAACTTTGGACGAAACTGCATTCATGCATTAATTGTCATTCATGTGGGGGATTGTTGGAAATGGGTAACGGAAAGTTATGTTTAACTTAACGTTGATCTAGGTTTCTAACGAAAGTTCGTTATTTGCTAACGAAACTTATTACAAATGGTAATATACATTTGTTGTAGATTATATAACTCATTTATTGTCTCAAAAACCATTTCCGGGTGAATGAGAAATTAATGACAAAGTTTTGTAACTTAACGAGAGTTATTTAAAGGGTGTCTAATGTGGTTTGATGTGCTCGGCCGAGCGAGTCCTTAACTCGGCCGAGCAGAGCATAGGAATTTGACCAAGTCTCTGGACAATCATGCACGGCCGAGCAGAGTCCTTGACTCGGCCGAGCAGTGTGATTGACATGGCCGTGCAGTTCATTGGACTCGGCCGTGCAGCTTGGCGCTCGGCCGAGCGAGTCCCTTGACTCGGCCGAGCAGATCCTGAACTGTCACCAATTCAAACAGAAAAGTTGTATCTTTTCGTGGGAAAAGACACAAACCCCTTAACTCTCTTTATATACTTCCCATCCGAATTTCGATTGCATATACACAGATTTTGAGTCTTCCTAAACCCTTTTGAGTTAGTCTAATCAAGTCAATTCATTTGCATCTTGTTGCATACCTCCTTCAAAGTCCAAAGTTTCAAACCTTGTGTTGTTCGTTAGAACAATCAATTTGGAGTGCTCCTATTGATTGTTTATAAAGTCGTTTTATCTTATGAGAGTTTTGTTATTCAACCGTAAGCACATGTGCGGGACAAATAACTCTTACGGAGATTGTATTCAATACAAGACTCGACTTGTCTCATAGTTTTTCCAATCTCTGTTAAATTCTTCGTCAATTTTTCTTTTAAGTTCTTGAGAAGTCATACCAAAAGTCCAACAGTAGCAAGTAACTTTTCAAACAACACATCAAAAAAAAATCAACTTTAGGTGAAATTATCTGTTTGGATTTCATCATTTTTTGTGTAATTTTGTAATAATCACATGAGAATATAAAAGAGATAAATAGGAAAAAGTTGTGAAGAATGATGTAGATTGAGGGGGAGGAAATGGCAAACAAGAGTGGACAAGTTCTTGTTAACTCGGTAAATCAATCAATCATGTGGAACCCACATCTGACATAATAAAATTATATCTTTGATATTTAGAATGATCTCCGAATATATCACAGCAGAAAGCGGATCCAAATCTCTAAAATAATGGATCCAAATCTCTAAAATGTTGCTTTCCATTTGAGAAGAAGACCAATTATATGAAAAGGATTTGGTTTGATTGCTAAACAATGCTATTCAATAAAGACTCTGCCCTACCATGGAGAAATGGTATATCAATTCCCTATAATTAATTATCCATTCAACAAAAATTCATTTATAAATAACAAATTCGTAATACAGAATATTACAAGATTTCAGTTCCTCAAGGACCAAATTACATTATTACCAAACATTTCATACCAGCATTAATCTACCAATACTTTTACCGGAATAGCCCTCAAAGAAACAGCCTTTTGCAACGTTAGTCCAAACCTTTCACTCATGTCCAAATCTTTAGCGTTCATTCCTCCTTCCAGCTTCCAGTCATACGCGTAAAGTAACGAGCCTAACATAAGATGCGACATTTTATGTGCTAGAGGCAACCCAGGACATATCCTTCGTCCCGCTCCAAACGGAATGAACTCGAAATCCTGCCCTTTGTAATCGAGTTCACTACCTATGAATCTCTCTGGCTTAAATGTTTCTGGCTCGGACCACACACTTGGGTCACGGCCGGTTGCCCATATATTAAAAAATATCTGCGCGTCTTTTGGTATAGTGAACCCTTTGATTTCTACATTAGCTTCAGCTTTATGAGGAACTAGAAATGGTGCCGCTGGGTGTAGACGAAGAGTTTCTTTTACTATTGCTTGTAAGTAGGGTAGATTTGAAATGTCCGATTCTTCGAAGATCCCATTTTCGCCAATGACTTCTTTGAGCTCGGCCCGAGCCTTCGCCATTTTTTCAGGGTTTCGTAGTAGCTCGGTCATTGCCCATTCTAATGAGCTTGAAGTAGTATCTGTCCCTGCAATAAATAAGTCCTAGATAATGTGGTAGGATTAGATAGATGTTTATGATGAATATTTCAGGAAGATTTTGAACAGTCGAGGCGTTTAATAGTCATATATCTCTACATAAATGTCCACTTTTAGGCCCCATTTGATTTGACTTATTTCAAAGTGTTTATGACTAATGACTCCTCATAATTCATTTTTGAACCGTTTGATTTCATTTTGGGTGAAATAAGTCATAAGTCATGTACAAGCCAATTAAAACAAAATTCTCCTTATAAGTCATAAGCATTAAGCCAAGTGCTGAATCAAAAAATACTTATGAACAGTAAAAACACGAATGATACGTGACCTTAAATGAATATTACATATTCCGAAACTACCCTCGTTTTAATAAAATAATAAATAATAATAATAATAATAATAAATAATAATAATAATAAAAATAATAATAATAAGAAAATAATAATAATAAAATAATAATAAAATGATAAAATAATAATAATAATAATAAATAAAATATAAATATAAATAATAATAATAAAAATAGTAATAATAATAAAATAATAATAATAATAATAATAATAATAATAATAATAATATAATAAAATAATAAAATATAAAAATAATAATAAATAAAATATAAAATAATAATAATAAATAAAATATAAAATAATAATAATAAAAAATAATAAAATAATAATAATAAAAAATAGTAATAAAAATAAAAATAATAACAAAAAATAATAAAATAATAATAAAATCATAAAATAATAATAATAATTATAATAATAATAATAATTATTATTAGTATTATTATTTTAGTCTTTATAATTTCATTCAACACTTTTCATCTTATTAATCAAACAGTCAAACTTACTTATGACAGCTCATCAGCATTTCAAAAAAACTAAATCAAACAGCATCATTCATCAGTCATAAGTAATAAGTCATCAGCACATATCAATAAGCTAAATCAAACATACCCTTATTATTCTTGATTAAGAATAAATAGGATCAGATAATAAAACATTTTAACCATTGACAAATTGAAGAGTAGAATTTTACTCACCATAAGCAAATTCCTTAGCTCATCACGGTTCAATTCAGAATCATGCTTCTGGTGCAGATTAAGCAATGAATCCAAAGCATCATTTACCCTCAAAGAACCATCTCCAGATGACGATTTTGCCCTTTCTTCCAACCTTTGATCTGCAATTCTATCAAAGATTGCAAACAACTTCTCAAAGTAAACCTTAGTATCTCTACGAATCCCTTGGAAATCAAACGGTTGAAGTATCGGAAAAAAATCCGAAAAATTAGACCGCCCGCCGAGCTCCATCAAAGCGCATATCACATTTTTCATTTCATGAGATGAATCTGATCTATGTTGAGCTAAATCAATGGAGAAAAAGAAATTCGACAACAAATTAAGTGTTGTTGTATGCCCAACTTGACCAATATCCATAGCCTCACCCCTTAAACAACACTCATTTGCATACTCAAGGAGGTCAAACACGACCTTTTTACGTAATCCTTGACTAGCATCTATATGGTGGGACGCGAAAATCTGTTCTTTGCATAATTTACGAAACTTTCGCCATTGGTTTCCGGCGGATAACATGACGATGGAATTCTCTATGTGTTTGTGTGAGTTGGCGGCATCCGGTTGGGCTCGGCCGGAGAAAGACGAGTCATGTTTTTGTAGCATTTCTTTGCTTATTGTTGGAGATGTAACTACTATTGTAGTACGGCTTCCTAGTTGAAGGGACATTAAGGGTCCATATTTTTTTGAGAGAGTTGCTAGTGTTTGGTGGGGTTGGGTGCCTAGTTGGAAAATGTTTCCGATGATCGGAAATGGGTAGGGGCCTGGTGGTAGTTTGGCGGTGGTGCCAGACTTCCGGCGGGATATAATGGTGGTGATAAGGATGATGGTGGCTAGGAGGACAAAAAGTATTGTGTAATCCATGTGGGGAGTGAGGGTGTGATCTCTACCACCCACCTAGATATGCCTAATTATAAATATAGGATAAATTATTGATGGTAATTTTAAATCCAAAATAAAAAATAAACTTTGAATAATAGATGCCTATGAGTGTTTAAAGTCAAGTCTGGCTACGTTACTATTCCTTCTTTCCGTTCCGATTTAAACTTTGAATAATAGATGTTCCGTTCCGGTTTAAACTTTGAATAATACTTCCTCCGTCCAATTAATAATTGAGTCGGTCTATGAAGAAACGCGTTTCTTCATAACTTATGGAGAAACGTGTTTCTCCATAATTTATGGAGAAAAGTATTCTGGATATTCAGAAGTTTTAGGATGAATATCCAGAAAAAAAAATTTGGGGCAAAGGCCAAGGTCAAGGCCAACATCAAATTTTTGATTCTGAATATCACTTTCATAAGGTTCTGGATATCCAGAACATTAAAATAGTGATATCCAGAAGCTTTGGAAAGGATATCCAGAAAAAAAAGATTTGGGACAAAGGCCAAGGCCAAATTTCTGATTCTGGATATCACTTTCATAAGGTTCTGAATATCCAGAAGCCTTGGGACGAATATCCAGAAGTTTTGGAAAGGTTATCCAGAAAAAAAGATTTGGGGCAAAGGCCAAGCCAAAGGCCAAATTTCTGATTCTGAATATCACTTTCATAAGGTTCTGGATATCCAGAAGCCTTGGGACGGATATCCAGAAAAAAAAAGTCGTGCCATACTTATGGAGAAACGTATTCTGGCCTGCATTGTCGCGCGACAAGTCGGGCCCCGTTTCTCCATAAATTATGGAGAAACGCGTTTCTTCCCAGATTTTGTGTTAATAATTTCACTTTTTGTCAAAACGGGTGTCCCGTTTAAAGCTTCACATTTCCTAAAATGATAAAGAATATTTACTATTTCACCCACTCATTCTCTCTCCTATTTTACTATTACACTCACAACATTTTTCAAATTTACTATTTTCTCCACTCATTCTCTCTCCTATTATACTATTACTATTTTGTGTTAATTATTACATTTTTCAAATTGGGACGG
The DNA here is from genome assembly GCA_022495995.1 of Adenophora triphylla var. japonica. NCBI lineage: Eukaryota > Viridiplantae > Streptophyta > Magnoliopsida > Asterales > Campanulaceae > Adenophora > Adenophora triphylla. The sequence goes on from JAFEMH010000942.1 coordinate 244,841, forward strand.
AGAGAGTAGATGTCAATGAGTGTTTAAAGTCAAGTCTGGCTACGTTACTATTTCTTCCGTTTCGATTTAAGATTATTACTTTCCTTTTTTATTTATCTCATTTTAAGGTTTTTAGTTATTTTATTATAAAAATAGACAATATTACTCACTTTTCATTCTCACAACAAAAACTCCATACCCACTTTCATTCTCTTACTTTATTTTTTATAGTGACAAATAATCAGAGTAAGTGTTTTTGTTTGAATTTAGTGCATCTCAATAATTGTGTCCCTTTCATTTACAGTAAGTCAATTGTTTAGAAAGTCACAGTTGAAGGTTGATTAATTTTACTTAGAACACAATACAAATTAATAAGTACTACGTATAAATAACAAATCTTAGATTGAATCTATATTACAATAGGAAATAAAAAAACTGTCAAGATAAAGAGAGGCTAGGATTGACTTTCGAAAAATTAATCGGACGGTCATAACTCTTTCCCGTCCTGTTAGAAACGAGAATGTGTGAAGAATAAATTGTTATTTCACTTCTTGCAGAAATATGAATAATACAATCCTATATATATACACTAATCCTTCTTTGACTAGGATTCTATTCTAGCTATACATTCTACTTTCCTACTTAACAAAGAAGTATTCCTAAAATACAAAGCTAACATAAGGAAACAATATTTACAAGGAAAGGAAAAGATGTTGACATAAACTAGGAAATGAAATAAACTAAGGAAAAGATGTTGACAATCCGTCAATATCTCAACACCCCCCTCAAGTTGGAGCGTGTAGGTCACAAACGCCCAACTTGCCTAGTAAATGTAGAAACTGTCGACTACTGCCCAATGCCTTAGTAATAATATCAACCACTTCTGCAGTCGTATGAACTTTGGCAGTTGTGATGACGCCTATCTGAACAGCATCGCGAACAAGGTGACAATCAACTTCAATATGCTTTGTTTGCTCATGATGAACAGGATTCCTAGCCATGTGCAATGCAGCCTGACTATCACAAAGAAGGAGCATGGGAAAATTATGTTGAATCCCAAATGAACCAAGCAAACCACGAAGCCACTTAAGCTCACACGTGGCACTAGCCATAGATCGATATTCAGCCTCAGCTGAAGAGCAAGAAATAGTAGTCTGATTCTTTGTCTTCCAAGAAATTGGCGAATCCCCAAGAAATACTAAATAAGCAGTGAGAGAACGCCGTGTAATAGGGCAGCTTGCCCAATCAGAATCACAAAATGCCCGAAGTCGTAGGGCAGAAGATGCCCTCAATAGAATGCCTTGACCATGATGGGAATTGAGATAGCGCACCACTCGTAAGGCAGCCTTCCAATGACCCATCTTAGGTTTGTTCATAAACTGTTTAAGAGAATACACACAGTAAGCGAGCTCCGAACGAGTGATAGTGAGATAAATAAGTCGCCCTACAAGACGCCTGTAGGGTTCAGGATCACGAAGCTCAACATCCGAAAGTAAGGCCAAATCATGATTTTGTTCAATAGGAGTAGTTGATGGGCGAGCACCAAGAAGCCCAGTTTTTGAAAGAATGTCAAGGGCATACTTTCGTTGAGAATGAAATATCCCATCCGGATGTTTTGCAACTTCAAGTCCCAAGAAATACTTGAGACGACCAAGATCTTTCATATGAAAGCAACGAATGAGATATGCTTTGAAACGACAAATTGCAGTCGAATCATTACCTCTAATAACCAAGTCATCAACATACACAAGCACATGAATTTCAGCAGCGGAAGTCTGAAGAGAAAAGAGAGAGTAATCTGAACATGATTGAGTAAACCCATACTCCTTTAGTGCCACGGAAAGCTTTGCAAACCAACAATGAGGAGCTTGTCGTAAGTCATATAATGATTTCTTCAGTTTGCAAACTTTGCCAGAAGAAGAAGAAGATGGATGTCCCATTGGGACTTTCATATAAACATTCTCACTTAGATCCCCATGCAGAAAAGCGTTGTGGATGTCCATTTGATGAAGCTCCCACCCTGGAACTGCAGCAATAGAGAGAAAAACTCGTACTGTAACCATCTTTATTGTGGGTGCAAAAGTCTCCTTGAAGTCCACTCCTTCAACCTGACGGTTTCCCAAGATCACCAACCGGGCCTTGTATCGTTCAACTGACCCATCTGGATTGTACTTAATCTTGTAAACCTATTTTTTGCCAATCACTTTCTTGTCAACAGAAGCATCTACTAATTCCCATGTACCATTCTGATCAAGGGCATCAAGCTCTTTATTCATAGCCTCACACCATTTAGGAGATTTGACCGCTTCACCAAAATGCTTCGGCTCAACACCTGAGTCAATGGCAGCCAAAAAACAACGATGTGCCAAAGAAAATTTAGTGCAATTGACAAAGTGTGATAAAGGATACCGAGTACCTGAAGATTTCTTTTGGTCCGGCGAACAAGATGGGGAGGGGACTCGTGCTGCGTGAGTTTTACCCAACTCATATTCATTTGGAGGATACTTTGAAGAGGGAACCTTAGCTCTCTGACCTCGGCCCAAAATCTCTGCTACAGCTTGTTCAGTCACCTGCAATGAATCAGAAGCGGATTCGAGCCTTTGATCAGAATCTGTAACCGGATGTGCAAGCACTTGTGCAGCGGGTTGTTCAAACAACTGCTCAGGCAACTGTTCAGGCTGTTCATCAGGTTGTTCACACAACTGATTAAACAACTGTTCAGGCAACCGATTGCCCCATGAACATTGTCTTCTTCATGGGCAATTTCATCTGTAGACTCATAAAGAAAGATGTCCGAATCTGTATAGGCTTTTTTCGGATCAGTCCAATCACTAGCAAAGGGAAATTCGTTTTCCACAAAAACTACATCCCTCGAAACAAGCAACTTATTTTCATCAAGGTCATAAACATAGCAACATTTCTTCCCATGAGGATACCCCAAAAATACACATCGCCTACTTCGACTAGCAAACTTATCATTATCTCTTCGAGAGTAATGAACATAACATAGAGAACCAAATACCTTAATGTGTTTATAAGAAGGGAATTTTTCAAAAAGAATTTCATAGGGGTTTTTTTCATTCAACAACTCCGAAGGGGTCCGATTAATAAGGTGCCCTGCCGCTAATACACATTTCCCCCAAAATTTGACCGGTAATTTTGCTTGAAACATCAAAGCACGAGACACATTCAAAATATGTCTATGCTTTCTTTCCACCCTTCCATTTTGTTGGGACGTGCAAACACAAGTAGTGTGATGTTCAATGCCGTTTCAAGAAAATATTTTTCCAAACAAGTGAATTCCGTTCCATTATCACTTCTAATTTTCTTGACACATTTATTAAATTGCCGTTCTACCATGGCAAGGAAAATTTTCAAAATTTGCGTGACATCACTTTTAGACTTTATCAAATAAACCCACACGACACGGGAACGGTCATCCACAATAGTCAAAAAATAAACTGCTCCACATAAAGCAGATTTCCTATAATCACCCCAAATATCACAGTGTATTAAATCAAAAACTTCATCAGACTTACTTTCACTAAGCAAAAATTTATCCCTACTTTGCTTAGCCTTGCAACAAATCCCACATACATCTTTATTAATACTACCACGATTAATATAAGGCAATAGACCAACCACCTTACTTGACGGATGTTCAAGTCACTGATGCCACAATTGATAGCTCCCAAATTCTCTAACGTTGCTAGCATGTGTCACTGTTGTTCCCCTTAAGTAGTACAATCCCCCGTCACTACCGAAATCTTCGTGGCTCGATCCTGTGTATGACACAAACTTTATCAGAAAAATGCACCACATAATTGGAATCATTCAGTAATTGAGAGATAGACAATAAACTGCAATTGAACGCAGGAGCATATAAAACGTTTCTCAAAGTTAGGTGTGATTCGATGGTAACATCGCCTTCTTTTGTAGCCAATATATATCTTCCATTAGGAAAACCTATATGATTAGCCTCGATCTGACGAACATTCTTAACAAGGAAATGTCACCTTTTATGTGTCGATTAGCTCCGCTATCGATGAGCCAATTGTACGACTTATCAGCCATGTGGTCAGTTGTGCGACTAGTTGTGCAGACAGTTGACCGCACAATCTCCTTAACAACATTCCACCGTTCAGGTGTGAAACCCATCAGACGAGCCTGATCTGCATCCGTCCTTCCAGAAGTTTCTCCTCCATTGACCTGCACAATGCTGACTCGCGCACTCAATGCGTTAGTTCTGCGACCAGTTGTGCAGACAGTTGACTGCACAAGCTCCTTAACAACTGTTGGTCCTAAAGGTTGCAACAAGGGTGAAAATACAGCTAGAGGGGGGGGGGGTAAATAGCTGTTACAAATTTTTCGCCCTTTTTTAAAAACTAAACCTCTAAGCTTACAAAACCGCTTGCAGTTGATAATAGACTGCAAGTAGAGATGTAAAATGCACAGCGGAATAATAATGATACAAAGCGGTTTTGGGAGAGGCGGTTTGTAAAGCGGTTTGATGGTGCGGTTTTGGTAAGAGCAGTTTACAAACAAGTGTAGTTTTGACAATATTAACTCCAAACACAATTCTTAATAATGGTTAACTATAAATAAGATCAAACAGAGATAGAGATAAATAATTAGTAAGCACAAGAAAAATAAATGCAGAAATATAAGAATACGTGATTTGGAGTGGTTCAATCGATAAATGATCTACGTCCACTACCAAGATGGTTAGTCTTGGATTTTAAAGAGTGATTTTACTATTGAGTATGAGAGATTACAAGTTACAAAGATTAATACTCAAATCTAAAATCTATTCTATGAAGATCAAATCCTAGACTATAACTAGTGTATCTCAAATGAATAATCTATATGATTAAACAAGTGAGGTGTGTGTGTGAGAACAAGATCAAGGCTCTTTAAATCTGTGAGATGTAAAGCACAATAATTCTTGAAGTGTATAAGGCTTGATTTCTGGGCTGGGAAAGTATTTCTTGAAGTATGAAGATGAAGATTCAAAGGTTTGAATAATTTCTGGGCAGAGCTTCAGCTTCTATGAATACAGCACTTTCAATTTTCTCAAGCAATCTTCAAATGGTGAAGATTACGGGTATTTACACCAAAGCATCAAAGATATAGCCGTTGGACACAGCTGTTGAAGGACAGTACTTGATGCTTTCCCATTGGTCCACAGCAACCACTTTTGTCCTTTGGTACAGCAGTTGCAGATAAAGCTGATCAGGCTTCAGCTGCAAGCAATGAGGTTAGGACACCTGTCATCTTTTCAAGATCCTTGCAGATCTTCTTTGACTTTGAATCACGTGACAAGATATGGTAGTTGACTTTTGATATTGCTGATGTGGATTTCAACGTTAAAGGTGGTTCACTTCAAGTCTTCAATCATTGGAAGTGGTCCTGGTGTACATGCGGTTTGACAAGTGCGGTTGGTAACACCAGTGAGGTTGCAGAGTGCGGTTTAGGTCTTGAACTGCACAGGTGCGGTTCATGAGAAGGAACTATAAAACAGTTGCGGTTCTTCATAAGTCCGTTGCACTGTAGTTTGTTCAAAGGTAGTTTCAAGTAAGGGATTCCTCAAGGCGGTTCAGCACATGCGGTTGCTTATAGAGCGGTTTGAAACTTTTTGAACTGCAATCCTCAAATCCAATGAGTCTTGTCACTACTACATTTCTGACCTAATGTAACGCCAATTTTCGTTGCGTTAGGGCCCAAAAACCGTTACATTAGGCCTAATGTAATGCCAAATGGCCGTTGCATTCTCTTGCGTTGCATTAGGTCTAATGCAACGACATAGTAAGCTAATGTAACGCCAGAACGCTTTGGCGTTGCATCAGGTAAATACCTGATGCAACGCCAATTTTAAAACTATATGAACACCTATTGCAACGCCAAAAAGTCGATAAGTACCTAATGCAGCGCCAATTTGAAAAGTAGTTGAATACCTAATGTAACGCCAAAAAGTAATTGAGTACCTAAAATTTATTACATAATTTCACAATTTTATTATTTTTTTAATTTTCTTTTTTCAATATTATTTTTTTTTGATATATATATATATATATATATATATATATATATATATATAATTTTTTGTAAATATTTTTAAATCAGTCCCTTAAGTTCTATTATTCTCAAATCAGTCCCTTAAATTTTATTTTTCTTAATAAGTTCATTAGGTTTTATTTTTCTCAAATCAGTCCATTAGATTTTATTTTCCTCAAATTAGTCCCTTAGGTTTTACTTTCCTCAAATCAGTCCTTGATATATTCTTAGAGTCACACTTTAGTCCCCTAAACTTCTCTTACACCACAACCACCACCTGCCACCATCGACCACCACCTTCAATGGTTGCAAAAAGATTAAGAAATATATACACATTCATTAGAAATTATAAACAAAGACACAAATCCAGATCTGGGCAAAAACAAATTCAGATCTGGACAAAACAAATTCAGATCTGTAAAAGTAAAGCAAACAACGCCGGCCTTTTCTCAGCCTCGGAAGTGACGAGGAAGGAGGGGTGCTGGTGGAGGGCGACGACGGTGGCGGTATTTGATTTGGTGGAGGGCGACGGCGGTGGTGGGTAGAAGGGGTAGGGATGAAGACGGCCGGTTAATATCCAGATTCCGGGCTCCAAATCAACGCCGGCCGGTTGGGGAGAGAGAGAAGAAGACGGAAATGAGTAAGGGTCGGAATTAGGGAATAAATGGGAGGTGATAGTGGGGAAGGAGTTGGACTTTGCCGAAATGGTGGAGAGGAAGAGGAAGGAGTTGGACGGAAATGAGTAAGGGCCGGAATTAGAGAAGAAGATGGAAATGAGTAAGGGCCGGTTGGGTTTTGCCGAAACGGTGGAGAGGAAGAGGAAGGCAGCCATGGATTCCGGTGGACTGATGGATTCCGGTGGACTGATGGGTAGGCGTGGGTTGTGGAGATCTGGAGATGTTGTTTGACTGAGAAGAAGAATGAGAGAAATGAGAGAAGAAACGTTTGTTTATTTTGATAAATCAAAATAAAGAGAGAGAAATGAGAGAGAGAGAGAGAGATGAGGAGAAAAATAATTAATGGTTTTGTTTTGATTAATTGTGAACCGTTGGATTGAATGTGTGAATGGTTGGATTTGGTTAGCTCATGATCTGCGTGATTATATGAGAACCAATAAAACAATGCCACATGGCATTGTTTTATTGGGTCTCAAATAATCACGCGGATCATGAGCTAAACCAAATCCAACCATTCACACATTCAATCCAACGGTCCACAATTCTAATAATACATAATATCAAAAAAGTAAATATTTTTATATTATATACTTTTATTTCTTTAAAAAATATTAGTAATAATACTTAATAATAATACTAAAAATGATGCTATTATTAATAATACTTAATAATAATACTAATAATTTAAACTATAAAATAATATTATGCCTAATATCAATAATATTTATTATCAATAATATTTATTAATGAATAATTAATATTAATGAATTAATATTAATAATAGTTCTAATAATTAACTATGCCTAATAAATTTTAAAAAAAACTTCCTTACCAAAAAAAGTCTAAAATATTTATCACAATTCAAAAATAAATTTTAAAAAAATAATACTTAATAATAATATTAATAATAACTAGTAATAATACCCTGTACCCTATACCCTATACCCTATATCCTATAGGGTATAGGGTATAAGGTATAGGGTATAGGGTATAGGATATAGGATATAGGTTTAGGGTTTAGGGTTTAGGGTTTAGGGTTTTGGCGTTGCATTAGTAATTTAGCCGTTACATTAGAAAAATCTAATGTAACGCTGAGATCAAAGCCGTTGCATTAAGCAAAATGTGCCATTACATTAGCTCTGTCGTTGCATTAGACTCGTTACATTAGCTCTGGCGTTGCATTAGATGCGTTACATTAGCTCTGTCGTTGCATTAGATGCGTTACATTAGCTCTGGCGTTGCATTAGCCGTTACATTAGCTCTGGCGTTGCATTAGATGCGTTACATTAGCTCTGGCGTTGCATTAGATGCGTTTCATTAGCTCGTGGCGTTACATTAGATGCATTAGATGCGTTACATTAGGTCAAAAATGTAGTAGTTTGTGCAAGTCTTCAAGCCTAAATTTAACCTATTCTATAAAATGGACTTAGCTAAAAAATTAAAGTCTAAGCTTCATTACATAGGGTCCTAAAGTCCTTAAAATAGACAGGAGGTTATGGTATCAATCAAATCTAATACAAAATAGGAGGATTAAAATATGCATACCCAACAATCTCCCCCTATTTGATTGATGCCATTACCTACTATAACTAAAGCAAACATTGTACTTGGTAAAAATATGTCCATAAGATTTAATCATGGTAAATCATGTCCCAAGTCAATGCACACACTTAGCTTAAGCTATAGATTTCTATACTATTGAAAGATTGAAAATTACAACTTGAAATTAAAGTATAGAAATGCATTCAGTGCACTTGAAAAGATATGAGTTTAAGTTTAAAGTGCGGTTTAAACGGAATGTTTAACCTTCATTTCAAAAATATGATTTTAAGTTAGAAATTATTTGAATGAGGTTATAAACTATAAGCGGTTTCATTGTTCTACAAACAAGCAGTTTGATATGAACAAGATTTTGGAACCAATGATGCATTTTTCATTACTACCTCGAGCAGTTACAGTTACAAGGTAGAAAAGCAAAATACAAGGGTTACAAAAACAAAAGAGGTTGGACAAAAGAAATACATAAAGTGCGGTCCAACAAACAAAAGAGTTTACCAAAAAGAATTACAGAGCAGAGGCGATTCGTTGTTGGTGAGGTTCCTGACCTTGCTGCTGCTGGTTGGTTAACTTCAGGATTACGAGCTTGGTTTGATGCAGAGGTTTCAGTCTTCAAAGCTCTTCTAATCCTTCTGACTTCATCATCGGTCCTTCCTTGAGCGGTCACCAATCTTTCTAAGGTATTTTCTTGAGATGCAAGCTTAAGATTGGCCTCCCTGACTGCCTTAGAATTTTCTGAGGCTTGAGCAGTTAGATCTTCAATTAAGGCATGGAAGGAGGAATTCAAGGAGTTGAACATGATATGAATCTCCCCCTGAACTACTGCGGTCTGATTGGAAATAGCTTCAGACATGGGATCTAGATCAACAGTCACCTTAATAGAGGATTTCAGTTCATTAACTGTAGCTTCCAGTTTAGAGGTGAAACCTATCTTGATATTTTCAAGGCGGTCGTTGAACTCATCCCTGATCCCATTCAACTTGGCCTTCAAGGCACCATCTAGAGTGTTTGTATTGACTTCTAGCTAAGCTTTGACACTATCAACTTCAGATAGAACATTTGCTTCAACCGCATTCATGGCGGTTTGAAAGTCTTGAGAGGGAAGCGGTTGAGAGTTGATGGCTTTGAGGATCTCAGCTTGAAGAGAATCAAGGGCAGTTTTGGAAGAGTTAGATAGTTGAATGATCATTTCCTTCAGGTTAGTGTCTCTAAATGATTGAATTTGAATGATTCCCTCAGCTAAATTTTTTTGAAATCCTTCAAAACAGGATTCAGCTGAGGATTTGACAATGTTTGCTAGATCCTTCTCCCCCTTAATGGCATCAAGCCTCTGGGCAAAATTTTTCAAAGAGTTTTTATGATCAGCCATTTGAAGGGTTTGAGAGGCAATCAGATGGGATTGAGTTTCAGCAAGCTTTTGAAGGGAGCGGTTGGAGGCTTCAAGGGTTGCATTGGATATAGTCAGCTTGATTATGTGGCCTTGGTTAATGAGAAGCTAGCTTTGAATGAGGTTAAGGGTAGAAAGAATTTGGGAGTAGTCAGTTGGAGGAGGGGCAGTTGAAGATGAGGGAATATGGGTGAAAGCAGGAGGTAGTTCTGAAAAGGTAGGAGGGGCAGTTTGGGGCAATTGAGTGAATAGAGTTTGGAATATTCGAGAAGCAGGAACTGTAAAGGGAGAGGTGATTGAAGTTGGAATAGAGAGTGTTTGGGGTGAGGTAGCATGGGTGGTTTGAGTAGGGGAGGCTGAAATGGATGCGGTTGGGATAAGGGTAGTTGCTAAGGGGGCGGTTGGGAGGGGCGCGGTTGATATAGGAGCAGTTGATGTAGGAGCGGTTGGAACAGGAGCGGTTGAAACAGGGGTAGTTTGTGGAGGAATTGTGGAAGTTGGAGGAGTTGTAGTGATTGGGTTTTTATGGGTGGAAGGGGATTTTTGTGGTGAAGGGGTAGGAGATTTAGATGGGGGTGTATGGGTGCGGTTGGATGTTGGTGGAGTTTGAGCGCGGTTTGAATTATGAGGGGATCCCTAATTCTGGATGTAGAATAGGCTGGGCTTGCTGATGGCTTGGAGGTCCATTCAGTAAAGGCACGAGGATTTGAGGTAGGTTTGTCTAAAGGGGTTTGGTAATCAGAATGGGAAGATGACTGGGAATTGTATTGAGAGGAGGAGGATTTATCAAAATAAGAAGAGGTCTCACCAGGGATTTTGACATGAGTTTGGGCAACACGTTGAAGAAAACGTTTTGGCCCTTTGGTGGGGGTTGTCTTCTTTGCTATCTGTTTATATTTCCTCTTCTTGGGATTCTCCCCCTGAGCGGTTTTATCTCTAGGTGAGGGGGAGAGTGGTTTGGGAGATTGAGATTTATCAGGAGAGTGTGGTTGGTTAGGAATTGGTGAGGAGGTTTGATCTTGAATAGGTGAGGAAGGAGGAGTTTGAACAGGAGGTTGAGTTGGAGGTGGAGGCGGTTGGGTTTGAGGAGGAGGTTGCGGTTGAACCTGCGATTGGGATTGCGGTTGGGGTTCAAGAGTAGTTGTCTTACCCTTTACAGCTTTCCTCAGTTCTGCCTTTTCCCCAATTTGTCTAACTTGGCCCTGTAGAAAGCAGCCTTATCCTCTTCAGTAAGATTGGCAGTTGCAGATTAGACTTTCTTGGCCTTCTTGATAAGAGGGGCAATTCCAGCATCCTTTTCTTCTTCAACTTCTTCATCAACTTCATCCAATAAATTCATCTTCTTCTTGCCTTTGGAACTGGGACCAGCACCAGCGGTTGCAGCACGCGGTTTAGCTGAAGCGGTCCTAGCCTTCTTAGGAGGCGGTTCAACAACCAGATTCTTCTTCCTTATTGAGACCTTCTTAATTGCTTTTCCAAGTGCTGTGATAGCGGTCTCAGGAGTCATCTCAACATAAAACTCCATTGGTTGATGAGTATCAGCATCATACCAGAACTTGTATTCAGTATTTCCAAAGGAATATCTGAAGTTGTGACATAATCTAGTTCCAAGAGACTCTTCATCACCCAAAGGCACAGATAGGTGTGGAGTAGAAATCCTCAGATCTTCTAAGTGTTGGTAGCTGGCAAACAGGGTGGTTAGGAGCCTGCAGAATGGTCTCCATCTCATATGCTCATTCTTGATCTTGGACTGGTAGGTGTCAATGGAACTGGTTAATTCTCTCATAAGAATCTTGGGCCAGTTGAGCTTGATCCCATTGTATATAGCACAGCAGTATGTCCATTGCTGGGAGGTGAAGTTATTGTGGTTACCAGTTTTACCACAAATAGACTTCCCTACAATATAGCCCAAATGGCTCATCAACTCACCAAACTCCTTCCTTGGCTTCTTCTAATAATAGCCAGACAATGAGGTGAGCTTGACTGTTGAAAGAGAGGTTGCATCCAACACCTCTTAACTAACTTCTTCAGGGCAACGAGAAACATGGAAGTCAAAAGTGCTTCTAATATCCAAATGTTCAATGGAGATTTTGAATCCCTCAACATCAGCAACCAAGCAGTTAACCTTCCTTCCATCAGCTAACTCCCTTTCACTAGATTCAGCAGTTGCATAGAACTGGTCCAAAAATGATGGGATGATATAGGACTCCTTTTTGTTGAAGAGGGGAAGGATTCCAGAAGTAGTCAATCTTCTTATCAACTCCCTGCCTAGGGCATCATTCTGAAGTTCAGCCTCTATGATCTCATACCCTGGCAAGAAAAATCTAGGTACCTACAAAGTGAAAAGAGATTAGATCCATTAAAAGGATTCACAGTGCACATGCGGTTTGGGCACCCTTACAGTTGACAATGGTGCGGTTGAAAATATAAAGAACTCTAAACCTCATGTGAATTGTGAATACAACTGAAGGAACATAGAAAATATTAAAGAGATTATACTAGTACGTGGCATTGTAATCCAATGTTATCCCGCACATGCAAGCAGTGTTTTGAAGGGGAAGGTTATGGTGTCCAGCCTATATACTAAGTAGCATCTCAAAAATATTTAAGCATGCATTTTCAAAGGATTAATATAAGAAGTTAATTGGCATGCGGTTACAATTTAATCATGCGGTTTCACTTTAACATGCGGTTGCAAATAACATGCGGTTGCAAATTAAGTATGCGGTTTAAAACAAGGATTTTCAAGAATGAGGTTTCAAACCTAGAGAGCATGCGGTTGAAGTTCAAACAGTAACTCCAAAAAAAAATTCTTGAAAATATTCAAAGTGGAAAAACATGATTGAAAATCAAAAGAACCAAAACATATGAAATTTTGACAAGGCAGATGAATAGTCATGTTGAAGACATGATGAACACGAAGGACAACTAGAACACTAAGAACAGAGATTCACCAAAAGTTCACCAAAATTAACAAATAATATGTCAAAATGATCACTTTGAGCAGTAGATTAACAATATAACAATAAAAGTTCATACTTTGCTTAGAATCAACATGAAAAAGCAAGAACACTAAAGTGGGTTTCGAATGAGTTCATAATGAAAAATCCAAAATCGGTGTTCAAAACAAGAATGGATCATAAAATAAGTAACATATAATCAATCCATATGCAAGTCGGAACAAAACCCAACATAAATCATTCAAAATGATGAAAAAATGAAGCAGTTATGAACAAAAATCAGTTTAAGGGTTTCGAAGCTTTCACGGTTCATTAATGGCAGATTCTCAAGTAAATTTGCAGAAATGAAAGGAGATGTAGTGATGAAGTTCATACCATATTAGTGAAGGGAGCCTTGGGGGCCATTGAAATTTTGAAGATTTAAAGTTGAAGTTTTGATTTTTTAGGAAGAGAGAGAAGATGAGTTGGTAGAAAGTACAGTGTGCAGGGATTGACAGAGTTGAAAGAGTTGGAATTATGGTGCTTGATTTGTATTTATAGGAAAATTTCAGAATATGAACAGTTGAAAAGACATTTTGATTATCCAATAAAAGAAATCATTTCCTCTGTTGCACCCTTTCATCTTCTCCCCTTTGCCAATGACGGCTGACAAGAGTGCTTTTAATGCTAATGTTCCCTTTGCATTAAATGCATTTAAATTTTGAAATAACATGGGAAAACATTTGCAAAAATACACTTATGTCAAAATGTGAACTGGAATGAAAATAAGGGAACTTACCTATAGTCCACGTGGCAGTGCGGTTTAAGAATTTCAAACCGCATAGCTTCTTTAAAGCTAAGAAAGATATAAAACTGTTTTGAAAAATACCAAGTGTTGAACGCGGTTGATAAGTAAGCGGTCAGAATGCAGCATGCGGTTAGAACTACGCGGTTGGCTGCAAAAGCGGTTGACTACTTGCGATTTACATACATGCGGTTCAACAATGGTGAGGTTTGAATCCTCCATAGGAATTTCAACCTATATTCAACACACAAGTTAGCCAATAAAAGGAATGGATTTATTTAAGTTCAAACATACCCATTAGTCCTCTGAGGAAAGAAAACCTCTTGGAGTCAAGAGCCTTGGTGAGGATGTAAGCAATCTGGTTGTCTGTCCCCACATACTCTAAATGGATATTCCTCTTCTCCACATGGTCTTTGAGGAAATGATACTTGATATCTATATGATTGGTCTTGGAATGCATGACAGGGTTGTTGGAGACTGAAATTGTTGATGTGTTGTCGCACATGATAGGGCAATTTCTTTCTTCAATTCCATAGTCCACCAACTGCTGCTTCATCCAGAGAATTTGATAGCAACAACTTCCAGCAGCAATATATTCAGCCTCTGTGGTTGACACTGAAACTGAAGCTTGCTTCTTGCTCGCCCAAGCAACTAGTATATTCCCGAGGAAATGACAAGTACCACTAGTGCTTTTCCTGTCAATAATAAAAGCTGCATAATCTGCATCTGAGTAACCTACAAGATCGAAGTTTGAATCTTTGGAATACCAAAGTCCAAGGTTAGTAGTTCCAGATAAATACCGAATTATACGTTTGACTGCAATTAAGTGTGCTTCTCTAGGATCTGCTTGATAGCGTGAACATACACTAAACATAATATCGGGCCTACTAGCAGTTAAATAAAGTAATGAGCCGATCATACCTCGATATAAGGTTTGATCAACCTTCTTACCTTTAAGATCCTTATCTAGCTTATTGCTGGTGGCCATTGAAGTATCATATGCTTTAGCATTTTCTAATCCAAACTTCTTTATTAACTCCTTGGTGTATTTGGCTTGGCTGAGGAAAATACCTTCTTCGCATTGCTTGATTTGAAGTCCGAGGAAGAATGTTAATTCTCCCATCATGCTCATCTCAAACTTGCTTTTCATTAGCTTCTCGAAACGCTTACAAAGTAACTCATTATTAGAATCAAAAATAATATCATCGACGTATATTTAAATAAGTAAAGTATGCTCATTATATTTGGCAATAAAAAGAGTTGTATCTATTTTACCGCGTTTAAATCCTTTTTCTAGTAAAAATTTAGAAAGAGTCTCATACCATGCCCTTGGAGCTTGCTTATGTCCATACAAAGCCTTCTGGAGTTTGTAGACATGATTGGGAAATTTGGAGTCTTCAAATCCAGGCGGTTGGGCAACATACACGGTCTCTTGCAGTTCACCATTGAGGAAAGAACTCTTCACATCCATTTGATATAACTTGAAACGCTTGAAAAAGGCGTAGGCTAAGAAGATTCTGATAGCTTCCAATCTTGCAACTTGAGCAATGGTTTCATCATAATCAATTCCTTCTTCTTGCCTATTTCCTTGAGCAACCAACCTTGATTTATTCCTAGTGATGCTTCCATTCTCGTCCATCTTATTCCTAAACACCCACTTAGTTCCTATCACTCCTTGATCCTGAGGTATAGGCACCAAAGTCCAGACCTTGCATCTTTCAAACTGGTTGAGTTCTTCTTGCATAGCAACGACCCAACTGGAATCTTGGAGTGCTTCATTAATCTTCTTGGGTTCAACTTGAGATAATAAGGAAGTATGCTCATCATAGTTCGATCTCCTTGTTTGAACACCGGAAAACAGATCACCAATCACATTAGAGAGAGGGTGACTGCTGACTTCACGAACCTCCGGGGGTAAGTCTGGTTGGACTGAGATTTGCCGAAGATCTTCAATTGGAACATCGTTAGATCCTTCAGCAAAGTCATGGAATGTAAGTTTACGAAGAGGTTCAATAATCTGGATAGGGGAATTCTCAACTTCTTCTTCCCTAGGAGTTGCATCTGGAATGGGAATTTCAGGCGCAGTTTCAAACGTGCAGTTTGAGGGAATGTCAGTTGAGGGTGCTGGATTTTGCGGTTGAGGTTCAGGTGCGGTTCTAGAGGATTCACCTGTTTCATTTTGCTCAGCAAAATCATCAGCAACATTTGGAGCCAAATGTGGCTTAAGGAGAGAATGCTCATCGAATGTAACATGGACAGACTCAACTATTTTTAAACTAGTTTTATTGAAAACACGAAAAGCTTTTGAATGTTTAGCATACCCAACAAAAATACCTTCGTCGGCCTTGGCTCCAAATTTACCTCTATTTTCTCTTCCGTTGTAGAGGATAAAGCATTTGCAGCCAAAGATCTTGAAGAAAGCAATGTTGGGGGTTCTTCCTCTCCAAAGCTCATATGGAGTCTTGTTATGGGTTTTATTGATGAGGGAGCGGTTCTGAGTGAAGCATACAGTGTTGATTGCTTCAGCCCAGAAATACTGAGACATCTTAGCTTCTGATATCATTGTCTTTCCAGCCTCAATCAACGTCCTGTTCTTCCTTTCCACAACCCCATTTTGTTGTAGAACACCAGCTGCGGAGAAATTGTGATCAATCCCATGGTCATCACAATACTGAGCAACACCGTTGTTTTTAAATTCTGTTCCATTATCTGATCGAACACTAACGATGTCGTCTTCTTTTTGAGTTTGGAGTCGTCTAAAAAGTGCGGTGAGAATCTCATAGCAATCATCCTTGGAGATCATCATCTCAACCCACGTATATCTTGAATAATCATCCACCACCACTAAAGTATATCTACTTCCTCTAATGCTGGCAGTGATTACGGGTCCAAACAAATCTATGTGAAGCAGTTGTAGGCATCTTGATGTTGACGGTGCGGTCATGCTGGTGAAAGACGACGCGGATTGCTTACCAAGTTGACATGCACTGCATTTCTCAGGATGGTGGTCAGCCACTTTGGGTAAACCACGAACGAGGTTTTCCCTACCAATATTTTCAAGATACTTGAAGTTCAAGTGGCTCAACCTCTTGTGCCATTGCCAACTATTTTCACTCACATTCTTAGCTACAAAATAGAGATTAGTAATACTACATGCAGAATCTGAATCAATAATGTAAATATTACTCTTACGAATCCCTATGAGTAGGGTGACTCAGGAAATGCTATCTTTGATAAAGCAGTTTGATGACGTGAAGTTGCAAAGCATTCCTTTATCGCAGAATTGAGAAATTGAAAGGAGATTGTGCTTGAGTCCTTCAACAAGAGAAACCTTCTCAATGGTTAGGTTTCCTCTCCTTATAACACCATATCCAATGGTTTTGCCTTTGTTGTTGTCACCAAATGTTACAGATGGACCACTTGCTTCAATGACATCTTCTAGTAATGATCTATCTCCAGTCATATGTCTTGAGCAGCCATTGTCAAGATACCATTCATTATCCTTGGAGTGACCAGCCATTAAGCAGAGGACCTCAACATAGCGGTCGTAGGTATGACGCAAGGTCTCGTTGGATTTTCTGGTGAAGTTGTTGTAGGATCTTTCAACAGCATATAATTTGCTTTCCTTGCATTTGTCATCACCTTCGAGGTAGCTCTCTATGGCATCCCACATCTGCTTTGCAGTTTTGAGATACATCACTTTCTGAAGAGTTGAAACGGGGAGGATTCCAGAAATGATGTGCCTAGCCTTGCTGTCCAAGGCAGCTAATCTCTTCTCTTCATCCGACCACTCATCTTTTGGCTTTTTAACTTCTGGAGTTTCTGTGTTGGTGGTTGCATCAGTGTTGGCCTTCATGGGAACAAACGAGCCATTGATTACGCACTCCACCAGCATCTCATCAATAGTTTCCAAATGAATAAGCATTCGGCATTTCCAGATGTCAAAGTGGTCTTCATCCAAGATTGGAATGTGTGAATAGTTAATAGTTGTCATCGTTTTTGAGTTTGCCATATTGAATCGCCACACAAGCTGTTAAGCTTGAAAAACAGTGGTTTTATAAATGTGTTTGCTCTGATACCACTTGTTTGTCCCAAAGGTGGCAACAAGGGTGAAAATACAGGTAGGGGGGTGAATAGCTGTTACAAATTTTTTGCCCTATTATAAAAACTAAACCTCTAAGCTTACAAAACCGCTTGCAGTTGATAATAGACTGCAAGTAGAGATGTAAAATGCACAGCGGAATAATAATGATACAAAGCGGTTTTGGGAGAGGCCGTTTGTAAAGCGGTTTGATGGTGCGGTTTTGGTAAGAGCAGTTTACAAACAAGTGTAGTTTTGACAATATTAACTCCGAACACAATTCTTAATAATGGATAACTATAAATAAGATCAAATAGAGATAGAGATAAATAATTAGTAAGCACTAGAAAAATAAATGCAGAAATATAAGAACACGCGATTTAGAGTGGTTCAATCGATAAACAATCTACGTCCACTACCAAGATGGTTAGTCTTGGATTTTCAAGAGTGATTTTACTATTAAGTATGAGAGATTACAAGTTACAAAAGATTAATACTCAAATCTAAAATCTATTCTATGAAGATCAAATCCTAGACTATAACCAGTGTATCTCAAATGAATAATCTATGTGATTAAACAAGTGAGGTGTGTGTGTGTGAGAACAAGATCAAGGCTCTTTAAATCTGTGAGATGTAGAGAAAAATGATTCTTGAAGTGTATAAGGCTTGATTTCTGGGCTGGGAAAGTATTTCTTGAAGTATGAAGATGAAGATTCAAAAGTTTGAATAATTTCTGGGCAGAGCTTCAGCTTCTATGAACACAGCACTTTCAATTTTCTCAAGCAATCTTCAAATGGTGAAGATTAGGGGTATTTATACCCAAGCATCCAAGATATAGCTGTTGGACACAGCTGTTGAAGGACATTACTTGATGCTTTCCCATTGGTCTACAACAACCACTTTTGTTCTTTGGTACAGCAGTTGCAGATAAAGCTGATCAGGCTTCAGCTGCAAGCAATGAGGTTAGGACACCTGTCATCTTTTCAAGATCCTTGCAGATCTTCTTTGACTTTGAATCACGTGACAAGATATGGTGGTTGACTTTTGATATTGCAGATGTGGATTTCAACGATAAAGGTGGTTCACTTCAAGTCTTCAATCATTGGAAGTGGTCCTGGTGTACATGCGGTTTGACAAGTGCGGTTGGTAACACCAGTGAGGTTGCAGAGTGCGGTTTAGGTCTTGAACTGCACAGGTGCGGTTCATGAGAAGGAACTGTAAAACAGTTGCGGTTCTCCATAAGGCGGTTGCACTATAGTTTGTTCAAAGGTAGTTTCAAATAAGGGATTCCTTAAGGCGATTCAGCACATGCGGTTGCTTATAGAGCGGTTTGAAACTTTTTGAACTGCAATCCTCAAATCCAATGAGTCTTGTGCCAGTCTTCAAGCGTAAATTTAACCTATTCTATAAAATGGACTTAGTTAAAAAATTGAAGTCTAAGATTCATTACAAAGGGTCCTAAAGTCCTTAAAATAGACAGGAGGTTATGGTATCAATCAAATCTAATACAAAATAGGAGGGTTAAAATATGCATACCCAACAACAACATTCCACCGTTCAGGTGTGAAACCCATATGACGAGCCCAATCTGCATCCGTCTTTTCATCAGTTCCTCCTTGTTTAATTTCTTCAACCTTTTTAGGTCTATCAATGCTTGATGTCGGGTAGTACGGCAACGCCCGCTCACTACCTCCAAGCAATTTCTTATTACCTCCTTCGGCGAACATGGCGAAGGGTTTGTATTTGTTTATCCCTGATTGCCTAGGGCTCTGATACCATGTTAGAAACGAGAATGTGTGAAGAGGAAATTGTTATTTCACTTCTTGCCGAAATATGAATAATACAATCCTATAAATACACACTAATCCTTCTTTGACAAGGATCCTATTCTAGCTATACATTCTACTTTCCAACTTAACAAAGAAGTCTTCCTAAAATACAAAGCTAACATAAGGAAACAATATTTACAAGGAATGGAAAAGATGTTGACATAAACTAGGAAAGGAAATAAACTATGGAAAAGATATTGACAATCCGTCAATATCTCAACACGTCCCAACCGTGTTTTAACTCTCCCACTACTCCATATTAAGCCTTCTCTAAGCCATTAATAGTCAATATTTTGATTAGTGAAATTAGATCAATCGATCAGAGCATTTCAATGTTATAACGTGCTTTGTTTTCTTTCAATGACAGTGATCAAATGAATAAGTTAGATACGTCTTTAGGAAAGCAAATACTTAATGGAAGCATGGAAAATGGAGCCCTCTGATTTAGGATGGTGAAAAGCTATAGCTTCCTTTGACTTTTGGCTAGGAGTATATGAAAGTACATTTAATAACAAACAATTTTATATTGCTCCGTTTGATTTTTTGCTTGGAGTATATCTCGATTACTACTATCCCAAATTGAAACGGAACTGGATTATTTTATTGATTCTTTTAGGTTTTTTACCTTTCTATTTTGAAAAAGTCAGAACTTTTCTATGATTCTCTCCCAAATTGAAGCGGAAACGACTAAGATTCCTTTGGGTTTTTTTATCTTTTACTTTTATTTGTTATGGATTAATGATATTTATTATAGTAATTAGAACTTTTCTCCTTCAACAACCCTATTTCTACTATCCCAAATCGAAATGGAAACAAAAATTTTTCTTCTATATAAATCTGAACAATAATCTCTCCTCTAAAACCCAAGCCCTTGAACACTATCACCCAACCTCTCAAAATCACCTCATATTTGTTTCAAACTTTTCTGAATTTTTCGATCATCCGCCATTATCAAGTTAGTTTCCTTTTCTAACATTCAACTCTTGTGATCTTCCTTTGATTCTTCATTATCTATCCCTCATTACTTTCATCAAGATAATACTAATAAATTAGTGTGTTAATAATAAAAATTGGCATGTTGAGAAAGGATCATATAGTAATTTGTTGTCCCAAACTGCCTATATTTAAAGAGGATCATAAAGGGAAGAAGGAGACGTGCAATAAGAGGCAGTAACAATTGGTTTTGATTTGACGCGATAGTTTTATAAAAATCATATTGTTTTAGTACAAAGACTTCATGGTAGTAGTCCAAATTTATAAAAACCCGATTGTTTTAGTACAAAGACTTTCATTCGAAAAGAAGATAGTATTGTAATTTGATTTTTTTATCAACATGATTAAACTTAATAAATAAATTATAAAATTTTATTGGTTTTGATAAAAGTTCAAATATTAAGATAATATGATCATAATAAAAATTATTCATAAATTTATATTTTAGTTAAATAGTTACTGTTTGGTCAATCAAAAAATTAATCGGACGGTCAGAACTCTTTTCCATCCCAATCGTGTTTTAACTCCCCCACTACTCCATATTAAGCCTTCTCTAAGCCATTAATAGTCAATATTTTGATTCGTGAAATTAGATCAAGCGATCAGAGCATTTCATTGTTATAACTTGCTTTGTTTTTTTTCAATGGCAATGGTCAAATGAATAAGTTAGATGACGAACGTCGAAACGTCAAAAATAAAGTTCCAACTCAACTATCTACAAGTGATTTGTAAATAGGGTAAGTCGGGTCGAACCACAGAGACACGAATTTAAAGTGTAGGAATTATTGCTATAACAAAAAGTTGGTAAAGTGAATGATTTGTTGATTTGTTTGAGAATAATGTGTTTTCAAAAATTAATTAAAAGTGATTATAAAAGATTTCAATAATAAGGAGACAATTCCCGGAATTGGTTTCACAAATTATGCTCAAGTTTCACAATTCATCAATCAAAGTGCACTTGGGGTTTTGTTCTTACAAAAGTATGATTGGGACACTTTGGCGGGTGATTTGCCATCAAGTGTTTCTAACTAATCTATTCCCTTGGCCCGTTCATAGATTAGTTAGAAACCCATTTTAGAACTTAAGAACACACAATAAACCACAATTCTTAAGAATCTTTTGGCGGAGATTCAATGAATTGTTACTATCAAGCCAAGACTAATTTCAATTGTAAATTTGGCGGTTCACAATTGAAATTCTAAATAATTCAAGAACGATTATTTGATCAAGACAAGAGTTCTAAAATTCCATTGAAAATAACTTGATAATCCCAAGTACCACAAAGATAAAAATGAAAAGTAAAACTTAAGACATAAAATGTTACCTCCAATTCCAAGAACTAAGAAATTAGCTATCCATGAAAAAGAAGAACACCAAGGAATGTTTAAGAAAATTCTGCTGAAGACCTAAAGAAAAGATAATGACTCTCTACTTATAGGTTTCTCAAAAAAAACTGAAAAAATAATAATAAAAAAATAAATAAACCATGTTCTCCAAAAACCACTGCTGCAATTAACCCTTCATTAACACCATAAACAGTCACCATTAATAAAAATCATCAATCCTCATTAATACCAATCCGCCTGGGCTTCTGCAAAACGCCTCGTGGGCGGTCGCCCACTTCACCCCTGGGCGGTCGCCCAGTGCTCCAGAAACATTTGGTCTTCACAACTCCTACTTGTGTGCGGCCGCCCACACTGCACTGCACGGTCGCCCACACTGGCAGAAGGTTCAAAGCTTCAACATTTTTCCTCCTGAGCGGTCGCCCATAAGAACCTGAGCGACCGCCCACAATGGCAGACTGTTAGGCCCATTTTCTTTCTTCCCTTGCACCGGCTTGGCCCAACAACCATATACTTGGCCCAACTTTTCCTGCCCTTGGCCCTTGCAATCCTCAGCCCCAACTGATCTTCATGGCCAGCCATTTCAATTGCCTTGGCTTTATTTTAATTCGTTCTGTCCCATAATTGTACTGTCACCTTTTTTTCCGCCTTGATTTATTCACCAATTGTTCCCAATTTCCAAACTTGAACCACTGAAACTAAAAACACTAAAAACATCCATTAAACACACAAAACTCAAGGATTAAGCAAATAGTAAGTTCAAAAAGTAGTCAATGGATGAGTGTAAAACTCACTCATCAAATACCCCCAAACTTAGACATTTGCTAGTCCTCGAGCAAACACTAAAACAAACTAAACACAAAACAACTAAACAACAAAAATTAAAAGCAAACTATAACAAATAATCAACTATGTCCCTCCATTCTTGCATGCTCCACAATTGCATAAATCACAAAATACCATCAACCGCAGGATAAGATTTTCCACAATGCAAGTATCAATATATTTTCCATTAATTGTAAAATATTACTTAACCATTATAATTACACCATAAATCTCTTTATGCAAGAACATCTTTCTCTTTTCTCACAACCACGATTCATTTTTACAAAGCTAAGTACACCAATCATCTTTTATTTTATTGACTCTATTTACCAAGCAACAACACTTTTTAGACACAAAACATGAATATTCCCATGAAATAATTACACCCCCCCCAAACTTGATCATTTAAGCACACTTTAAAATCTACTACCGTTCAAATAGGGAGCACTGTAGCAGCGAACTCCATGCCCCTAATACTAAGTAGAGATTTATTTAAAGGCTTTGAGAGTTAGCCACTTCGGTATCGAGCTTGCTACGGACCATCACGGCGGTAAAGCTCTTCCTCCATAACGCTACTGCATACCCAGAAATCTGGTTAAGCTAGAATAATCCCTAACCAATTAATCTACACGTCTGGAGGTTTCACCGAGTATACATTGCATTGCCATTGCTCTCATTTTTATTTTTTTTTTCTTCTTTTCTCTTTTCTTTTTTTTTTTTTCAAGATCACAAGGGGGGGTTCCAATCACAACCAAGGAATACTCATATTCAAGACTTGCCTAATGTTGCTACATTGATAAACAAATTCATTAACTCAAAAGATGATGGTGTACTCTAAACTTTATAAAAATGAATCAAAATTATCATCAAAGAGCATATTTTCACAAGTGCACGAAAATCAATCGCAACTAAGAGATTCATGACACAATTATAACTCTTAAGCAATATACCACAATTAACCAAAAAATATACCAACTTGCACATACATATTCACACCCAAATTATCCTTCCTAGCGGTCACAATCAATCACATGCAATTAGGGAAACACCAAGAATGTTAATGATTATATACAAAAAAGGACATAGCTAATTATTATTTTTTCTCATTTTTCAAATTTTTTTCATTTTTTTTTTCAAAACAGTAAATTCTAACTAACATGTGACTTAAGCATATACAAACAACCAAGTACCCCACACCCCCAAACTTAAAACATGCATTGTCCCTAATGCACAAAATAAAAGAAAGGATAGGGGTACCTTCAACCACCAAATTATCTCCAGAATTGGTCCCACGGACCCACCGAGCCACTTCCGCTCGAACCAGTGCCATAGTCTTTCTTCTTCTTTGTTGCTCTTGCTCTTCTTTGTTCTTTGCGCATCCCAAGAACCCCAACCTCTCATCTGCTTCGAAGTACGATATTGCGGCGGCTGGTATGGAATGTGCTGAGGCGGTGGAGGAGGAGGAAGCCTGTGCCTCATCTCCTGGAACATCTCTGACTGCGCATCCTCCATACGCTGCCTCCACATACTAGCAGCATAAAACTCCTCAGTAGCCATAGACTGCAGCTGTCTCTGGCTCTCCTCCATACCCAACAACCGCTGATCCATCACATCATAATGTCCCCGGAGCTGCCTGATCTCCTCGGATAACGCATCCACATGGCCTCCCACATAATAGGCCGCCTCCGTTGGAGTGAACTGCTGTTCCTCCATCTCATCATCCTCCTCATTCCCTCTCACTCCTCTCGAAGAACCTTCACCCGGCTGCAACTGAGCATGCCCCTTAATAGTCAGGGACCTCTTACTAACCGCTGTCCCACTTGACACAATATCCCTAACAATCCGCAACCGAGGAAAACTCACTCCCCTATTCTCTATCAAACCAGATATCAACAACGGGAAACTAAAATTGCAACGCCCAATTGTTTTAATGGTGTTTACAATTTCCTTGGATATCGCCAATCCAGTGTTGAACCTTTGACCGGACAACACCACGGTCATCAACAGTGCCCTTCTCCAATGCACATCGTTATAATGTGAAGTAGGCATAATACGCTCGCAAATGAATCGATGCAAAGCGCGCATCCTCAAGTCCATGTCCCTAGCCTTCTTCACATTCCCGTTCCTCAATAGTGTCACATCAACATTTACGAAATAAGGCTCCAACATGTGAAGGTTACCTGCCACATTCAGCTCCATGATCTTCGCACTATTGTAATAATCACATGCACTGTTTTCATGCCCAGGCGCTTCCATCCCATAGTATCTATTGATATCCTCACCATTGTAATACACATTTGTTCCCCTCACCCAACCACACTTCCTTGTTTGCCCTGCCTCAAACGCATTTGCGTAAAATTCCCGAACCAACACTTTTGAACCTCTATTAGTCGGGCGGCTTGCTAAATTACCCCAACCATATCTAGCAAAGATATCATCCAACCCAAGTTCATTGGGGTTAAACTCATTTTCTACAGAAAATCCCTTGTTTGCATATTTGTCAAAAAACGTCTTCGCTTTACCCCCAATAAACTTCGTTGCATCAAACTCAACAACCGGCTCCGGAGCGGGAGCATTTCTTTGTCTAGACATTTTTTTTATCAATATGCTCACAAATTCCGCAGAGAAAGTATTAAAGAAGATTGAAGTGAAAATCTTACTTCGCCGGAACAGTCACCGGAGTTCGCCGGAATTTGACCGGAATCTCGCCGGAGTTGAAGAAGACGAACTGAGAAGAACAACCCTTCCTTGCACAATGAGTATCACAAGAACCCTTTGCTTTCTAACTCCAAAATCGAGCCTTGTGCAACCTTCTTCACCACTTGCAATATTTCAAAAATCTCTTCACAATTCTTGGCAACAATGGTGGAAATTGGGTTCAAATCCTTGATTTAAGAGGTTGGGTATGGTAGGGAGAGGCAAATTATGGAAGAAAATTTGGAGATTTGAGTGTTTGGGGAGAGGATTTTTAGAGAGAAGAAGAAAGTAGGGCGGTGGTTTTAGAGAGATAAAGAGAGGGTATTTGAATTTTTGAGGAGAGAGAGAAGTAAATGAGGGGCGGCTGTTAGGGATTCAAAATTTGTAACGCCTGATTCGCCTTGTGGGCGGTCGCTCACCCCATCCTGGGCGGTCGCCCACATGTCCAGAAGCTCTTCCATATTTCAAAGTGTCAATGTGGGCGGTCGCTTATTGACCTGTGGGCGAACGCCCACCTGCACAACAAGTTCCTCTCTTTTTGTTCCACCAGCATGGGCGGTCGCACACACCACCCTGGGCGGCCGCTCACCCTTCCAGAAACTCCACATGCTTTCTCAAACCAACCATGGGCGGTCGCCCTCAACACCATGGGCGGTCGCCCACATGTCCAGTGGGATTTTTCCTGGCCAGCTATCTGCACAACACCAAGCAAACAAACACCAAGCATAATATCTATTGATACAATTCGACCCATATTTTGACCGCACTTTCGCTGCCTACGTCCCCATTGATGCGGGCGGACTACCCACAACAATAGGCTCAGGTCACCGTAGTTCGACACGTTCCCGAAATACAAAAAAAACAAAGCTTTTTTTTTTTTTCATAAAACGAACAATAAAATGAAAACTAACATGAAAACTAAAATGAAAACTAAAACTCTCCACCCCCAAACTTAATGATTACTTTGTCCTCAAAGTGATGAAAACAAAGAAAAAATTAAATTTAAGGGTACTACAACTCACTACTTACCTTGGGTTGCCTCCCAAGCAGCGCTTTTGTTTAACGTCGTTAGCTCGACGGACTGACTTTCTCAACGCTTACGGATCCTTCAACTCGATCCACTCAACATCCTTCGACCCCGAAACTCCATCCAAATAAGGCTTCACTCTTTGTCCATTGACCTTGAACCTATTGTTAGTAACCGGATTCACCAATTCCACGGCTCCATGAGAATATACATTCACTACTTCAAACGGACCACTCCAACGAGAACGTAACTTTCCCGGGAAAAGCTTCAATCTTGAATTAAACAATAACACCTTGCTTCCCGGAATAAGTTCCTTGTGCAAAATCTTTTTGTCATGGTACCTTTTTGTTCTCTCCTTGTACAACCGGGAATTCTCATATGCCTCCAACCGATGCTCTTCAAGCTCATTCAAATGAAGTAACCTTTGCTCACCGGCTAGTTGCAAATCCATATTCAACTCCTTGATTGCCCAAAATGCTTTATGCTCTATCTCCACCGGCAAATGACAAGCTTTCCCAAAGACTAGCCGGTAAGGACTCATTCCAATTGGCGTTTTGTAGGCGGTACGGTACGCCCACAATGCATCATTTAACCTCAAGGCCCAATCCTTCCTGTTTGGCTTCACCGTCTTTTCAAGAATGACCTTTATTTGCTTGTTACTCACTTCCACTTGCCCGGAAGTTTGGGGATGATACGCGGTTGCAACCTTGTGATTCACCCCATACTTCTTCATGAGTGCTCCAAAAATTTTGTTGCAAAAGTGAGAACCACCATCACTTATAATCGCCCTTGGAACGCCAAACCTACTAAAAATCACATCCTTGACAAACTTGACAACAATATTAGCATCGTTAATCCGGGTAGGAATTGCTTCCACCCACTTTGACACGTAATCCACCGATACTAAAATGTATTCAAAACCACATGAAACAACAAAAGGACCCATAAAATCTATGCCCCATACGTCAAACAAATCCACAACCAAGTTATTCGTGAGAGGCATTTCATCCCGCTTACCAATGTTACCGGTTCTTTGGCTTTGTCACAACTTTTACTAAAAATGTATGCATCTTTAAAAGACTTGGCCAAAAGAAACCCGATTGTAACACTTTTTGAGCGGTTTTCTTACCACTAAAATGACCTCCACAATGCAATTCATGACAAAAAGAAAGAACATTTTGTTGCTCATTTTCATGAATGCATCTACGAATAACCATATCGGGACCATGTTTAAACAAATATGGGTCATCCCAATAATATTGCTTAACCATTGACAAAAATCTTTTCCTTTCTTGACTTGAAAAATCTGGATTTAGAACCCCCGTAGCCAAAAAATTTACAATGTCGGCATACCAAGGTTCACAATCCTTAACAACAAATAACTGCTCATCGGGAAAATTTTCATTCAAGGGAATTTCACTCACACATCCCTTTTCAAGTCTAGACAAGTGATCCGCCACAACATTCTCACAACCCTTTTTGTCTTTGATGGAAATATCAAATTCTTGTAAAAGCAACATCCATCTTAACAATCGGGGTTTGGCATCTTGTTTGGAAAGCAAATAACGTAATGCAGCATGGTCCGAATAAATAATCACTTTAGATCCTAGCAAATAAGAACGGAATTTTTCCAAAGCAAATACCACCGCCAAGAATTCCTTCTCGGTTGTAGTATAATTCAATTGAGCATCATTTAACATTCTACTTGCATATTGGATCACATGTGACTTTTTATCAATTTTCTGACCCAAAACTGCACCCACCGCAAAATCGGATGCATCACACATTATCTCAAAAGGTTGAGTCCAATCCGGACCCACAAGAATAGGGGCTGAAGTCAATTTCTCCTTCAACAAATTAAAAGAATTGAGACATTCTTGGTCAAACACAAATTCCGTCTCTTTAGCAAGCAAGTTTGTTAACGGCTTACAAATTTTAGAAAAATCTTTTATAAAACGCCGATAAAAACCCGCATGACCAAGAAAGCTACGAATTCCTTTAACATTTGTTGGCGGAGGCAATTTAGATATTATCTCAATTTTTGCCTTGTCAACTTCAATCCCTTTCCTTGAGACCAAATGACCCAACACAATTCCATGCTTAACCATAAAATGACTCTTTTCCCAACTTAAAGTTAAATTGGTATCACAACATCTTTTAAGAACCAAAGTCAAATTATCTAAGCATGCATCAAATGAATTACCATACAACGAAAAATCGTCCATAAATACCTCAACAAACCTACCAATCATCTCAGAAAAGATCGACATCATGCACCTTTGGAATTTAGCAGGAGCATTGCATAAACCGAAGGGCATCCTCCGATATGCAAATGTTCCAAAAGGGCATGTAAATGTTGTCTTTTCCTGATCTTCCGGAGCAATGGGAATCTGATTATAGCCTGAAAAACCATCTAAGAAACAATAATATTCTTGACCAGCCAGCCTCTCTAGAATTTGGTCAATAAATGGCAAAGGAAAGTGATCCTTTCTAGTCGCCGCATTAAGTTTTCGGTAATCGATAACCATGCATTGACCAGTGACCATTCTAGTAGGCAAAAGCTCATTATCCTCATTCTTAACAACAGTAATCCCAGACTTTTTAGCAACCACATGAACAGGACTTACCCACTTACTATCGGAAATAGGATAGATAATACCCGCATCCAACAGTTTCAAGACTTCTTTTCTTACCGCTTCAAGCATGTGAGGATTCATCCTCCTTTGATTCTGCTGGACTGGCTTGGCATCATCCTCCATATGGATTTTGTGCATACACATGGTTGGGCTAATTCCTTTTATGTCAGTAATGCTCCAACCAAGTGCGGACTTATGTCGCTTCAACACATCCAACAACCTTCTTTCCTGCAATTGTGTTAAGTCCGAAGCAATAATAACGAGGCAAAGAATCATTTGCACCAAGAAAAGCATACTTTAAGCTAGATGGAAGTTGTTTAAGATCTAATTCGGGAGGAGAGACAATAGATGGCAAATGCTTAGGATTAAAATTACCTAAAGATTCCAAAGGAACCTTTTCAGTAATTTCCTCCATAACATCCATCTCAGCAAGAATGGCCCTCGCCTCATTTTGATCAAAAACACCTTCCATAACTAACTCATCCACAAACTCCGAAACAATAGAGCCCTCAACATCATGCTCAAATAACACAGAATTTTCAGCAACATCACAAAATAAACACTCATTAACCTCATATGGCTTTTTCATGGAATCAAAGATAGAGAAATTAACAATTTCATCCATGACAGTTAAAGACAAACTTCCATCTTTCACATTAATTACCGCATCTGCGGTAGCCATAAAAGGTCTCCCCAACAAAATAGGGACATCATTCACATCTTTAGCATCTCTTTCCATATCAAGAACCACAAAATCAACCAGAATAATTAGTTTATCAACTTGAACTAAAACATCTTCTACTATTCCCTTTGGATATTTGACCGAACGGTCCGCAAGTTGCAAGGTCATAGTAGTAGGTTTTAGTTCACCCAACCCAAGCTCCACAAACAAAGAATAAGGCAACAAGTTAATGCTAGCTCCTAAATCTAACATTGCCCTCACTTTCTTAGAGTCCCCCAAAGAAATCATCACATTAAAACTACCGGGGTCTTTAAGCTTAGGAGGCAAATTCTTTTCAAAAACAGCACTAACTTGGTCCGAAACCACAATTTTTTCGTTCGGGGCATACTTTCTTTTATTTGTGCTCAATTCCTTGAAAAATTTAGCATAGGAAGGAATATTTTTAATTACATTGAGCAAAGGCAAATTTACATTCACCTTAGAAAGCATGTCATACAACTCTTTAAATTGTGTTTCGACTTTAGTCTTGACCAATCTACCGGGAAAAGGGACAGGAGGCACATAAGGCTTAAGAGGTGGAGTTGGAAGTTTCTCCTCGGGAGTCACTTCAACTCGTTCCTCAACCACCACTTCATTCTCATGCATATTGTTATCATCTATAGGAGAAGGAGAAGAGTGTACCTCCTGAAGAGTCTTACCACTCCTCAGGGTGACGGCCTTTGCTTGTTCCGGTTGACTCGGTAGTGTACCCGGATTGTGCTTTTGGAGTGCCTCGGCAATTTGACCCATCTGATTTTCGAGCTTTTTCAGGGAAGCTTCTTGGTTCCCCATTCGTTGGTCCATGATCACCTGATTCTGTTGAGCGGCTTGAATGAATTTCGCAACGTTTCTCCACACTTGGCCTTGCAGGCCCTTGTTCTTCTACCGTTGCATTTGTGGTTGGTATTGTTGCTGAAATTGACCCTGCCCTTGATTTCCTCCCCAAGAGAAATTGGGATGATTCCGCCAACCCGGATTGTAAGAGTTGGAAAACGGATCATTCCTCACTCTTGGTTGAAAAGCGTTCATTGCATTTGCTTGCTCAAGAAATTCCGGGAATTGGTCTCTCAATGGGCATCCCATAATATCATGGGAGTTCACATTACAAATTACACAACTCGTGCCCGAACTTCCCTCTCCTTGATTTCGTCCTTGGTTTTGACCTTGACTTTGAGCCGTCATCATTCCCATGAAATTCTTCATTTGCGTAGTCAATGCCGAAACTTGTTGCGCTAGAACATCATTAGACTCAACTTCATAAACGCCTTTTCTTCCTCCTCTCACACTTTTCTGCTGCGAATTCATGCCAAGTCTCTCATATAAAGCTCTTGTTTCATCAGCAGTTTTCTCACCCATAGCACCCCCGGCTGCATTATCCACTTGTGCTTGACCTTGTTGAGTCAACCCATCATAGAAGGCTTGATTTAAGAGGGCTAAAGGAAACCCGTGATGAGGACATTGGACTAGCAACATCTTGAATCGATCCCAAGCTTCATGAAAAGCTTCACCCGGCTCTTGATTGAAAGACATTATCTTGGACCTCAAGTCGGATGTCTTTTGATGAGAGTAAAACTTTGCCATGAACTTGTTGTAGACTTCCGTCCAAGTGTTAAGAGAGGCCGGAGCAAGTGCCATAAACCATGTCTTGGCAGCATCCTTCAACGTATAAGCAAAGCACCTCATTCTCAACTGCTCTTCGGTTAGTTGCCCCAATGGAAAACCTTGCACGGTGCTATAGAACTCTCTCATGAAGGTAATTGGGTCTTCCGATGCCATCCCATGAAATGAAGGGAGCATGTTGAAATGGAGGTTCTTCAACTCATAACTCCTTGCTGCTTGTGGGAGTACAATACATGATGGCGATGGTTCAATTACCGGACGTGCAAAATCACCCATCATTTGTGGTTCCGCCATTTTCACTTCTTCTTCAGAATCGGAAATCTCGGACTGTTGAGAGTAAACCGAATCACTTTCTGTATCACTTGGTTCCGGGTGCTTCCTCTTGTTGATGCGATGAATGTTGTGGTCAATTGGTAACAACTCGGGTTGTAGTGACCTACGACCAAACATTCAAATCTGCAACACCAAGTTAAAACAATACAAAAAAAAAAAAATATATACACAAAATACTATTCACAATAGCAAATAATTAAAACAACTTTAAATTTCACGTCCCCGGCAACGGCGCCAAATTTTGACGAACGTCGAAACGTCAAAAATAAAGTTCCAACTCAACTATCTACAAGTGATTTGTAAATAGGGTAAGTCGGGTCGAACCACAGAGACACGAATTTAAAGTGTAGGAATTATTGCTATAACAAAAAGTTGGTAAAGTGAATGATTTGTTGATTTGTTTGAGAATAATGTGTTTTCAAAAATTAATTAAAAGTGATTATAAAAGATTTCAATAATAAGGAGACAATTCCCGGAATTGGTTTCACAAATTATGCTCAAGTTTCACAATTCATCAATCAAAGTGCACTTGGGGTTTTGTTCTTACAAAAGTATGATTGGGACACTTTGGCGGGTGATTTGCCATCAAGTGTTTCTAACTAATCTATTCCCTTGGCCCGTTCATAGATTAGTTAGAAACCCATTTTAGAACTTAAGAACACACAATAAACCACAATTCTTAAGAATCTTTTGGCGGAGATTCAATGAATTGTTACTATCAAGCCAAGACTAATTTCAATTGTAAATTTGGCGGTTCACAATTGAAATTCTAAATAATTCAAGAACGATTATTTGATCAAGACAAGAGTTCTAAAATTCCATTGAAAATAACTTGATAATCCCAAGTACCACAAAGATAAAAATGAAAAGTAAAACTTAAGACATAAAATGTTACCTCCAATTCCAAGAACTAAGAAATTAGCTATCCATGAAAAAGAAGAACACCAAGGAATGTTTAAGAAAATTCTGCTGAAGACCTAAAGAAAAGATAATGACTCTCTACTTATAGGTTTCTCAAAAAAAACTGAAAAAATAATAATAAAAAAATAAATAAACCATGTTCTCCAAAAACCACTGCTGCAATTAACCCTTCATTAACACCATAAACAGTCACCATTAATAAAAATCATCAATCCTCATTAATACCAATCCGCCTGGGCTTCTGCAAAACGCCTCGTGGGCGGTCGCCCACTTCACCCCTGGGCGGTCGCCCAGTGCTCCAGAAACATTTGGTCTTCACAACTCCTACTTGTGTGCGGCCGCCCACATTGCACTGCACGGTCGCCCACACTGGCAGAAGGTTCAAAGCTTCAACATTTTTCCTCCTGAGCGGTCGCCCATAAGAACCTGAGCGACCGCCCACAATGGCAGACTGTTAGGCCCATTTTCTTTCTTCCCTTGCACCGGCTTGGCCCAACAACCATATACTTGGCCCAACTTTTCCTGCCCTTGGCCCTTGCAATCCTCAGCCCCAACTGATCTTCATGGCCAGCCATTTCAATTGCCTTGGCTTTATTTTAATTCGTTCCGTCCCATAATTGTACTGTCACCTTTTTTTCCGCCTTGATTTATTCACCAATTGTTCCCAATTTCCAAACTTGAACCACTGAAACTAAAAACACTAAAAACATCCATTAAACACACAAAACTCAAGGATTAAGCAAATAGTAAGTTCAAAAAGTAGTCAATGGATGAGTGTAAAACTCACTCATCATTAGATACGTCTTTAGGAAAGCAAATACTTAATGGAATCATGGATAATGGAGCCCTCTGATTTAGGATGGTGAGAAGCTATAGCTTCCTTTGACTTTTGGCTAAGAGTATATGAAAGTCAATTTAATAACAAACACTTTTATATTGCTCCGTTTGATTTTTTTCTTGGAGTATATCTCGATTACTACTATCCCAAAATGAAACGGAAATGGATTATTTTATGATTCCTCTAGGTTTTTTAACTTTCTATTTTGAAAAAGTCAGAACTTTTCTATGATTCTCTCCCAAATCGAAGCGGAAACAACTATGATTTCTTTGGGTTTTTTATCTTTTACTTTTATTTGTTATGGATTAATGATATTTATTATAGTAATTATAACTTTTCTACAACCCGATTTCTACTCTCCCAAATCGAAACGAAAAAAAAAAAAGCTTCGATATAAATCTGAACAATAATCTCTCCTCTAAAACCCAAGCTCTTGAACACTATCACCCAACCTCTCAAAATCACCTCATATTAGTTCCAAACTTTTCTGAATTTTTCGATCAACGTCCGCCATTATCAAGTTAGTTTCCTTTTCTGACATTCAACTTTTGTGATCTTCCTTTGATTCTTCATTCTCTATCCCTCATTACTTTCATCAAGATAATACTAATTAATTAGTTTGTTAATAATAAAAATTGGCATGTTGAGGAAGGATCATATAGTAGTTAGTTGTCCCAACTGCCTATATTTGTGGAGGATCATAAAGGGAAGAAGGAGACATGTGCAATAAGAGGCAGTAACAATTGGTTTTGATTTGACGGGATAGTTTTATAAAAATCATATTGTTTTAGTACAAAGACTTCATGGTAGTAGTCCAATTTTATAAAAATCAGATTGTTTTAGTACAAAGACTTTCATTCGAAAAGAAGATAGTATTGTAATTTGATTTTTTTTATCAACATGATTAAACTTAATAAATAAATTATAAAATTTTATTGATTTTGATAAAATTTCAAATATTATATTAATATGATAATTGATGCCGCAGGAAATGTGCTTATCAATCTTCCTCCACGTGGCAGGACTGATCACCTGACTCCTTGACCTGAAAACCAGAACCCACGACTAGCCGGATGTGTCTCCGGCTTAGACCCTCGGGCGTGAGAGTAAGTATGTATGTATTGGAGAGCAAAAATGTATTGAACAAGTGATATTCAGATAACAAAATTGCAGTTACCTTATAACCGTTGTAGTGGTAATGTATTTATAGTTGATGTAGGTGGTTTATTTGGCAGGGCTACATGAGCTCCGAGATTCGTGGGACAGTTATGCCTCATGTGAACGTGTCCCTGAAAGGTCCCTGATTTGTAGGGAAGCAGTTATGGTAGGAGTTGAAGCACGTGCGCCAGCAACTGTTAGGTCGACGCTTGCTAGGCAAGTCGAGGTCGACGCTTGGGATTGGGCCGACCTGACTGATGGATAGAGTTCGATCGTACCCGAAGTATGACTGGGTCATAAGGTCGGACTAAGTTAGGTCGGGACCTAGTAGGTCAGACAATGAACTTAGTCGACTGATATATGAGATGGGCCTTGGGCCATGTATTGATTGGGCCTAGCCCACTGAGAACGTGGTGGCAATAGTTGTTTAAGGACTGGGCTTTATTCGCTTGGCCCAACTCGCCACTTTTGGTATGTTCAGTGGCCCCCAACTTTCTAGTTGACTTTGTCGACTAGGAAGTTAAGAAAACTTTGAGGAGGATAGCTGTGACTCGCAGGTCGTTGCTCGTACTGAAGTTTAGTCGACTAGAGTGACGTGGCCTAATCTTGGACGTTGGCGACGAACGGTCAGATCTGAAGGAGCTCCGTAATTTGTAATGATTACTATTCTGACGTTTGAAGAACCGTCTTGGAAACTGTTTTCCTCCATTAATTGGGAAAAATAAGACTTTTGAATTTTTCCTTTTCTTTTTCGAATACTGAAAATATAAAAGCAAGAATCCTTCTCCATTGAGAACTTTTACCCTCTCTGATTCCTTGAACTCCGGCGAAAGCAGCAAAAAAGCAATTGATTAAAACCCGAGCTTTCGTATCCGTCAGTAGCTCTTCTTCGTCCAAGTTAATCAAGGTATTCTTCTCTCTCCTTAGCATTAGGGCTTTAATTTCTGTAATTTCTTCATTTCTGCCATGGCTAGGACTTTTAGTTGTGAGCCCGGAGCTTGGTATGGTTATTGTAGGGTAAATAAAAGGGTGTACAAACACTTGAACGGAGAGTGGAGAGAGATAACAATGGAAGAATGCACTTCAATTTTGACCCGTTGGGGCTTGCGCTTCACCGAGCTAACTTTGCCTGTAGGAGAGAATCTAGGTGCCTTAGAGTCGGATGATCCCAGAATTGTATCTTTCAATCTTTTCCATGAACTCCTCGATCACATTGCGCTGTTCTATGTCCAAGGACCCAATAAACCCTCTTTCATTAGGAATAGGTTGGGATTTTCGGGGGAATCTAGGTCGCCCCTTAGTGTGTCCACTAGGTTCCTTGAGACAGCATATAGAACTGATTCCCCTGTTTCTCCTTCTTCTTGTAGAGATATGGCGACTCAAGGAGAAGCTAATGCCTTGACCTCATCAAGCCCGCGCATAGTTGATGCCTTTGAGACCTCTGTGGTGCCTGGCAGGAATGAAAGGGGATATGTGCCTCCAAGGCCATTCAGGGGAAGGCAAAACCTTCCATCTCGAATGAATATGGTGTACAACTTTTGTGAAGTTGATAGGAAAGAGTTTGACGTCACCCTGTACAGCAGGAATGACTTCTTTGACCAATTTGGTGATACTTATGAGGAAGATCCTACTAGGGTGGACTTCTACTACGGCCAATTTGAAGCTGGTTTGAGGTTACCCTTAGATCCATTTATAAACGAGTTTCTAGAGTATTCAGATGCATTGCCACTTCAACTAGAAGCCAACACCTGCAGGGTACTGGTTTGCTTTGCTATAGTATGCAGGTTCTTAGGGTATGAACCTTGCATGAGAGTGTTTAAGGAGTTCTTTACTGTCAAGTTTGATAAGGACAATGGGATAAGCACCCCCTCCAAGCCAAAATCCCCTAAGTTGTTTATCAACCTCCCCAGCAAGGCCAGTGGCTGGAATTCTTACGTGTTTGTTATAGAGAGTAGGAGAGGATGGGAGTTCCCTCTTCCCAGTGCTGATACTATAGTTGTGAGGGAGCAGAATTACTGGGAGCCATATTGGCATGTTGATTTGCGTAAGAAGTTGGTGGAGCTTGCCAAGAAGGGGCCCATCAGTTGGGAGGCTTTGGAGACCACCAAGAACAACTACATCTGAGCTGGGATGATGATCAGTGAGGGAGATGTCGTGCCCTTGGTTCCAGTTGTTAGATGTCAAAGGTATCCAGACTGGGTTACCCATGAAGGAGCTCGATTCAGATTTGAGAGAGAGTGTCATTTCTGTAAGAAGACTGCCAATCATTGTAAGGATCATGGAGAACACTTTGGGGGTAAGAGCTCTACCATTCATTGTCCCTTGACCCATCCATTGCTTGCTGACATGTGGGATATTAGTTCGTACATGTTTTGCTCATACACAGAACTGATTGCTCGTATGTAGAACTTATTAACTCGCATATGTTTCAACTCATATATTATTCATTCCAAAGTTTATCTTTTAGCTCGTATGCATCCCATTTATTTATTGGATTGGTTGTTCGTGCATGTTTAGTTCGTACATAGAACACGTTGCTCGTATGTAGAAATCTCATATGTCGATCTAACCTTTCGTCACTTCGATTTTGATGCAGTTCTAACTCCTGAGCAAGAAGCGAACATGGGTCGAGCTATTGATGTCAGGAAGAGCAAGAGAAGCTGTGGGGCAGCCAATGCTAGGGAACATCGAGAGCGAGAGGGTGCTCAACGCCAAGAGATTTTAAAGTTAGTAGATGTGGATATCACCAATTCTATTCCAGTGGAGGACAACCTTGAAGAATTGGAGGAAGAGCGAGTTGAAGGTGATGCCCAAGGTTCTGAAGAAGTCGATGCTGCTGAAGTGGAGGGGGCTGATCTGAATGTGGAGCCAGTCAGGGAGGTCGTCAGGACCAGAACCCGCGCCCAAGCTAAGTCCAAATCTAAGGCTGCCTCCAAGGCAAAATCTCCTATCATTGATGTGGATGAAGAGGAGGAAGGAGATGATGATGCTCCCCTGAGCAAGAAAATAAAGGTTGGGAAGTCCAAGGCCAGCTCGGCAGTTGATCAGGTCGCTGCTGGTGAGCCAAAGGAAGCTGAGATTGGGGGCCCACAGTCCTCTCCCATCCAAGTCTCATATGCCGAGTTGATTCAGACTCGTGTTGACGAGATGAGCGATGTGGTTCCACTGACTAGAATCAACTGTTTAGCAAGGGAGTACCCTGAGTTAGAGTATGGTCGGGTGATTGTTAGGAGGGGAGCTGACCAGGATTTAATCAAGGAGTTCACCAACCGACCCTTGACTTCGGAAGCTTGTCAAGCTAGGGTCGGGCTGGCTCACTCTGAGGTAAACCTTTGTAGTTTTTTGCACTGCCTTCTTCATTTCTCTTGCTTGTCTCAGTCCCCATTTTATTTCTGATCAACCTAATCCTTTTCTTTACTCGTCATTTTAGTCTCTTGCCATGATTACCTTGTCTACCAGCTATTGGAAGGCTGCAGAGGAGCAGGAGAAGCTGGCTAAGACTATGCTGGCGCACAAGAATGAAGAGCTGGCAAAGGTGGAGGATGAGCGGGCCAAGCTGAAGGAGGAGCTTGAGAAGCTGAAGGAGGATTATTCTGATTTGGATAATTCCTACGATGCCTTGAAGCTCGTCAAAGACAATGAGGCAAAAGCCAAGGAAGAAGCCTGGGGCCAGCGGGGAGAGGCCAACAAAGATCTTGGTGAGCTTAAAGATGAGAAGAAGAAGATGGTCGCTGATCTTGAACTGGCTACCCAACAGTTGGAGGAGGTACCAGTTACCTTGGCAAAGAAGCAAGAGGAGCTTGATGCTGCTCGTAGTCAGTGGGAGGTGGATCTAGCTGATGCCGTGAAAACTGCCAAGGAGGAGGCCGTGACTGCATATAAGGAGAGTGACGAGCTCCATACTTATGTTACCAAGCAGGCCAGCTCGTTCTGGGATGTAGGTCGGAGTCATATGGCTTGATGCATCGTGGTGGATCCTGCATTCGACATCTCCATCGAGCAGTTGGCAAAATGGGCTTCGGAGGACCCCCTACAATACAGCAGCTCGCCCGGGCCATCGTTTAGTGCCTTACAATGACAATGATTTGGAGAAAATTGCCAATGACGACGTGGCTGCAGAGGCAGAAACTTGGAACCCTCCTCCTGTTGAACCAGTCAATTTCAGTACCATTTTAGCTGAGCTCGAGGAGCCTGATTCACCGGCCTTTGATGGTGAAACTCCTAGGCATGGGTTTTCAGAGTCAGGTAAACCAATTGGCCCCCAGCAGCAGGAGGAAACTGTAGATGATCAAGTAACAACAAGCAACCAAGTGGAGGTTGTCCCATCTTCTTGAACCCGACTTTGAATGGTGATGTAATCAGACAAGTTGCAAACACTTTTGTTTTTAGTTTTGTGAATGCTGATGTCTTGGCCCTGCTTTTGGGAGACATCTTATTCATACATTTTTTGTTTGCTTAAGTCTTGGCCCGTTTTGGGAGACTTAGTTATGCTTAATCGTAGTTGACTTTCCATCATTGGATGTTGCATGCTTTTGATTTCAGCATATGTGTGTCGAGCTAGATGTAATAGGACAAATAAGTTGCTATAAGTTTAAGGTCAGCCTGGTTTCATGATGACTTGGTCAACCTTAGACTTGTAAGGATTTTTGTATACGAGATTGACTCAGAGTCGAACCTGTTTAAGAGATCAAAGCTGACCAAGGATCGAGCTCATCAGAACGAAGTCGACCTAAGGTCGAACTTGTTAATAGTGTACATCTGATTAAGGATCGAGCTGATTAGGATGAGGCTGACTAAGAGTCGAGCTCGTCAGGACGAAGTCGACTAAGAGTCAGACTTTGTTAAAGAAATAAAACTGATTAAGAATTGAGTTTGTTAAAACAGAACTGACTAGGAGTCGAGCTCGTTGAACGAAGTCGACTAAGAGTCGGACTTGTTAAAGGGACAAAGCTGATTAAGAATCGAGTTTATTAAAATGGAGCTGACTAGGAGTCGAGCTCGTTGAACGTAGTCGACTAAGTGTCGGACTTGTTAAAGGAACAAAGCTGATTAAGAATCGAGCTTGTTAAAACGAAGCTGACTAAGAGTCGAGCTTGTTGAAATTAGTGTAGCACAATGTTTGGTCGAATAGAACATGTGATTTTTTATTGAAGTAGGAACATGCTTACATCAAATGGAAAGCTAGAACTATGACAAATTGGGAACTTCCTTAACTTTGAACTGAACTAGAAGTAGTACTTGATAAGGTGAGTCGCGTGCCATGGATGCTTCAACTCCTCACCATCTGGATGAGCTATCATGTAAGTCCCCTCTTTGATGACTCGAGTAACAATATAAGGACCTTCCTAGTTAGGAGATAGTTTATTCTGTTGGGTTCTTCTTCCTGTTGCTTCAATCTTTCTCAACAAATGATCTCCTACTTCGAATGATCTTGTCTTCACCTTCTTGTCGTGGTAACTTTTAGTTCGCTGTTTGTAGTTGACCATCCGAAGGTAAGCCGTGTCTCGCTTCTCGTCGATCAAATCTAGGTCGATCAATCTGTTAGTGTTGTTCTGTTCTTGATCGAAGAAGGTTACTCTAGCAGTAGGAAATCGCAGCTCAGCAGGTACCATAGCCTCTGATCCATATGTAAGAGCAAATGGGGTTTCCCCAGTAGGCCCCCGAGTGGTTGTGCAAACTGCTTAAAGAGCAAGGGGGAGTTCGTCCAACCAGTTACTGCGTCGACCAACTAAACTTGTCTTTAATGAAGATAGGACGAGCTTATTCGCTGCCTCTGCTTGCCCATTTCCCTGGGGGTATGCCACAGATGACTGCCAATGCTTGACCCCAACTCTATTCATTTCTTCCTCGAATGCTCTGGAAAACTGTAAGCCATTATCTGATACTATAGCTCGGGGGATCCCGAATTGACACCAGATGAAGTCATGTATGAAGTTGATGGCGTTTTCCTCTGTGATGCGAGCTAGGGGCTTTGCTTCGACCCA
Source organism: Adenophora triphylla var. japonica (assembly GCA_022495995.1). Taxonomy (NCBI): domain Eukaryota; kingdom Viridiplantae; phylum Streptophyta; class Magnoliopsida; order Asterales; family Campanulaceae; genus Adenophora; species Adenophora triphylla. Next base: position 285,245 of record JAFEMH010000942.1, read on the forward strand.
CTTGGTGAAATAGTCAATTGCAACAATTACGTACTTGCCATTTCCCCGGGCGGGAGGGAAGGGTCCAATCAAGTCGACGCCCCACATATCAAATGGCCAAGCAGCGATCACTGGAGTCTGCTCCGTTGTAGGCATATGAGGTAGGTTGGAAAACCTTTGGCATTGATCACATTGATGAACAAAGTCATGAGTGTCAGCTCTCATGTGTGGCCAATAATACCCCAAGGTGATCAATTTGTTGGCTAGATTCCTAGCCCCCGGGTGTCCACCACAAATTCCACTGTGCACCTCATGCATTAACTGAGTGATCTCTTGAGGATGAATCCACTTCAACAAGGGTCTAGTGTATGATCTCCTGAATATCATGCCTCCTTGAATGACATATCTCGGAGCTTTCTTCTTGATAGCTCGAGCTTTCTTCTCATCCTCTGGGAGCTCGCCATTTTCCAGGTATGCCTTCATTTCCTCGATCCAGCACTTGTTATAAGCCCAATTTCTCAAGGGGTCTTCCACACATTGAATTTTGACCCTTTCATAAGCTGGATTCTCGAGGTAGGAGATGGGCTCTTCATGTTTCTCGTCTGTAGTGGCTAGTTTAGAGAGCAAGTCGGCCAACACATTGTCTTCTCGACCAATCCTTTGGATTTCCCAAAACTCTAAGTCTTTTGTCAGTTCCTTCACCAGGTCGTGGTATTTAACTAAGGTGGAGTTTAGTACCTCATACTCGCCTCTAACCTGGTTGACTATTAGTTGGGAATCACAGTATGCCATGACTTTAGTCGTTCCAAAGCATTTGACGTACTCAATGGCTGCTACTAAGGCTTCATACTCCGCCTGGTTGTTGGAGGCATCAAACTTGAATCTCAATGACTCCTCATATACTGTCCCAGACTCTGGCTCGATCAGAACAATCCCAGCTCCACTGACATTCTTTGTAGCTGACCCATCTGAATAAACCTTCCAGCAATCGTCGGGCAGAGAAGTGACGAGCTGGGACTCTTGTTCTTTTCCCTTAGCTTTTTCTTTTTGAACTCCACCTCGCTATCTTCCTTAGTGAATGTAAGCTCGACCAAGAAGTCTGCCAAGGCTTGAGCCTTCAACGCCTTTCGAGGTCGATACTCGATGTCGAATTCCGTGAGGGCAATTGACCAATTGAGTAAGCGACCTGAACTCTCGGGCTTGTGCAAAATTTTTCTCAAGGGTGCATTCGTGAGCACCACGATAGGATGAGCCAGGAAGTAAGCTCGCAGCTTCCTAGAAGCTACGACTAAGGCATAGGCGACCTTCTCAGCATTGTAATATCTGCCCTCCACATCTGATAGGGCCTTGCTAACATAGTACACGGGCTTTTGAAGCCCTTACTCTTCTCGAACCAAAACTGCAGCAACTACTTTGTCCCCCACAGATAGATACACGAACAAAATTTCTCCAGTGGTCGGGCTACTCAATAGAGGTGGAGTAGCGAGGTAATCCTTGAGCTGTTGGAATGACGAATGACATTCGACCGTCCATTCAAAATTTTTCGTCCCCCTCAAAGCTTTGAAGAAGGGGAGAGACCTTTCTGCCGACTTGGATATGAAGCGACCTAGGGCTGCCACTCTTCCATTAAGTCGCTGCATCTCTTTGACACTGGTGGGCTCATGCATGTCGACTAGAGATTTGATCTTTTCTGGATTTGCCTTTATTCCTCGCTGTGACACCATAAATCCAAGGAATTTACCCTCTGCTACACCAAAAACACATTTGCTGGGATTAACCTTCATGTCGTTTGCTCGCAGGTTGGCGAACGTTTCCTTTAGGTCGGCCACATGACGTCCGGTCTTTGTTTTGATGACCATATCGTCGACGTAGGCCTCCATGTTTCCGCCAATCTGTGTAGCAAAGACCTTGTTGACCATACGCTGGTAGGTCGCTCCAGCATTTTTTAACCCAAATGGCATCATGGTATAACAGTAGATGCCTCCAGCTGCTTGGAAAGCTGTCTTCACGATGTCATCCTCATGCATCTTGATTTGATGGTAGCCTGAATAGGCATCTAGAAAGCTGAGGGTGGAGTGGCCAGCAATGGAATCGACAAGTTTGTCAATTCTAGGGAGAGGGTAGCTGTCTTTAGGGCAGGCAAGGTTGAGATTGGTGAAGTCGATGCACATTCTCCATTTGCCATTTGACTTCTTCACCATGACCACATTGGCTAGCCAGGTTGTATGTGTGGCTTCTTTGATTATACCTGCACTCAAAAGTTTTTGTACCTCGAGTTTAATGGCCTCCTCCTTGTCGCGAGCAAAGCTTCTCAGCCTCTGAGGCTTGGGTTTTATGGTCGGGTTGACCTCCAGCTTATGAACAGCGACTTCTTCCTTTATCCCCCTCATATCCTCTACTCGCCATGCAAAGACATCGTTGCTTTCCTTGAGTAGCTCGATAATCTCTGGCCTTTCTTCAGGTGCCAATTGTTTTCCAATCTGAATTTTTTGCTCGGGATAGGAGGGGTTTGTGATTACCGATTCCATCTCGTCTACAACCTCCAGTTCTGGACCGTCTCTAAATTGTAGGGTCTCAATGATGATTTCTCTGACCCTCTATCTTTCTTCGGCCCCCAGATGTGGAGCTTCCTCAACTATCATCTCATCCAGCTCATCTGCAGTCTCACTGGTGGTGGCCCCCGAGTTATTGTCGATGTGGAGGCATAGCTTGCCTATGGAGACTTGGTCGACCATAACTGTATCTGGCTCGACCATGGTGGTTTCAGAGTGACGTGTCGACTTAGTCATGGTCTCGTCATGTGAGCGATAGGTCGACTCTTCCACGATGGTGATTGTAGATAGTCGAGTAGTTTTGGTGACTGACTGAGACAATTTTAAGTATCCTTCTGCAGTCTCAATCTCTATCTCCCTCTTCTTCCTTTCTCGAAGGACATGATCAAGGTATGCTCGAGATGTGCCTTGTACACATCCGACTCCGGCTGGCGTGGGGAATTTAACTCGCTGATGGGGGATTGAGGCCACCATTCAAAGTGCGACCTGGCCAGGAATTCCAAGAATAGCAGCATAATCACTATTGACATCTATGATGATAAATTTTACCTTAGAAATGACCCTGTAGGGATGCTGGCCTAGGTCGACATCTAGCTCGATCTGTCCTTTGGCATCGACCCGTGGTTGGTGAAGCCTTCCAACCTGCCATCATACCTTTCAAGCTGCTCATTCGAGAGACCCATCTCCTGGAATGTCTTGTAGAACAGGATATCCTTGCAGGCCCCCGTGTCGACTAAGAGTCTGCTCATCGTCCATCCATCAATAAGTCCTGGGATGACGAGAACTTGCTCTCTAGCCTCCATATTAGTTGCTAGCTCACTTGGATAAAAACTAATCACCTCGTCCCTGACGTGACTCCTTGGTGGCACATGTGGGGCTTTGTTGAGCTGAAAAATTTTGTGCTTGATGGCTGTGTTCCTGGCTTGTTTAGTAATGACTCCCAGATTTAGTCTAGGTTGCCTTGGCTCTGGGTGTCCTCCTCCCCCACCTGTTTGGGATCTTTTCACATATGTGTCGAGCCTTTCCTGGTCGACCATCTTCTGAATGATGCGCTTCAAACTCATACAATCCTCAGTAGTATGGCCCGTATCCTTGTGGTAATCACAATACTTGCTATTGCCCCTTCTGAACTTATTGCCTGGGTTCATGGGGGCAGGTGGGGCCAGCTCGACCGCATTCATTATTTCTGTTCGACTCACCGTTAGGGGAGTGAAAGCTTCTGGCACTTTCTCTATCGCCCTGGTCCTATTCTTACCATTCTTGTTGTTTCCCCCGTTCTTGGCCGAGTCCTTTTTATCATCAGTGACCTCAGTCTTGGAGCCTTTCCCATTCTTCTTTTATTTTCTCTCCTCGGCTAGTGCCACATTGTAAACCTTTTCGAACAACTCCTGCCGAGTAGTGACTGTACGGACTGTTAGCTCGTAATCCATGTCTGCCGAGGAAATTCCATTTTTGAAGCAATTGATCACTTCCCTGTCAGTGAGATCCTCTTCGATCTTGTCGACCATCTCTTTAAACTTGGTGTAGTAGCTCATTGAGCTTTCATTTTTCCCTTGCACCAAGTTGTTTAGATCGGTGACAGTCATTTTCCGAGCTCCAGCAGTTGAGAAGCGATCTAGGAATTTTGTTCTCATACACCTCCAGGTTGAGATGCTACCGGCTGTCAAACCATTGAACCATGTTAGGGCTGCCCCTGTGAGTGTGCTTATGAGGGCTTTGCACATAGTGTCATCCTCATTGGAGACAAAGCACATTGTGGCTTCCAGGTGCTGTACATGGCTTTTTGCATTGGTGGCCCCTGAGTACTTCTCTAGGAGGGGCAATCTGAAACCATGAGGAGGTCGACGGTCAATCAAATCCTTGGATAGGGGTCGAAGAGCAAAGTCAATTTGTTCGACCTTTCCAGTATCATTTTTCTTTTCAGCCTCCCATTGCTCAAATTTTCTCTTCCATAGCAGCCACTCCCTAGCATCAGGTCTGCTGTCTCCAGCAGGTAGGACATCATTCGAACTTTGATCCTCACTTCTAGGGGGAGTTATCTGCTTGCTTCTCCTATCTCTGTGAGAAGGTGACCTTACTGAGCGAACTGGTGACATGTGCCTGTCATCTCTTGGTGGCGACCTGCGCCTATCATCTCTGGGTGGCGACCTGCGCCTACCCTCTCTTATAGGCGACCTGCGCCCATTCCTTTCCCTCTGGGACTGCGACCTCTGCGTCCGGGCAGGCGAACCACGTAGGCTTCGATTGGCCTCTAACTGTGTTCTCAGATCTGACTGGGCCCCCTGTTCTCTATTCCTGGTGAGGCTGGCCCTTAGGTCGTTACTTGGAACATGAATGAGAGACTGAGGGCGCTGCACTATCCTGTTATCAACATTTTGTCCCACGGTTTCATTCGCCCAGTACTCCTGGCACGTTCCTTGTTGGAAATTTGAGAGGGAGCCACCCTCTCTGACCTTCTATCCGCCTGCTCAGCCTCCTCCATTGCCAATTACTCGGCCAGAATCTGAGCTCGCTCCATCAGCATTTCTTTTCTGCTCAGTGGGTTAGATGAGGGACCTGCCCTGCTTCCAGCGTTCGTTTGCCCAGTTGGACGCTTTGGAGGAGGTGGAGCTCCTTGTCCCTCCATGGGTCGCTTATCTCTCCTCCCATCTAGCAGTCCCCTGCCATCAGCAACACTATTAGATCGAGTTGCTCTTGCATGATGACGTGGAGGAGGGGGAGGAGGCAAGTTAGCGTTCCCAGTGTTTGCATTAGCGTTGGCGTTGGTGTTGACATTTACTTAATTGGATTCTTCAGAAGCGTCAGTAACATGTCCGTCTGGGGTTACCATGGTTGTGGATTGAAAAAGAACTTCGAGGTCAAGCTATGCACGAGTTCCCGACAATGGAACCAAACTGATGCCGCTGGAAATGTGCTTATCAATCTTCCTCCACGTGGCAGGACTGATCACCTGACTCCTTGACCTGAAAACCAGAACCTACGTTTAGCCGAATGTGTCTCCGGCTTAGACACTCGGGCGTGAGAGTAAGTATGTATGTATTGGAGAGCAAAAATGTATTGAACAAGTGATATTCAGATAACAAAATTGCAGTTACCTTATAACCGTTGTAGTGGTAATGTATTTATAGTTGATGTAGGTGGTTTATTTGGCAGGGCTACATGAGCTCCGAGATTCGTGGGACAGTTATGCCTCATGTGAATGTGTCCCTGAACGGTCCCTGATTTGTAGGGAAGCAGTTATGGTAGGAGTTGAAGCACGTGCGCCAATAACTGTTAGGTCGACGCTTGCTAGGCAAGTCGAGGTCGACACTTGGGATTGGGCCGACTTGACTGATGGATAGAGTTGGATCGTACCCGAAGTATGACTGGGTCATAAGGTCGGACTAAGTTAGGTCGCGACCTAGTAGGTCGGACAATGAACTTAGTCGACTGATATATGAGATGGGCCTTGGGCCATGTATTGATTGGGCCTAGCCCACTGAGAACGTGGTGGCAATAGTTGTTTAAGGACTGGGCTTTATTCGCTTGGCCCAACTCGCCACTTTTGGTATGTTCAATAATAATAAAAATTATTCATAAATTTATATTTTTGTTAAATAGTTACTGTTTGGTCAATCGAAAAATTAATCGGACGGTCAGAACTCTTTTCCATCCCAACAGTGTTTTAACTCCCCCACTACTCCATATTAAGCCTTCTCTAGGATATTAATAGTCAATATTTTGATTCGTGAAATTAGATCAAGCGATCAGAGCATTTCATTGTTATAACGTGCTTTGTTTTCTTTCAATGGCAGTGGTCAAATGAAAAAGTTAGACACGTCTTTAGGAAAGCAAATACTTAATGGAATCATGGAAAATGGAGCCCTCTGATTTAGGATGGTGAGAAGCTATAGCTTCCTTTGACTTTTGGCTAGGAGTATATGAAAGTCAATTTAATAACAAACTCTTTTATACTGGTTCTGTTTGATATTTTTCTTGGAGTATATCTCGATTAGTACTATCCCAGATTGAAACGGAAATGGGTTATTTTATGATTCGTTTAGGTTTTTTATCTTTCTATTTTGAAAAAGTCAGAACTTTTCTAATATTCTCTCCCAAATTGAAGCGCAAACGACTATGATTCCTTTGGGTTTTTTATCTTTTACTTTTATTTATTATGGATTAATGATATTTATTATAGTAATTAGAACTTTTCTCATTCTACAACCCTATTTCTACTCTCCCAAATCGAAACGGAAACAAAAAATTTTCTACTATATAAATCTGAACAATAATCTCTCCTCTAAAACCCAAGCTCTTGAACACTATCACCCAACCTCTAAAAATCACTTCATATTTGTTTCAAACTTATCTGGATTTTTCGATCAACGTCCGCATTATCAAGTTAGTTTCCTTTTCCGACATTCAACTTTTGTGATCTTTCTTTGATTCTTCATTATCTATCCCTCATTACTTTCATCAAGATAATACTAATTAATTAGTTTGTTAATAATAAAAATTGGCATGTTGAGGAAGGATCATATAGTAGTTTGTTGTCCCAACTGCTTATATTTATGGATGATCATAAAGGGAAGAAGGAGACACGTGCAATAAGAGACAATAACAATTGGTTTTGATTTGACGCGATAGTTTTATAAAAAACATATTGTTTTAGTACAAAGACTTCATGGTAGTAGTCCAATTTTATAAAAATCAGATTGTTTTAGTACAAAGACTTTCATTCGAAAAGAAGATAGTATTGTAATTTGATTTTTTTATCAACATGATTAAACTTAATAAATAAATTATAAAATTTTATTCATTTTGATAAAATTCCAAATATTAAATTAATATGATAATAATAAAAATTATTCATAAATTTATATTTTAGTTAAATAGTTACTGTTTGGTCAATCGAAAAATTAATCGGACGGTCAGAACTATTTTCCATCCCAACAGTGTTTTAACTCCCCTACTACTCCATATTAAGCCTTCTCTAGGATATTAATAGTCAATATTTTGATTCGTGAAATTAGATCAAGCGATCAGAGCATTTCATTGTTATAACGTGCTTTGTTTTCTTTCAATGGCAGTGGTCAAATGAAAAAGTTAGACACGTCTTTAGGAAAGCAAATACTTAATGGAATCATGGAAAATGGAGCCCTCTGATTTAGGATGGTGAGAAGCTATAGCTTCCTTTGACTTTTGGCTAGGAGTATATGAAAGTCAATTTAATAACAAACTCTTTTATACTGGTTCTGTTTGATATTTTTCTTGGAGTATATCTCGATTAGTACTATCCCAGATTGAAACGGAAATGGGTTATTTTATGATTCGTTTAGGTTTTTTATCTTTCTATTTTGAAAAAGTCAGAACTTTTCTAATATTCTCTCCCAAATTGAAGCGCAAACGACTATGATTCCTTTGGGTTTTTTATCTTTTACTTTTATTTATTATGGATTAATGATATTTATTATAGTAATTAGAACTTTTCTCATTCTACAACCCTATTTCTACTCTCCCAAATCGAAACGGAAACAAAAAATTTTCTACTATATAAATCTGAACAATAATCTCTCCTCTAAAACCCAAGCTCTTGAACACTATCACCCAACCTCTAAAAATCACTTCATATTTGTTTCAAACTTATCTGGATTTTTCGATCAACGTCCGCATTATCAAGTTAGTTTCCTTTTCCGACATTCAACTTTTGTGATCTTTCTTTGATTCTTCATTATCTATCCCTCATTACTTTCATCAAGATAATACTAATTAATTAGTTTGTTAATAATAAAAATTGGCATGTTGAGGAAGGATCATATAGTAGTTTGTTGTCCCAACTGCTTATATTTATGGATGATCATAAAGGGAAGAAGGAGACACGTGCAATAAGAGACAATAACAATTGGTTTTGATTTGACGCGATAGTTTTATAAAAAACATATTGTTTTAGTACAAAGACTTCATGGTAGTAGTCCAATTTTATAAAAATCAGATTGTTTTAGTACAAAGACTTTCATTCGAAAAGAAGATAGTATTGTAATTTGATTTTTTTATCAACATGATTAAACTTAATAAATAAATTATAAAATTTTATTCATTTTGATAAAATTCCAAATATTAAATTAATATGATAATAATAAAAATTATTCATAAATTTATATTTTAGTTAAATAGTTACTGTTTGGTCAATCGAAAAATTAATCGGACGGTCAGAACTCTTTTCCATCCCAACAGTGTTTTAACTCCCCCACTACTCCATATTAAGCCTTCTCTAGGATATTAATAGTCAATATTTTGATTCGTGAAATTAGATCAAGCGATCAGAGCATTTCATTGTTATAACGTGCTTTGTTTTCTTTCAATGGCAGTGGTCAAATGAAAAAGTTAGACACGTCTTTAGGAAAGCAAATACTTAATGGAATCATGGAAAATGGAGCCCTCTGATTTAGGATGGTGAGAAGCTATAGCTTCCTTTGACTTTTGGCTAGGAGTATATGAAACTCAATTTAATAACAAACTCTTTTATACTGGTTCTGTTTGATATTTTTCTTGGAGTATATCTCGATTAGTACTATCCCAGTTGAAACGGAAATGAGTTATTTTATGATTCGTTTAGGTTTTTTATCTTTCTATTTTGAAAAAGTCAAAACTTTTCTAATATTCTCTCCCAAATTGAAGCGCAAACGACTATGATTCCTTTGGGTTTTTTATCTTTTACTTTTATTTATTATGGATTAATGATATTTATTATAGTAATTAGAACTTTTCTCATTCTACAACCCTATTTCTACTCTCCCAAATCGAAACGGAAACAAAAAATTTTCTACTATATAAATCTGAACAATAATCTCTCCTCTAAAACCCAAGCTCTTGAACACTATCACCCAACCTCTAAAAATCACTTCATATTTGTTTCAAACTTATACGGATTTTCGATCAACGTCCGCATTATCAAGTTAGTTTCCTTTTCCGACATTCAACTTTTGTGATCTTTCTTTGATTCTTCATTATCTATCCCTCATTACTTTCATCAAGATAATACTAATTAATTAGTTTGTTAATAATAAAAATTGGCATGTTGAGGAAGGATCATATAGTAGTTTGTTGTCCCAACTGCTTATATTTATGGATGATCATAAAGGGAAGAAGGAGACATGTGCAATAAGAGACAGTAACAATTGGTTTTGATATGACGCGATAGTTTTATAAAAAACATATTGTTTTAGTACAAAGACTTCATGGTAGTAGTCCAATTTTATAAAAATCAGATTGTTTTAGTACAAAGACTTTCATTCGAAAAGAAGATAGTATTGTAATTTGATTTTTTTATCAACATGATTAAACTTAATAAATAAATTATAAAATATTATTCATTTTGATAAAATTCCAAATATTAAATTAATATGATAATAATAAAAATTATTCATAAATTTATATTTTAGTTAAATAGTTACTGTTTGGTCAATCGAAAAATTAATCGGACGGTCAGAACTCTTTTCCATCCCAATAGTGTTTTAACTCCCCCACTACTCCATATTAAGCCTTCTCTAAGCCATTAATAGTCAATATTTTGATTCGTGAAAATAGATCAAGCGATCAGAGCATTTCATTGTTAAAACGTGCTTTGTTTTCTTTCAATGGCAGTGGTCAAATGAATAAGTTAGATACGTCTTTAGGAAAGAAAATACTTTATGGAATCATGGAAAATGGAGCCCTCTGATTTAGGATGGTGAGAAGCTATAGCTTCCTTTGACTTTTGGCTAAGAGTATATGAAAGTCAATTTAATAACAAACACTTTTATATTGCTCCGTTTGATTTTTTGCATGGAGTATATCTCGATTACTACTATCCCAAATTGAAACGGAAATGGATTATTTTATGATTCCTCTAGGGTTTTTATCTTTCTATTTTGAAAAAGTCGGAACTTTTCTATGATTCTCTCCCAAATCGAAGCGGAAATAACTATGATTTCTTTGGGTTTTTTATCTTTTACTTTTATTTGTTATGGATTAATGATATTTATTATAGTAATTATAACTTTTCTCCTTATGCAACCCGATTTCTACTCTCCCAAATCGAAACGGAAACAAAAAATTTTCTTCTATATAAATCTGAACAATAATCTCTCCTCTAAAACCCAAGCTCTTGAACACTATCACCCAACCTCTCAAAATCACCTCATATTTGTTTCAAACATTTCTGAATTTTTCGATCAACGTCCGCCATTATCAAGTTAGTTTCCTTTTCTGACATTCAACTTTTGTGATCTTCCTTTGATTCTTCATTATCTATCCCTCATTACTTTCATCAAGATAATACTAATTAATTAGTTTGTTAATAATAAAAATTGGCATGTTGAGGAAGGATCATATAGTAGTTTGTTGTCCCAACTGCTTATATTTATGGATGATCATAAAGGGAAGAAGGAGACACGTGCAATAAGAGACAATAACAATTGGTTTTGATTTGACGCGATAGTTTTATAAAAAACATATTGTTTTAGTACAAAGACTTCATGGTAGTAGTCCAATTTTATAAAAATCAGATTGTTTTAGTACAAAGACTTTCATTCGAAAAGAAGATAGTATTGTAATTTGATTTTTTTATCAACATGATTAAACTTAATAAATAAATTATAAAATTTTATTCATTTTGATAAAATTCCAAATATTAAATTAATATGATAATAATAAAAATTATTCATAAATTTATATTTTAGTTAAATAGTTACTGTTTGGTCAATCGAAAAATTAATCGGACGGTCAGAACTATTTTCCATCCCAACAGTGTTTTAACTCCCCCACTACTCCATATTAAGCCTTCTCTAGGATATTAATAGTCAATATTTTGATTCGTGAAATTAGATCAAGCGATCAGAGCATTTCATTGTTATAACGTGCTTTGTTTTCTTTCAATGGCAGTGGTCAAATGAATTAGTTAGATACATCTTTAGGAAAGAAAATACTTAATGGAAGCATGGAAAATGGAGCCCTCTGATTTAGGATGGTGAGAAGCTATAGCTTCCTTTGACTTTTGGCTAGGAGTATATGAAAGTCAATTTAATAACAAACTCTTTTATATTGGTCTGTTTGATTTTTTGCTTGGAGTATATCTCGATTAGTACTATCCCAGATTGAAACGGAAATGGATTATTTTATGATTCGTTTAGTTTTTTTATCTTTCTATTTTGAACAAGTCAGAACTTTTCTAATATTCTCTCCCAAATTGAAGCGCAAACGACTATGAATCCTTTGGGTTTTTTATCTTTTACTTTTATTTGTTATGGATTAATGATATTTATTATAGTAATTAGAACTTTTCTCCTTCTACAACCCGATTTCTACTCTCCCAAATCGAAGCGGAAACAAAAAAATTTCTTTTATATAAATCTGAACAATAATCTCTCCTCTAAAACCCAAGCTCTTGAACACTATCACCCAACCTCTCAAAATCACTTCATATTTGTTTCAAACTTATCTGAATTTTTCGATCAACGTCCGCCATTATCAAGTTAGTTTCCTTTTCTGACATTCAACTTTTGTGATCTTTCTTTGATTCTTCATTATCTATCCCTCATTACTTTCATCAAGATAATACTAATTAATTAGTTTGTTAATAATAAAAATTGGCATGTTGAGGAAGGATCATATAGTAGTTTGTTGTCCCAACTGCTTATATTTATGGGGGATCATAAAGGGAAGAAGGAGACATGTGCAATAAGAGACAGTAAATATTGGTTTTGATTTGACGCGATAGTTTTATAAAAATCATATTGTTTTAGTACAAAGACTTCATGGTAGTAGTCCAATTTTATAAAACTCAGATTGTTTTAGTACAAAGACTTTCATTCGAAAAGTAGTATTGTAATTTGATTTTTTTATCAACATGATTAAACTTAATAAATAAATTATAAAATTTTATTGATTTTGATAAAATTTCAAATATTAAATTAATATGATAATAAAAAAAATTATTTATAAATTTATATTTTAGTTAAATAGTTACTGTTTGGTCAATCGAAAAATTAATCGGACGGTCAGAACTCTTTTCAATCCCAACAGTGTTTTAACTCCCCCACTACTCCATATTAAGCCTTCTCTAAGCCATTAATAGTCAATATTTTGATTCGTGAAAATAGATCAAGCGATCAGAGCATTTCATTGTTATAACGTGCTTTGTTTTCTTTCAATGGCAGTGGTCAAATGAATTAGTTAGATACATCTTTAGGAAAGGAAATACTTAATGGAAGCATGGAAAATGGAGCCCTCTGATTTAGGATGGTGAGAAGCTATTGCATCCTTTGACTTTTGGCTAGGAGTATATGAAAGTCAATTTAATAACAAACTCTTTTATATTGCTCCGTTTGATTTTTTGCTTGGAGTATATCTCGATTACTACTATCCCAAATTGAAACGGAAATGGATTATTTATGATTCCTTTATATTTTTTATCTTTCTATTTTGAAAAAGTCATAACTTTTCTATGATTCTCTCCCAAATCGAAGCGGATCTTAAAGTCTGAGGTTCCACCTTAAAACCAATAGGTATTAAGGGGAGTAGCCCAAGATCTTTATAAATTATATGCAAGGTTTGTCAATTCCCAATATGGGATAATATTTCTAACACGTCCCCTCACGTGTATCGGGCTTTGCCAAAGCTTACAACGTGGACTTATCAATCGGGAGGCACGGAGTAACATCGTGGGCCGTTGGGCCTTAACATATAAAGAACTTGCTATGATACCATCTTAAAGTCTGAGGTTCCACCTTAAAACCAATTGGTATTAAGGGGAGTAGCCCATGATCTTTATATATTATAGGCAAGGTATGTCAATTCCCAATATGGGATAATATCTCTAACAGCGGAAACGACTATGATTCCTTTGGGTTTTTTATCTTTTACTTTTTTTTGTTATGGATTAATGATATTTATTATAGTAATTAGAACTTTTCTCCTTCTACAACCCGATTTTTACACTCCCAAATCGAAACGGAAACAAAAAAATTTCTTCTATATAAATCTGAACAATAATCTCTCCTCTAAAACCCAAGCTCTTGAACACTATCACCCAACCTCTCAAAATCACCTCATATTTGTTTCAAACTTTTCTGAATTTTTCGATCAACGTCCGCCATTATCAAGTTAGTTTCCTTTTCTGACAATCAACTTTTGTGATCTTCCTTTGTTTCTTCATTATCTATCCCTCATTACTTTCATCAAGATAATACTAATTAATTAGTTTGTTAATAATAAAAATTGGCATGTTGAGGAAGGATCATATAGTAGTTTGTTGTCCCAACTGCTTATATTTATGGAGGATCATAAAGGGAAGAAGGAGACATGTGCAATAAGAGACAATAACAATTGGTTTTGATTTGATGCGATAGTTTTATAAAAATCATATTGTTTTAGTACAAAGACTTCATGGTAGTAGTCCAATTTTATAAAAATCAGATTGTTTTAGTACAAAGACTTTCATTCGAAAAGAAGATAGTATTGTAATTTGATTTTTTTTATCAACATGATTAAACTTAATAAATAAATTATAAAATTTTATTGATTTTGATAAAATTTCAAATATTAAATTAATATGATCATAATAAAAATTATTTATAAATTTATATTTTAGTTAAATAGTTACTGTTTGGTCAATCGAAAAATTAATCGGACGGTCAGAACTCTTTTTCGTCCCAACCGTGTTTTAACTCCCCCACTACTCCATATTAAGCCTTCTCTAAGCCATTAATAGTCAATATTTTGATTCGTGAAATTAGATCAAGCGATCAGAGCATTTCATTGTTATAACGTGCTTTGTTTTCTTTCAATGGCAGTGGTCAAATGAATTAGTTAGATACATCTTTAGGAAAGAAAATACTTAATGGAAGCATGGAAAATGGAGCCCTCTGATTTAGGATGGTGAGAAGCTATTGCTTCCTTTGACTTTTGGCTAGGAGTATATGAAAGTCAATTTAATAACAAACTCTTTTATATTGGTCCATTTTATTTTTTGCTTGGAGTATATCTCGATTAGTACTATCCCAGATTGAAACGGAAATGGATTATTTTATGATTCGTTTAGCTTTTTTATCTTTTCTATGATTCTCTCCCAAATCGAAGTGGATCTTAAAGTCTGAGGTTCCACCTTAAAACCAATATGTATTAAGGGGAGTAGCCCAAGATCTTTATAAATTATATGCAAGGTTTGTGAATTCCCAATATGGGATAATATTTCTAACACGTCCCCTCACGTGTATCGGGCTTTGCAAAAGCTTACAATGTGGACTTATCAATCGGGAGGCACGGAGTAACATCGTGGGCGTTGGGCCTGAACATATAAAGAATTTGCTATGATACCATCTTAAAGTCTGAGGTTCCACCTTAAAACCAATTGGTATTAAGGGGAGTAGCTCATGATCTTTATATATTATAGGCAAGGTATGTCAATTCCCAATATGGGATAATATCTCTAACAACGGAAACGACTATGATTCCTTTGGGTTTTTTATCTTTTACTTTTATTTGTTATGGATTAATGATATTTATTATAGTAATTAGAACTTTTCTCCTTCTACAACCCGATTTCTACTCTCCCAAATCGAAGCGGAAACAAAAAATTTTCATTTATATAAATCTGAACAATAATCTCTCCTCTAAAACCCAAGCTCTTGAACACTATCACCCAACCTCTCAAAATCACTTCATATTTGTTTCAAACTTATCTGAATTTTTCGATCAACGTCCGCCATTATCAAGTTAGTTTCCTTTTCTGACATTCAACTTTTGTGATCTTTCTTTGATTCTTCATTATCTATCCCTCATTACTTTCATCAAGATAATACTAATTAATTAGTTTGTTAATAATAAAAATTGGCATGTTGAGGAAGGATCATATAGTAGTTTGTTGTCCCAACTGCTTATATTTATGGAGGATCATAAAGGGAAGAAGGAGACATGTGCAATAAGAGACAATAACAATTGGTTTTGATTTGATGCGATAGTTTTA
The DNA here is from genome assembly GCA_022495995.1 of Adenophora triphylla var. japonica. Lineage (NCBI taxonomy): Eukaryota > Viridiplantae > Streptophyta > Magnoliopsida > Asterales > Campanulaceae > Adenophora > Adenophora triphylla. The sequence goes on from JAFEMH010000942.1 coordinate 300,761, forward strand.
TAAAAATCATATTGTTTTAGTACAAAGACTTCATGGTAGTAGTCCAATTTTATAAAAATCAGATTGTTTTAGTACAAAGACATTCATTCGAAAAGAAGATAGTATTGTAATTTGATTTTTTTTATCAACGTGATTAAACTTAATAAATAAATTATAAAATTTTATTGATTTTGATAAAATTTCAAATATTAAATTAATATGATCATAATAAAAATTATTTATAAATTTATATTTTAGTTAAATAGTTACTGTTTGGTCAATCGAAAAATTAATCGGACGGTCAGAACTCTTTTCCGTCCCAACCGTGTTTTAACTCCCCCACTACTCCATATTAAGCCTTCTCTAAGCCATTAATAGTCAATATTTTGATTCGTGAAATTAGATCAAGCGATCAGAGCATTTCATTGTTATAACGTGCTTTGTTTTCTTTCAATGGCAGTGGTCAAATGAATTAGTTAGATACATCTTTAGGAAAGGAAATACTTAATGGAAGCATGGAAAATGGAGCCCTCTGATTTAGGATGGTGAGAAGCTATTGCATCCTTTGACTTTTGGCTAGGAGTATATGAAAGTCAATTTAATAACAAACTCTTTTATATTGCTCCGTTTGATTTTTTGCTTGGAGTATATCTCGATTACTACTATCCCAAATTGAAACGGAAATGGATTATTTATGATTTCTTTAGATTTTTTATCTTTCTATTTTGAAAAAGTCATAACTTTTCTGTGATTCCCTCCCAAATCGAAGCAGATCTTAAAGTCTGAGGTTCCACCTTAAAACCAATAGGTATTAAGGGGAGTAGCCCAAGATCTTTATAAATTATATGCAAGGTTTGTCAATTCCCAATATGGGATAATATTTCTAACACTCCCCCTCACATGTATCGGGCTTTGCCAAAGCTTACAACGTGGACTTATTAATCGGGAGGCGCGGAGTAACATCGTGGACCGTTGGGCCTGCACATGTAAAGAACTTGCTATGATACCATCTTAAAGTCTGAGGTTCCACCTTAAAACCAATTGGTATTAAGGGGAGTAGCCCATGATCTTTATATATTATAGGCAAGGTATGTCAATTCCCAATATGGGATAATATCTCTAACAACGGAAACGACTATGATTCCTTTGGGTTTTTTATCTTTTACTTTTATTTGTTATGGATTAATGATATTTATTATTGTAATTATAACTTTTCTCCTTCTACAACCCGATTTCTACACTCCCAAATCGAAACGGAAACAAAAAAATTTCTTCTATATAAATCTGAACAATAATCTCTCCTCTAAAACCCAAGCTCTTGAACACTATCACCCAACCTCTCAAAATCACCTCTTATTTGTTTCAAACTTTTCTGAATTTTTTGATCAACGTCCGCCATTATCTAGTTAGTTTCCTTTTCTGACAATCAACTTTTGTGATCTTCCTTTGATTCTTCTTTATCTATCCATCATTACTTTCATCAAGATAATACTGATTAATTAGTTTGTTAATAATAAAAATTGGAATGTTGAGGAAGGATCATATAGTAGTTTGTTGTCCCAACTGCTTATATTTATGGAGGATCATAAAGGGAAGAAGGAGACATGTGCAATAAGAGACAATAACAATTGGTTTTGATTTGACGCGATAGTTTTATAAAATCCAAATTGTTTTAGTACAAAGACTTCATGGTAGTAGTCCAATTTTATAAAAATCGGATTGTTTTAGTACAAAGACTTTCATTATAAAAGAAGATAGTATTGTAATTATATTTTTTTTATCAACGTGATTAAACTTAATAAATAAATTATAAAATTTTATTGATTTTGATAAAATTTCAAATATTAAATTAATATGATCATAATAAAAATTATTTATAAATTTATATTTTAGTTAAATAGTTACTGTTTGGTCAATCGAAAAATTAATCGGACGGTCATAACTCTTTTCGTCCCAACCGTGTTTTAACTACCCCACTACTCCGTATTAAGCCTTCTCTAAGCCATTAATAGTCAATATTTTGATTCGTGAAATTAGATAAAGTGATCAGAGCATTTCATTGTTATAACGTGCTTTGTTTTCCTTCAATGGCAGTGGTCAAATGAATTAGTTAGATGCATCTTTAGGAAAGGAAATACTTAATGGAAGCATGGAAAATGGAGCCCTCTTATTTAGGATGGTGAGAAGCTATTGCATCCTTTGACTTTTGGCTAGGAGTATATGAAAGTCAATTTAATAACAAACTCTTTTATATTGCTCAGTTTGATTTTTTGCTTAGAGTATATCTCGATTACTACTATCCCAAATTGAAACGGAAATGGATTATTTATGATTTCTTTAGATTTTTTATCTTTCTATTTTGAAAAAGTCATAACTCTTCTGTGATTCCCTCCCAAATCGAAGCGGATCTTAAAGTCTGAGGTTCCACCTTAAAACCAATAGGTATTAAGGGGAGTAGCCCAAGATCTTTATAAATTATATGCAAGGTTTGTGAATTCCCAATATGGGATAATATTTCTAACACTCCCTGATGAGTGAGTTTTACACTCATCCATTGACTACTTCTTGAACTTATTATTTGCTTAATCCTTGAGTTTTGGGTGTTTAATGGTTGTTTTTAGTGTTTTTAGTTTCAGTGGTTGAATTGTGGAAATTGGGAACAATATGCGAATAAATCAAGTGGAACAATGAGATGTGGAAATTGTGGAACGGATTGAGTACAAATGGGCATTAACAAATGGAAGAAGGGGCCAATGCAAGCAAGGAATGGCAGGCCAATGGTGAATATGGAGTTGGGCTAAAGGCAATTTGCAGCTGGGCCAAAGGAAAGAAAATGGCCCAACAGTCCGTCATTGTGGGCGGTCGCTCAGGTTGAGGTGGGCGGCCGCTCAGGAGAAAAAACTGTGAAGCTTGAATCTTCTGTTGAGCTGGGCGACCGCCCAGGTAGGAGTGGGCGACCGCTCACAAGCATAAAAGGTGAAGACAAAATGTTTCTGGAGGACTGGGCGACCGCCCAGGGGTGTTGTGGGCGACCGCCCACGAGGCGTTTTGCACATGAAGGCCAGGCAATTGGAACGGCTGAGGAGTAATGGAAGAGATTAATTGTGGCTGTTTAAGGGGTTAATGATTGGTTAATTGCAGCATTAGTTTTTGGTGAACATGGGGGTTAATTTAAGACAATGGCTATTTAATTTTATGTTTTTCAGTTTTTTGGGGGAGATATATAATTAGGGCTTGTTAATCTTCTCCATAGTTAGTGAGTTAGTTAGTTTTTTTTCTGCAGAATATTTCCTTAGACATTTCTTGGTGTTCTTGCTTTCTAATGGCTAGCTAAACCTTTTAGTTCTTGGAATTGGAGGTAACATTTTATGTCTTAAGTTTTATTGTTCATCTTTATCTTAGTATTACTTGGGATAATCAAGTTGTTTTTAATGAAATTTTAGAACTTTTGTCTTGATCAAATAATTGTTCTTGAATTGTTTAGAATTTCAATTGTGAACCGCCAAATTTACAATTGAAATTAGTCTTTGCTTGATTTTCACAATTTGTTGAATCCTCGCCAAAAGATTCATAAGAATTGTGGTTTATTTTATGTTCTTAAGTTCTACAATGGGTTTCTAGCTAATCTATGAACGGGCCAAGGGAGTAGATTAGTTAGAAACACTTGATTGCAAATCACCCGCCAAAGTGTCCCAATCATATTTTTGTAAGAACAAAACCCCAAGTGTACTTTGATTGATGAATTATGAACCTTGAGCATAACTTGTGAAGCCAATTCCGGGAATTAGTCTCCTTAATATTGAAATCTTCCACAATCAAATTTACTTAATTTTTGCAAACAAATTAGTTCAAAACCAAACCAAACAACTTCTTCACGTTACAATTTTTTTTGTTCTAGCAGTAATTCCTACACTTTAAATTTTGTGTCTCTGAGGTTCGACCCGACTTACCCTATTTACAAATCAATTGTAGATAGTTGAGTTGGAATTTTATTTTTGACGTTTTCGACGTTCGTCAAAATTTGGCGCCGTTGCCGGGGACTTGAAATTTAATGTTGTTTTAATTATTTGCTATTGTGAATAATATTTTGTGTATATATATTTTTTCTTTGTTTAGTGTTTTAACTTGGTGTCGCAGATTTGAATGTTTGGTCGTAGGTCACTACAACCCGATTTGTTACCAATTGACCACAACATTCATCGCGTCAACAAGAGGAAGCACCCGGAACCAAGTGATTCGGAAAGTGATTCGGTTTACTCTCAACAGTCCGAGATTTCCGATTCTGAAGAAGAAGTGAAAATGGCGGAACCACAAATGATGGGTGATTTTGCACGCCCGGTGATTGAACCATCTCCATCATGCATTGTACTCCCACAAGCAGCAAGGAGTTACGAGTTGAAGAACCTCCATTTCAACATGCTCCCTTCATTTCATGGGATGGCGTCGGAAGACCCAATTACCTTCATGAGAGAGTTCTATAGCACCGTGCAAGGCTTTCCATTGGGGCAACTAACCGAAGAGCAGTTGAGAATGAGGTGCTTTGCTTACACGTTGAAGGATCTTTGCCAAGACATGGTTTATGGCACTTGCTCCGGCCTCTCTTAACACTTGGACGGAAGTCTACAACAAGTTCATGGCGAAGTTTTATTCTCATCAAAAGACGTCCGACTTGAGGTCCAAGATAATGTCTTTCAATCAAGAGCCGGGTGAAGCTTTTCATGAAGCTTGGGATCGATTCAAGATGTTGCTAGTCCAATGTCCTCATCATGGGTTTCCTTTAGCCCTCTTAAATCAGGCCTTTTATGATGGGTTGACTCAACAAGGTCAAGCCCAAGTGGATAACGCACCGGGGTGCTATGGGTGAGAAAGCTGCGGATGAAACAAGAGCCTTATATGAGAGACTTGGCATGAATTCGCAGCGAGAAAAGTGTGAGAGGGGAAGAAAAGGTGTCTATGAAGTTGAGTCCAATGATGTTCTAGCGCAACAAGTTTCGGCATTGACTACTCAAATGAAGAATTTCATGGGAATGATGACGGCTCAAAGTCAAGGTCAAAACCAAGGGCGAAATCAAGGAGAGGGAAGTTCGGGCACGAGTTGTGTAATTTGTAATGTGAACTCCCATGATATTATGGGATGCCCATTGAGAGACCAATTCCCGGAATTTCTTGAGCAAGCAAATGCAATGAACACTTTTCAACCAAGAGTGAGGAATGATCCGTTTTCCAACTCTTACAATCCGGGTTGGCGGAATCATCCCAATTTCTCTTGGGGAGGAAATCAAGGGCAGGGTCAATTTCAGCAACAATACCAACCGCAAATGCAACAGTCGCAGCAACAAGGGCCTGCAAGGCCAAGTGTGGAGGAAACGTTGCAGAAATTCATTCAAGCCGCTCAACAGAATCAAGTGATCATGGAACAACGAATGGGGAACCAAGAAGCTTCCTTGAAGAAGCTTGAAAATCAAATGGGTCAAATTGCCGAGGCACTCCAAAAGCACAATCCGGGTACACTACCGAGTCAACCGGAACAAGCAAAGGCCGTCACCCTGAGGAGTGGTAAGACTCTTCAGGAGGTACACTCTTCTCCTTCTCCTATAGATAATAACAAAATGCATGAGAGTGAAGTGGTGGTTGAGGAACGAGTTGAAGTGACTCCCGAGGAGAAACTTCCAACTCCACCTCTTAAACCTTATGTGCCTCCTGTTCCTTTTCCCGGGAGATTGGTAAAGAACAAGGTCGAAACGCAATTTAAAGAGTTGTACGACATGCTTTCTAAGGTAAATGTAAATTTGCCTTTGCTCAATGTAATTAAAAATATTCCTTCATATGCTAAATTTTTCAAGGAATTGAGCACCAATAAAAGAAAGTATGCCCCGAACGAAAAAATTGTGGTTTCGGACCAAGTTAGTGCTGTTTTTGAAAAGAATTTGCCTCCTAAGCTTAAAGACCCCGGTAGTTTTAATGTGATGATTTCTTTGGGGGACTCTAAGAAAGTGAGGGCAATGTTGGATTTAGGAGCTAGCATTAACTTGTTGCCTTATTCTTTGTTTGTGGAGCTTGGGTTGGGTGAACTAAAACCTACTACTATGACCTTGCAACTTGCGGACCGTTCGGTCAAATATCCAAAGGGAATAGTAGAAGATGTTTTAGTTCAAGTTGATAAATTAATTATCCCGGTTGATTTTGTGGTTCTTGATATGGAAAGAGATTCTAAAGATGTGAATGAGGTCCCTATTTTGTTGGGGAGACCTTTTATGGCTACCGCGGATGCGGTGATTAATGTGAAAGATGGAAGTTTGTCTTTGACTGTCATGGATGAAATTGTCAATTTCTCTATCTTTGATTCCATGAAAAAGCCATATGAGGTTAATGAGTGTTTGTTTTGTGATGTTGCTGAAAATCCTTTGTTTCTTGAGCCGGATGTTGAGGGCTCTTTTGTTTCCGAGTATGTGGATGAGTTAGTTATGGAAGGTGTTTTTGATAAAAATGAGGCGAGGGCCATTCTTGCGGAGATGGATGTTATGGAGGAAATTACTGAAAAGGTTCCTTTAGAATCTTTAGGTAATTTTAATCCTAAGCATTTGCCATCTATTGTCTCTCCTCCCGAATTGGATCTTAAACAACTTCCATCTAGCTTAAAGTATGCTTTTCTTGGTGCAAATGATTCTTTGCCTGTTATTATTGCTTCGGACTTAACAGAATTGCAGGAAAGAAGGTTGTTAGATGTGTTGAAGCGACACAAGTCCGCACTTGGTTGGAGCATTACGGACATAAAAGGAATAAGCCCAACCATGTGTATGCACAAAATTCATATGGAGGATGATGCCAAGCCAGTCCGGCAGAATCAAAGGAGGATGAATCCGCACATGCTTGAAGCGGTAAGAAAGGAAGTCTTGAAACTGTTGGATGCGGGTATTATCTATCCTATTTCCGATAGTAAGTGGGTAAGTCCTGTTCATGTGGTTGCTAAAAAATCCGGAATTACTGTTGTAAAGAATGAGGATAATGAGCTTTTGCCTACTAGAATGGTCACTGGTCAACGCATGGTTATCGATTACCGAAAACTTAATGCGGCGACTAGAAAGGATCACTTTCCTTTGCCATTTATTGACCAAATTCTAGAGAGGCTAGCTGGTCAAGAGTATTATTGTTTCTTAGATGGTTTTTCAGGTTATAATCAGATTCCCATTGCTCCGGAAGATCAGGAAAAGACCACATTTACATGCCCTTTTGGAACATTTGCATATCGGAGGATGCCCTTCGGTTTATGCAATGCTCCTGCTACATTCCAAAGGTGCATGATGTCGATCTTTTCCGAGATGATTGGTAAGTTTGTTGAGGTATTTATGGATGATTTTTCATTGTATGGTAATTCATTTGATGCATGCTTAGATAATTTGACTTTGGTTCTCAAAAGATGTTGTGATACCAATTTAACTTTAAGTTGGGAAAAAAGTCATTTTATGGTTAAGCATGGAATTGTTTTGGGTCATTTGGTCTCAAGAAAAGGGATTGAAGTTGACAAGGCAAAAATTGAGATAATTTCTAAATTGCCTCCGCCAACAAATGTTAAGGGAATTCGTAGCTTTCTTGGTCATGCGGGTTTTTATCGGCGTTTTATAAAAGATTTTTCTAAAATTTGTAAGCCGTTAACAAACTTGCTTGCTAAAGAGACGGAATTTGTCTTTGACCAAGAATGTCTCAATTCTTTTAATTTGTTGAAGGAGAAATTGACTTCAGCCCCTATTCTTGTGGGTCCGGATTGGACTCAACCTTTTGAAATAATGTGTGATGCATCCGATTTTGCGGTGGGTGCGCTTTGGGACGAAAAATCGATAAAAAGTCACATGTGATCCAATATGCAAGTAGAATGTTGAATGATGCTCAATTGAACTATACTACAACCGAGAAGGAATTCTTGGCGGTGGTATTTGCTTTAGAAAAATTCCGTTCTTACTTGCTTGGATCTAAAGTGATTATTTATTCGGACCATGCTGCATTACGTTATTTATTGTCCAAACAAGATGCCAAACCCCGATTGTTAAGATGGATGTTACTTTTACAAGAATTTGACATTTCCATCAAAGACAAAAAGGGTTGTGAGAATGTTGTGGCGGATCACTTGTCTAGACTTGAAAAGGGGTGTGTGAGTGAAATTCCTTTGAATGAAAATTTCCCCGATGAGCAGCTATTTGGTGTTAAGGATTGTGAACCTTGGTATGCCGACATTGTAAATTTTTGGCTACGGGGTTCTAAATCCAGATTTTTCAAGTCAAGAGAGGAAAAGATTTTTGTCAATGGTTAAGCAATATTATTGGGATGACCCATATTTGTTTAAACATGGTCCCGATATGGTTATTCGTAGATGCATTCATGAAAATGAGCAACAAAATGTTCTTTCTTTTGTCATGAATTGCATTGTGGAGGTCATTTTAGTGGAAAGAAAACCGCTCAAAAGGTGTTACAATCGGGTTTCTTTTGGCCAAGTCTTTTAAAGATGCATACATTTTTAGTAAAAGTTGTGACAGTGCCAAAGAACCGGTAACATTGGTAAGCGGGATGAAATGCCTCTCACGAATAACTTGGTTGTGGATTTGTTTGACGTATGGGGCATTGATTTTATGGGTCCTTTTGTTGTTTCTTGTGGGTTTGAGTACATTTTAGTGTCGGTGGATTATGTGTCAAAGTGGGTGGAAGCAATTCCTACCCGGACTAACGATGCTAATGTTGTTGTCAAGTTTGTCAAAGATGTGATTTTTAGTAGGTTTGGCGTTCCAAGGGCGATGATAAGTGATGGTGGTTCTCACTTTTGCAACAAAATTTTTGGAGCACTAATGAAGAAGTATGGGGTGAAGCACAAGGTTGCAACTGCGTACCATCCCCAAACTTCCGGCAAGTGGAAGTGAGTAACAAGCAAATAAAGGCCATTCTTGAAAAGACGGTAAAGCCAAACAGGAAGGATTGGGCCTTGAGGTTAAATGATGCATTGTGGGCGTACTGCACCGCCTACAAAATGCCAATTGGAATGAGTCCTTACCGGCTAGTCTTTGGGAAAGCTTGTCATTTGCCGGTGGAGATTGAGCACAAGGCTTTTTGGGCGATCAAGGAGTTGAATATGGATTTGAAGCTAGCCGGTGAGCAAAGGTTGCTTCATTTGAATGAGCTCGAGGAACACCGGTTGGGGGCCTATGAGAACTCTCGATTGTACAAGGAGAGAACGAAGATGTATCATGATAGAAAGATTGTGCATAAGGAACTTATTCCGGGAAGCAAGGTATTGTTGTTCAATTCAAGATTGAAGCTTTTCCCTGAAAGTTACGTTCTCGTTGGAGTGGTCCGTTTGAGGTGGTGAATGTATACTCTCATGGAGCCGTGGAGTTGGTGAATCCGGTTACGAAGAATAGGTTCAAGGTCAATGGACAAAGAGTGAAGCCTTATTTTGATGGAGCTTTGGGATTGAAGGATGTGGAACGGATCGAGTTGAAGGATCCGTAGGCGTTGAGAAAGTCATTCCGTCGAGCTAACGACGTTAAACAAAAGCGCTGCTTGGGAGGCAACCCAAGGTAAGTAGTGTATTGTAGTACCCTTAAATTTAATTTTTTCTTTGTTTTCATCACTTTGAGGACAAAGTAATCATTAAGTTTGGGGGTGGAGCGTTTTAGTTTTCATTTTGGTTTTCATTTTATGGGTTGCTTGTCATCTAAAAAAATAAAAAGCTTTGTTTTCTTGTATTTCTGGAACGTGTCGAACTACGGTGACCTGAGCCTATTGTTGTTGGGTAGTCCGCCCACATCAATGGGGACGTAGGCAGCGAAAGTGCGGTCAAAATATGGGTCGAATTGTAATATATCAATGGATATTATGCTTGTTGTTTGTTTTTGTGATGTTGTGCAGATTTTGAGACAAAGAAAATCCCACTGACATGTGGGCGACCGCCCATGGTGTTGAGGGCGACCGCCCATGTTTGATTTTGCAAAATGGTTGAAGCCATCGGATGTGGGCGACCGCCTAGGGTCAAGTGGGCGACCGCCCGTGAGCCGGTGGAAATTGAAGATGGAACTTGCTGTACAGGTGGGCGACCGCCTAGGTAGGAGTGGGCGACCGCCCACATTAGAAATGCTCAAAGGGTTGGAGTCTCTGGACAGGTGGGCGACCGCCCATGGTCAGGTGAGCGACCGCCCACGAAGGGAATCAGGCGTTTCAAATTTCAAATCCCTAAAACTGTCCCTTATTTCTCTCCCTCTCTTAAAAAACACCAATTACTCCCTCTTTATCTCTCTAAATATTCCGGCCATCTCTCTTCCTCTCTCTAAAAATTCTCTCCAAAATCACTCAAATCTTCCATATTTCCTTCCTATTTTGCCTTATACCACCATACTTAACCCTTCTAAGCCAAAGTTTCAACCCATTTCACCATTGATTGAGCAAGAACTTGAAGAGATTTGGAAAAGATAGCAAGGGTGAAAAGGTTGCAAAAGATCCGATTTTGAGGTCCAAGGTGAAGGGGGTTCTTGTGGAAATCATTGTTCAGAGAAGGTATTGCTCTTCCAAGTTCATCTTCATCTTTTCCGGCGGAATTCCGGCGAGATTCCGGTGACTTTTCCGGCGAGTTTCTCAGGGCAAGTAAGGTTTTCAATTCCATTTTCTTAGTGCCTAGTGTGGAATTTGTGGGTGTTTATTTAAAATGTCTAGAAGGAGAAATGCCCCTGCCCCGGAACCGGAGGTTGAGTTTGATGCAACAAGGTTTGTGAGTGCTAAAGCGCAGTCATTTTTTGAAAAATACTCAACCAAAGGATTTGCTGTGGAAAATGAATTTAATCCCGCGGAACTTGGGTTGGATGGCATTTTTGCAAATTATGGCTGGGGTAACTTGGCGAGACGTCCTTCCAATAAAGGGTCGAAAGTATTGGTGCGGGAATTTTATGCCAATGCTTTTGAGGAAGGGCAAGTGAGGAAGTGTGGTTGGGTAAGAGGAAATAATGTGTACTATAATGCTGAAGATATCAATACCTATTATGGAATGGCATCGCCTGTTGTGTGATTATCACTCTAATGCACGCATCATGGAATCGAATGTGGCGGGTAACCTTCATATGTTGGAGCCGTCTTTTGTTAATATTGATGTAACATTGTTGCGGAATGGGAATGTGAGAAAGGCGCGGACATGGATTTGAGAATGCGGGCTCTGCACCGTTTTATTTGTGAGCGCATAATGCCCACTTCGCACTACAATGATGTGCATTGGAGGAGAGCATTGTTAATGAATATTGTGTTGACTGGTCAAAGGTTTAATACGGGACGGGCAATGTCAAGGGAGATAGTCAACACCATTAGGACTATCGGGCGATGCACTTTTAATTTTCCGTTGTTGATATCTGGAATGATAGAGAGGAGGGGGTGAGTTTTCCGCGGTTGAAGATTGTGAGGGACATAGTGTCAAGTGGTACAATGCTAGTAAGAGGTCCCCGGTTGTTAAGGGGCATGCTCACTTACAGCCGGGTGAAGGTTCGTCTAGGGGAGTGAGAGGAGATGAGGTGGATGAAGATATGGAGGAGCATGAGTTTACTCCTACGGAGGCGGCCTACTATGTGGGAGGCCAAGTCGAGGCTCTATCCGAGGAAATTGGACAGCTACGGGGGCATTATGAGACTATGGATCAGCGGTTGGGGAGGATGGAGTCGATGGCTACTGAGGAGTTTTATGCTGCCAGTATGTGGAGGCAGCGTATGGAGGATGCTCAATCGGAGATGTTCCAGAGCCGATGCACGTGCTTCCTCCGCCTCCACCGCCTCAAAGCACATCCCATACCAACCGCCACGATACCGCACTCCTGAGCAGTATGAGTGGATGGGGTACTTGGGAGCAAAGAAGAAGAAGAAGAAAATCAAGAACAACAACAACAATAAGAAGAAGCTAGCTAGGCATTCGAGCGGAAGTGGCTCGGTGGGTCCTTGGGACCAATTGTGGAGATAGATGGTGGTTGAAGGTACCCTTTATCCTTTCTTTTATTTTGTGCATTAGGGACAATGCATATTTTAAGTTTGGGGGTATGGGGTACTTGGTTGTTGTAGCTTTATTGTTTTGAAAAAAAAAAAAAAAAAAAAAAAAAAAAAATAAGAGGAAGAAAAAATTTTGAAAAATGGAAAAAAGAATTAGCTATGTCCTTTTTTGTAGATAATCATTAACATTCTTGGTGTTCCCTAATTGCATATGATGGATTGTGACCGTTAGGAAGGATAAATTGGGTGTAAATATGTTTATGCAAGTTGGTATATTTTTTTTGGTTAATTGTGTTGTATTACTTAAGAGTTATAATTGAGTCATAAATCTCTTAGTTGTAAGTTTGTGCATTTGTGAAAGTTTGTTCCTTGTTGATAATTTTTGATCCAATTTTTATAAAGTTTAGAGTACACCATCATCTTTTAAGTTAATGAATTTATGTGTCAAATAGCAACACTAGGCAAGTTTTGTGAGGAGTATTCCTTGGTTGTGAGTGAACCCCCCCCTTGTGATCTTGAAAAAAAAAAAAGAGAAAAAAAAAAAATTAAAAGAAAATGAGAGCAATGGCAATGAAAATGTGTATTCGGTGAAACCTCCAGACGTGTAGATTAATCGGTTAGGGATTATTCTAGCTTAACCAGATTTCTGGGTATGCAGTAGCGTTATGGAGGAAGAGCTTTACCGCCGTGATGGTCCGTAGCAAGCTCGATACCGAAATGGCTAACTCTCAAAACCTTTAAATAAATCTCTACTTAGTATTAGGGGCATGGAGTTCGCGGCTACAGTGTTCCCTACTTGAACGGTAGATGATTTTAAAAAGGTGCTAAAATAATCAAGTTTGGGGGGGGGGTGAAGTTGTTTCTTGGGAGTATTCGTGTTTTATGCTTAAAGGTGTTGTTGTTTGATAAATAAAGTCAATAAACTAAGAGATGGTTGGTGTACTTAGTTTTATAAATATGGATCATGGTTGTGAATAAGAGAAAGATGTAATGCATAAAGAGATTTAGGGTGCAATTATAATGGTTAAGTAATATTTCACAATTAATGGAAAATATATTGATACTTGCATTGTGAAAAATTTTATCCTGCGGTTGATGGTATTATGTAATATATGCAATTGTGGAATGCGAGAATGGAGGGACATAGTTAATTGTTTGTTAGAGTAGTGTGTTTCTAATTTTGTTTGCGTAATTTGTTTTAGTGTTTGCTCGAGGACTAGCAAATGTCTAAGTTTGGGGGTATTTGATGAGTGAGTTTTACACTCATCCATTGACTACTTCTTGAACTTATTATTTGCTTAATCCTTGAGTTTTGGGTGTTTAATGGTTGTTTTTAGTGTTTTTAGTTTCAGTGGTTGAATTGTGGAAATTGGGAACAATATGCGAATAAATCAAGTGGAACAATGAGATGTGGAAATTGTGGAACGGATTGAGTACAAATGGGCATTAACAAATGGAAGAAGGGGCCAATGCAAGCAAGGAATGGCAGGCCAATGGTGAATATGGAGTTGGGCTAAAGGCAATTTGCAGCTGGGCCAAAGGAAAGAAAATGGCCCAACAAATTGCCACATTGTGGGCGGTCGTCAGTTGAGGTGGGCGGCCAGAGAAAAAAACCGTGAAGCTTGAATCTTCTCGTTGAGCTGGGCGACCGCCCAGGTAGGAGTGGGCGACCGCTCACAAGCATAAAAGGTGAAGACAAAATGTTTCTGGAGGACTGGGCGACCGCCCAGGGGAGTTGTGGGCGACCGCCCACGAGGCGTTTTGCACATGAAGGCCAGGCAATTGGAACGGCTGAGGAGTAATGGAAGAGATTAATTGTGGCTGTTTAAGGGGTTAATGATTGGTTAATTGCAGCATTAGTTTTTGGTGAACATGGGGGTTAATTTAAGACAATGGCTATTTAATTTTATGTTTTTCAGTTTTTTGGGGGAGATATATAATTAGGGCTTGTTAATCTTCTCCATAGTTAGTGAGTTAGTTAGTTTTTTTTCTGCAGAATATTTCCTTAGACATTTCTTGGTGTTCTTGCTTTCTAATGGCTAGCTAAACCTTTTAGTTCTTGGAATTGGAGGTAACATTTTATGTCTTAAGTTTTATTGTTCATCTTTATCTTAGTATTACTTGGGATAATCAAGTTGTTTTTAATGAAATTTTAGAACTTTTGTCTTGATCAAATAATTGTTCTTGAATTGTTTAGAATTTCAATTGTGAACCGCCAAATTTACAATTGAAATTAGTCTTTGCTTGATTTTCACAATTTGTTGAATCCTCGCCAAAAGATTCATAAGAATTGTGGTTTATTTTATGTTCTTAAGTTCTACAATGGGTTTCTAGCTAATCTATGAACGGGCCAAGGGAGTAGATTAGTTAGAAACACTTGATTGCAAATCACCCGCCAAAGTGTCCCAATCATATTTTTGTAAGAACAAAACCCCAAGTGTACTTTGATTGATGAATTATGAACCTTGAGCATAACTTGTGAAGCCAATTCCGGGAATTAGTCTCCTTAATATTGAAATCTTCCACAATCAAATTTACTTAATTTTTGCAAACAAATTAGTTCAAAACCAAACCAAACAACTTCTTCACGTTACAATTTTTTTTGTTCTAGCAGTAATTCCTACACTTTAAATTTTGTGTCTCTGAGGTTCGACCCGACTTACCCTATTTACAAATCAATTGTAGATAGTTGAGTTGGAATTTTATTTTTGACGTTTTCGACGTTCGTCACTCCCCCTCACGTGTATCGGGCTTTGCCAAAGCTTACAACGTGGACTTATCAATCGGGAGGCGCGGAGTAACATCGTGGACCGTTGGGCCTGCACATGTAAAGAACTTGCTATGATACCATCTTAAAGTCTGAGGTTCCACCTTAAAACCAATTGGTATTAAGGGGAGTAGCTCATGATCTTTATATATTATAGGCAAGGTATGTCAATTCCCAATATGGGATAATATCTCTAACAGCGGAAACGACTATGATTCCTTTGGGTTTTTTATCTTTTACTTTTATTTGTTATGGATTAATGATATTTATTATTGTAATTATAACTTTTCTCCTTCTACAACCCGATTTCTACACTCCCAAATCGAAACGGAAACAAAAAAATTTCTTCTATATAAATCTGAACAATAATCTCTCCTCTAAAACCCAAGCTCTTGAACACTATCACCCAACCTCTCAAAATCACCTCTTATTTGTTTCAAACTTTTCTGAATTTTTTGATCAACGTCCGCCATTATCTAGTTAGTTTCCTATTCTGACAATCAACTTTTGTGATCTTCCTTTGATTCTTCTTTATCTATCCCTCATTACTTTCATCAAGATAATACTAATTAATTAGTTTGTTAATAATAAAAATTGGCATGTTGAGGAAGGATCATATAGTAGTTTGTTGTCCCAACTACTTATATTTATGGAGGATCATAAAGGGAAGAAGGAGACATGTGCAATAAGAGACAATAACAATTGGTTTTGATTTGACGCGATAGTTTTATAAAATCCATATTGTTTTAGTACAAAGACTTCATGGTAGTAGTCCAATTTTATAAAAATCGGATTGTTTTAGTACAAAGACTTTCATTAGAAAAGAAGATAGTATTGTAATTATATTTTTTTTATCAACGTGATTAAACTTAATAAATAAATTATAAAATTTTATTGATTTTGATAAAATTTCAAATATTAAATTAATATGATCATAATAAAAATTATTTATAAATTTATATTTTAGTTAAATAGTTACTGTTTGGTCAATCGAAAAATTAATCGGACGGTCATAACTCTTTTCGTCCCAACCGTGTTTTAACTACCCCACTACTCCGTATTAAGCCTTCTCTAAGCCATTAATAGTCAATATTTTGATTCGTGAAATTAGATAAAGTGATCAGAGCATTTCATTGTTATAACGTGCTTTGTTTTCTTTCAATGGCAGTGGTCAAATGAATTAGTTAGATGCATCTTTAGGAAAGGAAATACTTAATGGAAGCATGGAAAATGGAGCCCTCTGATTTAGGATGGTGAAAAGCTATTGCTTCCTTTGACTTTTGGCTAGGAGTATATGAAAGTCAATTTAATAACAAACTCTTTTATATGGCTCCGTTTGATTTTTTGCTTGGAGTATATCTCGATTACTACTATCCCAAATTGAAACAGAAATGGATTATTTATGATTTCTTTAGATTTTTTATCTTACTATTTTGAAAAAGTCATAACTTTTCTATGATTCCCTCCCAAATTGAAGCGGATCTTAAAGTCTGAGGTTCCACCTTAAAACCAATAGGTATTAAAGGGAGTAGCCCAAGATCTTTATAAATTATATGCAAGGTTTGTCCATTCCCAATATGGGATAATATTTCTAACACTCCCCCTCACGTGTATCGGGCTTTGCCAAAGCTTACAACGTGGACTTATCAATCGGGAGGTGCGGAGTAACATCGTTGGGCCTGCACATGTAAATAACTTGCTATGATACCATCTTAAAGTCTGAGGTTCCACCTTAAAATCAATTGATATTAAGGGGAGTAGCCCATGATCTTTATATATTATAGGCAAGGTATGTCAATTCCCAATATGGGAAAATATCTCTAACAGCGGAAACGACAATGATTCCTTTGGGTTTTTTATCTTTTACTTTTAATTGTTATGGATTAATGATATTTATTATAGTAATTAGAACTTTTCTCCTTCTACAACCCGATTTCTACACTCCCAAATCGAAACGGAAACAAAAAATTTTCTTCTATATAAATCTGAACAATAATCTCTCCTCTAAAACCCAAGCTCTTGAACACTATCACCCAACCTCTCAAAATCACTTCATATTTGTTTCAAACTTATCTGAATTTTTCGATCAACGTCCGCCATTATCAAGTTAGTTTCCTTTTCTGACATTCAACTTTTGTGATCTTTCTTTGATTCTTCATTATCTATCCCTCATTACTTTCATCAAGATAATACTAATTAATTAGTTTGTTAATAATAAAAATTGGCATGTTGAGGAAGGATCATATAGTAGTTTGTTGTCCCAACTGCTTATATTTATGGAGGATCATAAAGGGAAGAAGGAGACATGTGCAATAAGAGACAATAACAATTGGTTTTGATTTGACGCGATAGTTTTATAAAAATCATATTGTTTTAGTACAAAGACTTCATGGTAGTAGTCCAATTTTATAAAAATCGGATTGTTTTAGTACAAAGACTTTCATTCGAAAAGAAGATAGTATTGTAATTTGATTTTTTTTATCAACATGATTAAACTTAATAAATAAATTATAAAATTTTATTGATTTTGTAAAATTTCAAATATTAAATTAGTTAGATAAAAATAAAAATTATTTATAAATTTTTATTTTAGTTAAATAGTTACTGTTTGGTCAATCGAAAAATTAATTGGACGGTCATAACTCTTTTCGTCCCAGCCGTGTTTTAACTACCCCACTACTCCGTATTAAGCCTTCTCTAAGCCATTAATAGTCAATATTTTGATTCGTGAAATTAGATCAAGCGATCAGAGCATTTCATTGTTATAACGTGCTTTGTTTTCTTTCAATGAAAGTGGTCAAATGAATTAGTAAGATACATCTTTAGGAAAGGAAATACTTAATGGAAGCATGGAAAATGGAGCCCTCTAATTTAGGATGTTGAGAAGCTATTGCTTCCTTTGACTTTTGGTTAGGAGTATATGAAAGTCAATTTAATAACAAACTCTTTTATATTGCTCCGTTTGATTTTTTGCTTGGAGTATATCTCGATTTCTACTATCCCAAGTTGAAACGGAAATGGATTATTTATGATTCCTTTAGATTTTTTATCTTTTCTATGATTCTCTCCCAAATCGAAGTGGATCTTAAAGTCTGAGGTTCCACCTTAAAACCAATATGTATTAAGGGGAGTAGCCCAAGATCTTTATAAATTATATGCAAGGTTTGTGAATTCCCAATATGGGATAATATTTCTAACACGTCCCCTCACGTGTATCGGGCTTTGCAAAAGCTTACAATGTGGACTTATCAATCGGGAGGCACGGAGTAACATCGTGGGCGTTGGGCCTGAACATATAAAGAATTTGCTATGATACCATCTTAAAGTCTGAGGTTCCACCTTAAAACCAATTGGTATTAAGGGGAGTAGCTCATGATCTTTATATATTATAGGCAAGGTATGTCAATTCCCAATATGGGATAATATCTCTAACAGCGGAAACGACTATGATTCCTTTGGGTTTTTTATATTTTACTTTTATTTGTTATGGATTAATGATATTTATTATTGTAATTATAACTTTTCTCCTTCTACAACCCGATTTCTACACTCCCAAATCGAAACGGAAACAAAAAATTTTATTCTATATAAATCTGAACAATAATCTCTCCTCTAAAACCCAAGCTCTTGAACACTATCACCCAACCTCTCAAAATCACCTCTTATTTGTTTCAAACTTTTCTGAATTTTTTGATCAACGTCCGCCATTATCTAGTTAGTTTCCTTTTCTGACAATCAACTTTTGTGATCTTCCTTTGATTCTTCTTTATCTATCCCTCATTACTTTCATCAAGATAATACTAATTAATTAGTTTGTTAATAATAAAAATTGGCATGTTGAGGAAGGATCATATAGTAGTTTGTTGTCCCAACTGCTTATATTTATGGAGGATCATAAAGGGAAGAAGGAGACATGTGCAATAAGAGACAATAACAATTGGTTTTGATTTGACGCGATAGTTTTATAAAAATCATATTGTTTTAGTACAAAGACTTCATGGTAGTAGTCCAATTTTATAAAAATCGGATTGTTTTAGTACAAAGACTTTCATTAGAAAAGAAGATATTATTGTAATTATATTTTTTTATCAACGTGATTAAACTTAATAAATAAATTATAAAATTTTATTATTTTGATAAAATTTCAAATATTAAATTAATATGATCATAATAAAAATTATTTATAAATTTATATTTTAGTTAAATAGTTACTGTTTGGTCAATCGAAAAATTAATCGGACGGTCATAACTCTTTTCGTCCCAACCGTGTTTTAACTACCCCACTACTCCGTATTAAGCCTTCTCTAAGCCATTAATAGTCAATATTTTGATTCGTGAAATTAGATCAAGCGATCAGAGCATTTCATTGTTATAACGTGCTTTGTTTTCTTTCAATGAAAGTGGTCAAATGAATTAGTTAGATACATCTTTAGGAAAGGAAATACTTAATGGAAGCATGGAAAATGGAGCCCTCTGATTTAGGATGGTGAGAAGCTATTGCATCCTTTGACTTTTGGCTAGGAGTATATGAAAGTCAATTTAATAACAAACTCTTTTATATTGCTCCGTTTGATTTTTTGCTTGGAGTATATCTCGATTACTACTATCCCAAATTGAAACGGAAATGGATTATTTATGATTCCTTTATATTTTTTATCTTTCTATTTTGAAAAAGTCATAACTTTTCTATGATTCTCTCCCAAATCGAAGCGGATCTTAAAGTCTGAGGTTCCACCTTAAAACCAATAGGTATTAAGGGGAGTAGCCCAAGATCTTTATAAATTATATGCAAGGTTTGTCAATTCCCAATATGGGATAGAATTTCTAACACTCCCCCTCACGTGTATCGGGCTTTGCCAAAGCTTACAACGTGGACTTATCAATCGGGAGGCGCGGAGTAACATCGTGGACCGTTAGGCCTGCACATGTAAAGAACTTGCTATGATACCATCTTAAAGTCTGAGGTTCCACCTTAAAACCAATTGATATTAAGGGGAGTAGCCCATGATCTTTATATATTATAGGCAAGGTATGTCAATTCCCAATATGGGATAATATCTGATGCAACGGAAGACTTGATAGATATCAATTATTGTTGTAACGCGCACGTTAGCCAGTAATCGATCTTCAACCCACGTTGAATTGCGCACGATTGCCGGGAATTGGACGAAAGGAGAACACTCAAACTTTCGGATTTAACAGAGTATACACTCAATTTTCATTAATCAAAAGCTTCCTCCTTACAATGATAATTCTAGCCTACTTATAGTTACTTGGAACATCCCTCCAAGCCTAGGAATACTAAACTACTAAGTAGATAAACTATGAATTAATTATTTGATGATAAGATTGACTAGAAATATGAAAGATCAAAAGATTGACCAGAATATTATTGCATCAATATCTCTAACAGCGGAAACGACAATGATTCCTTTGGGTTTTTTATCTTTTACTTTTAATTGTTATGGATTAATGATATTTATTATAGTAATTAGAACTTTTCTCCTTCTACAACGCGATTTCTACACTCCCAAATCGAAACAGAAACAAAAAATTTTCTTCTATATAAATCTGAACAATAATCTCTCCTCTAAAACCCAAGCTCTTGAACACTATCACCCAACCTCTCAAAATCACTTCATGTTTGTTTCAAACTTATCTGAATTTTTCGATCAACGTCCGCCATTATCAAGTTAGTTTCCTTTTATGACATTCAACTTTTGTGATCTTTCTTTGATTCTTCATTATCTATCCCTCATTACTTTCATCAAGATAATACTAATTAATTAGTTTGTTAATAATAAAAATTGGCATGTTGAGGAAGGATCATATAGTAGTTTGTTGTCCCAACTGCTTATATTTATGGAGGATCATAAAGGGAAGAAGGAGACATGTGCAATAAGAGACAATAACAATTGGTTTTGATTTGATGTGATAGTTTTATAAAAATCATATTGTTTTAGTACAAAGACTTCATGGTAGTAGTCCAATTTTATAAAAATCGGATTGTTTTAGTACAAAGACTTTCATTCGAAAAGAAGATAGTATTGTAATTTGATTTTTTTTATCAACATGATTAAACTTAATAAATAAATTATAAAATTTTATTGATTTTGTAAAATTTCAAATATTAAATTAGTTTGATCATAATAAAAATTATTTATAAATTTTTATTTTAGTTAAATAGTTACTGTTTGGTCAATCGAAAAATTAATCGGACGGTCAGAACTCTTTTTCGTCCCAACCATGTTTTAACTCCCCCACTACTCCATATTAAGCCTTCTCTAAGCCGTTAATAGTCAATATTTTGTTTCGTGAAATTAGATCAAGCGATCAGACCATTTCATTGTTATAACGTGCTTTGTTTTCTTTCAATGAAAGTGGTCAAATGAATTTGTAAGATACATCTTTAGGAAAGGAAATACTTAATGGAAGCATGGAAAATGGAGCCCTCTAATTTAGGATGTTGAGAAGCTATTGCTTCCTTTGTCTTTTGGTTAGGAGTATATGAAAGTCAATTTAATAACAAACTCTTTTATATTGCTCCGTTTGATTTTTTGCTTGGAGTATATCTCGATTTCTACTATCCCAAGTTGAAACGGAAATGGATTATTTATGATTCCTTTAGATTTTTTAACTTTTCTATGATTCTCTCCCAAATCGAAGTGGATCTTAAATCTGAGGTTCCACCTTAAAACCAATATGTATTAAGGGGAGTAGCCCAAGATCTTTATAAATTATATGAAAGGTTTGTCAATTCCCAATATGGGATAATATTTCTAACACGTCCCCTCACGTGTATCGGGCTTTGCCAAAGCTTACAATGTGGACTTATCAATCGGGAGGCACGGAGTAACATCGTGGGCCGTTGGGCCTGAACATATAAAGAACTTGCTATGATACCATCTTAAAGTCTGAGGTTCCACCTTAAAACCAATTGGTATTAAGGGGAGTAGCTCATGATCTTTATATATTATAGGCAAGGTATGTCAATTCCCAATATGGGATAATATCTCTAACAGCGGAAACGACTATGATTCCTTTGGGTTTTTTATCTTTTACTTTTATTTGTTATGGATTAATGATATTTATTATCGTAATTATAATTTTTCTCCTTCTACAACCCGATTTCTACACTCCCAAATCGAAACGGAAACAAAAAATTTTCTTCTATATAAATCTGAACAATAATCTCTCCTCTAAAACCCAAGCTCTTGAACACTATCACCCAACCTCTCAAAATCACCTCTTATTTGTTTCAAACTTTTCTGAATTTTTTGATCAACGTCCGCCATTATCTAGTTAGTTTCCTTTTCTGACGATCAACTTTTGTGATCTTCCTTTGATTCTTCTTTATCTATCCCTCATTACTTTCATCAAGATAATACTAATTAATTAGTTTGTTAATAATAAAAATTGGCATGTTGAGGAAAGATTATATAGTAGTTTGTTGTCCCAACTGCTTATATTTATGGAGGATCATAAAGGGAAGAAGGAGACATGTGCAATAAGAGACAATAACAATTGGTTTTGATTTGACGCGATAGTTTTATAAAAATCATATTGTTTTAGTACAAAGTCTTCATGGGAGTAGTCCAATTTTATAAAAATCAGATTGTTTTAGTACAAAGACTTTCATTCGAAAAGAAGATAGTATTGTAATTATATTTTTTTTATCAACGTGATTAAACTTAATGAATAAATTATAAAATTTTATTGATTTTGATAAAATTTCAAATATTAAATTAATATGATCATAGTAAAAATTATTTATAAATTTATATTTTAGTTAAATAGTTACTGTTTGGTCAATCGAAAAATTAATCGGACGGTCATAACTCTTTTCGTCCCAACCGTGTTTTAACTACCCCACTACTCCGTATTAAGCCTTCTCTAAGCCATTAATAGTCAATATTTTGATTCGTGAAATTAGATAAAGTGATCAGAGCATTTCATTGTTATAACGTGCTTTGTTTTCTTTCAATGGCAGTGGTCAAATGAATTAGTTAGATACATCTTTAGGAAAGGAAATACTTAATGGAAGCATGGAAAATGGATCCCTCTGATTTAGGATGGTGAGAAGCTATTGCTTCCTTTGACTTTTGGCTAGGAGTATATGAAAGTCAATTTAATAACAAACTCTTTTATATGGCTATGTTTGATTTTTTGCTTGGAGTATATCTCGATTACTACTATCCCAAATTGAAACGGAAATGGATTATTTATGATTTCTTTAGATTTTTTATCTTTCTATTTTGAAAAAGTCATAACTTTTCTATGATTCCCTCCCAAATCGAAGCGGATCTTAAAGTCTGAGGTTCCACCTTAAAACCAATAGGTATTAAGGGGAGTAACCCAAGATCTTTATAAATTATATGCAAGGTTTGTCAATTCCCAATATGGGATAATATTTCTAACACTCCCCCTCACGTGTATCGGGCTTTGCCAAAGCTTACAACGTGGACTTATCAATCGGGAGGCGCGGAGTAACATCGTGGACCGTTGGGCCTGCACATGTAAAGAACTTGCTATGATACCATCTTAAAGTCTGAGGTTCCACCTTAAAACCAATTGATATTAAGGGGAGTAGCCCATGATCTTTATATATTATAGGCAAGATATGTCAATTTCCAATATGGGATAATATCTCTAACAGCGGAAACGACAATGATTCCTTTGGGTTTTTAATCTTTTACTTTTAATTGTTAGGGATTAATGATATTTATTATAGTAATTAGAACTTTTCTCCTTCTACAACCCGATTTCTACACTCCCAAATCGAAACGGAAACAAAAAAATTTCTTCTATATAAATCTGAACAATAATCTCTCCTCTAAAACCCAAGCTCTTGAACACTATCACCCAACCTCTCAAAATCACTTCATATTTGTTTCAAACTTATCTGAATTTTTCGATCAACGTCCGCCATTATCAAGTTAGTTTCCTTTTATGACATTCAACTTTTGTGATCTTTCTTTGATTCTTCATTATCTATCCCTCATTACTTTCATCAAGATAATACTAATTAATTAGTTTGTTAATAATAAAAATTGGCATATTGAGGAAGGATCATATAGTAGTTTGTTGTCCCAACTGCTTATATTTATTGAGTGAAGGGCCCTTGTTTGATATGCAGATGATCAGACAGCTATGGTTTGACTTAGCTGTCAGATATTTGTTGAATTGTGCAGCGGAATAAGTGAAGCTTGAAATAATGATAGGGCAAAGAACACAATGAAATAATGCAAGTGTGTGAATGTGTTTGCAGAAATATAATAACACAGAGAATTTAAAGTGGTTCAGAGTTCACTCCTCCTACATCCACCCCCACTGTCAATCTTGACAAGTGAGATCAATTTTATTATAATCTTAATCAAAAAGAATTACAAATGATTGATAAGGAAAGTTTCTTGAACTTCCTCTTCCTAATTAGTACAGTCAACTAGGGATACACTTAAAGTACAGTCTTAAGTGTTTTTACAACTTGAAGTACAGTCTCAAGATTTTACAAAAACAACTAATACACTCAAAGAACAGTTTTGAGTGTTTACAAATTATTTCTACACCTAAAGTACAGTCTTAGGATTTGGAATTTGTGAATTAACACACTAGGGTTGTTGTTGTTGAAACAGGGGTTTCAGGCTGAAGGTTTTTGGTTTGGAAAAGTGTTTGAAGGGTAAGGATTGGTGTGTAGGGATTTGTGTGTAGGGATGTAAGGGAGAGGTTTATGGACTGTGAAAAAGAGTATTTTTCAAGAGTATTTTGTGCAGAGGATGAACTCCTCTATTTATAGCCTTCAATGTAGCCGTTGGAATATGACTGTTGCAGCTTCATTAATGAGTCTTGACTGGTCTTTGCCCCACTTGTCCACTTGCAGGTTTTCATGAGCTGGCTTGAGCTGAGAGCTTCCAGAAGGTCTTTAATGGTCTTCAAAGGTGAACTTGATAGCTGTGAGGATACAGTATCCATCTTGGTTGAGATTTTGGCATCAAAGAATGAGACAGAGCAATGGCTGTCTGAGGGACTGAAGCCATAGCAGTCAGATCATACCAAGGCTTTAACTATCAGAGATGATCTCTAATAAGGATTGAGATGCACTTGATGATCTTGATATCTTAGAGGGGGAATATGATTCATGTTATTGATTGATTGTAAACAAAGTATAAGGTAGAATCATAACCGTCAGACTCACAGCTGTCAGATAAACTGAAAGATGAATATGACAGATTTCCTCTTTTGATATAAACCCTGTTCTATATATATATTCCTTTATCAAAACCAACTAACTGAGACATTGATCAAAGTTAGGTCCTAACAATTTCCCCCTTTTTGGTAAAGGAAGATCTATTTAGAACATGTCTTCACAGTTAATGATAAGAGAAATACTAATGAAAGAAATAATTCAGGGATTCATATCATGCACAAGTAATCAGAATGAGATTGAAATACTTGGATTTGATCTCAAGATGAGAGAAGTTCACACATTACAGCCATAAAAACTAAACCAAACAAAATAGATTGTTTCAACCACAAAAAAAATGTTCCAACATAATACAATTCAGTCATCAGCCAGTTGATCATAGAACTCTTCTCTTTCTTGCCTTGCTGAAAGGAGCTCATTTCTTTCTTTCTCCAGCTCTCTTCTCATATATGGCTCCACACCTCTGTAATAGAACTCATTGTTCCATTCCCAAGTCATCCTCTCATCATATTTGAAGAATTTGTCTTCCTTTGCTTTCAGTTGAGCCCTTGTAAGAGGCATCTGATCATTTCTTATTCTCATTGTGCCCCACAAATGCTTCTTCTTGTTCCTTGCTTTCTTGCTTTTCTTGGGCACATTGGATGGATCATGTTGAGTCTGAACTGGGGCTTGAGGAACAGGGGACATATGAGAGAATTGCTGAGGAGGGTTGGAAATGGTAGAAGATGGAATTATTATGGGAGAATCTTGATCTGGGCTTGAAGGATCATCATCATCATCATCACTGTCAGAGTCTGAGGAAAGATCAATAACATTATTGGCCCTGCTTTGGCTGACAGCTATGGATTCTCTGAACTCTTTGATCTCAGGAATAGAGATCAATTTCATGAAGTGAGAGTTTTCATTGGGTGAGTTGAAGAGAATGGGATCAACAGAGATGAAGGGTGAAAGGTAGGGCTCAATGCCTGGATTTAGGGTTGGGGGAAAGATATTGACCATTTTGCTTATCAAAAGCATAAGGGCACACTTTTGTTCAAACAGAGAGAGAAAGAATGATTTTGCAAGCTCAATGCACAAGGTGAAAACTAGACCTTTTGGCATAAAGAGACAAGAATTGAGTGATGGAGAGAGAAGTTGGCTGAAGAGAATTTCCCAATCAATAAGTGTATTGGGAGTGATGAATTTTGGGAAGGATGGGATTTGGTGAACAAAATTGGAGGTTGATGAAGTCCTTGACACTTTCCACTCTTCATAGGCAAAGAATACTAATCCTGCAAGATTTCTTCCCACCATAATCAAACCATTTCTTGACAGTTCCCAGGATTTTGGATAGGTAAAGGGGTTTGCAATTTCTGGGATATGAGTTACATGGGCTAACCTTGTCCTTGCTGCCTTGATGGAAGAGATAGAGAAATCAATGCCACAGCTAAGCATCCATGGTTCTTTCTTGGGAAGATAGGCTTGATTTAGAGTGGGAGGAATGGAATGGCTTGGAGGGCTGTCAGGACTGTTAGGGATGGGATCACTGTCAGACATATCTTGACCTTGTCCAGCTAGGATTGGACTCTGAGGGGAGGCTTCAACAGATTCATTTTCTGGGATTGGAGAAATTGGCTTGGAAGGAGCAGACGCATGGGTTGAAAAAGTTGGGATTGAAACAGAGGATTGACCAAGACCTTGCTTGAGGAGATCAGAACAAAATTGGGATTTTAGGAGGTTTAAGGCTGCCCTGACTTCTCCCTTGGTCAACTTTTGCTCAAGAATAGTTACAAGGGTTGCCTCATTTTCTGGGGTTCCATCAAACACAAGTCCCTTGCATGCATTTAGGATTGTTTCTCCCTTTGAGACAAGATTGGGATCAATTTCAACTCCAACCTTTTTGAGACTTTGAATAACCTCAGTAGTCTTATCAGGATTCCCCCTATCAATTTCAACATTTGGGGCAGGTTCATTCACAGGCTCAGTCTCAGTTATAGAAGGGATGGTTTGGATATCTACATCCATAGTTGTCACCTTGGGATTGCTAGATGACTCTCCTGGTTCACTCTTTTTCTTCATGAACCTAAACCTGAGTTCATCTATGGCTATCATTGACTCCTCTTTACTTAGAACATCATCAAGAAATATGAGAGCAGCTTTTTCAGTATCAGGGTTCCCATCCAACTCAATAGCATCAATGGCTCTCAAAATTTTGGCTAACTGTTGAGGTTGGGTAGAAGGGATATTTTCATCAGTGTTCTCCCTTAAAGGTTGCTTCTCTGATGGTTCTTTGAGGTTAAGGATAGCTTCTATGGCTGACTGATGACCAGAGCTAGGTGTGGATGACTTGTCCACTCTTGGACTGACAGTAGTGGATTTTGGAGAAAGGGAAGGGGTAGTTATTTTGGTTTTCTTGGCCTTGGGTGCTTTCTTTTCAGGTTTTCTTTTCTTTGGCAAAGATTTAGAAGGAATGGATGAGGAGGATTGTACCTTGGATCTGGTGACTGCCTGCCTGGTAGGGATAGCTGTCAGAGGTTGTTTGCCCTTGTGCAGAGTTTTGGACAAGTCAATAGCTGCCTGAAGCTCTTGAGGATCTATGTTAGCATCACCAGCATCAGATTGACCTATGGTGTTATCTCTATGACTGTCAACAGCATCCCTTTCTTCATCATTCTTTCCATGGCTGTCAGAGAAGGTTCTTTCACTGTCAGCTTCTTGAACATCCTTGTTTTTGCCTTTATTGCCATGAGATACCACAGTCTTTTTCAACAACCCTGTCTTCTTAACATTGGATTGTACACCCCTCTTTATTCTCCTACTTGTAGCCAATGCTACCAAGTCCTTCCAGTGTTCAATCTTCTTTCTTGTTTCTTCTTGCAGTTTTTCTTGAGTTTCAATAAAGCTACTAGTGCTTACATCATCTCCAGCTCTCATTACAGCTCCTTTCTTTTGTTTCAATGCAAAAGTTCTGTCATTGAAACACTTTGTCTCTGACAGCTTCACAGTCTTCAGCCATTTCTTGTGTAGAGGAGGATTGAGCTTAGGAATTATGGCTTCAAGTATTCCACTCATGAATCTGAAGTTATTCATCTTTCCTCCTTGTTTCTTGAATTTTAGAGTAGAGGTTGAGGCTGCAAGCTGGAAGTTGTGGAGAAGAACAATGCACCAGTTTGTGTCTTTGGTCATCAGGCTCAGCATTTGCTTCCATTCATTTGATCCCATTTGATCAAATGAAGATTGCTTGCCATCAATGGCTTTGTTGACCACATCCATAAGAGTTGATTTGAAAATATCAGCTTTGTCCTTAACCATTGCCTTGTCCTGTACACTCTTGAAGTCATGAACTTTAACCCCAAAGAATTTCTCATATACAGTCTTCAATCTATCTGACCCTCTATCCCATATGTTTTTCACAAAGATCGCTTTGTTTGGGATCCCATAGACTTCACTGACCATTTCTTGAGTAATGGTTATCTCAACATTGTCTATGGAGGCAGTTATTGAATTATTTTCCTTGTTTCTCTTTCCCACAAGGTAAATCTCTCTGCACAGTTCTTCATAAATTGGAGGTCTGGCTCCCATGAAATTAAGCAATTCATTGACCTCAAGAAGTTCTTTGATGAGTATCCCAACTTCAGAATCATAGAAGCTAGGTTTAATGAAGTAACTGTGAGCATCTGGGTAAATTGCTTTTGATGCTGCCATTGATGGTTAAAAGAATTAGGGTTGAAGAAATACGATGGTGGATTAGAGAGGGAAAGAGACGAATTTTAAACAGAGGGTTAATAAAACAGGAGTTTTGGTGATTACGAAAGGAGAGAGACAAATAATGAGTGGAGAGTGGGTTTTAAT
The DNA here is from genome assembly GCA_022495995.1 of Adenophora triphylla var. japonica. Lineage (NCBI taxonomy): Eukaryota > Viridiplantae > Streptophyta > Magnoliopsida > Asterales > Campanulaceae > Adenophora > Adenophora triphylla. The sequence goes on from JAFEMH010000942.1 coordinate 329,538, forward strand.
GAGCATTGGGGGTTACAAAGTTTAGTAACTGTTCATATGAACAGTGATTTTTGCCCTTCCCCACGTTGAGGCATTAACTTCCACAGAGCACAAGAAGAACATTCTCTTTTTCAAGAATTTTGCAGGTGAAGAGATGGCTAAGGAAGTGACAATTGTGAGCAATTAACACGATCAAATCACCAAAAAAGTTGCTTTAACCTAGCTGTAAAAAACTTTGACAGTTAAGTCTAGTTTGAATGATGATGGCTGTCTGAGATAGCTATGGGGAAACTTGCCTATAAAACAATGACAATTTCAGAGGAAACTTATTCAGATTGTTTTATAAACACAAATGGGTATATTTTCCTCAAAGTTTAATCCCAAAAATATGGCTCAAACAGCAAAATAGTTGGTTTTTGGGAAGAATTGTGAGGATGATTTGAGGGGGGATAAAATGGAGATAGAGAGAGAGTCCTTCAATGTAGTTGAAAGTTCAGAGGGAGTGAGTGACAGAGGTAAGAACAAGAGAGTGAGAGTAGATCAGGACTATAGTGTTAAGGAGGTAGCTATCAGAGAGAAAGTTGACAATAGAGAGCGAGAGGGAATAAGGCTTTTTGGAAAGACTATCAAGGTTGATCAGGGTGAATCCAGTAAGGAAAATAGTAAGGTAGAGAGGGTTTATACATTGGGGGAATTGGTTAAGCAAGATAGGGCTCAGACAGCTATGGAGAGGGGCTTAGCTGTCAAGAAGAAGGTTGAGCCTGAGAAGCTGTATACTTCTGTGAGCAAGGATTCACTCTCTCCAGGGGTTGGTTTGTTGGAGGGGAGAGGTGATAACTTTGCTGGAGTGCATGTATCTCCTTCTTCAACAATATCATACCTATTCAACCAGGTTATAGGTTGCTTTAGCCCTGTCAGAGTTCCAGCTGTGGAGAGAGAAGAGTCAAGAGCTAGCCAACCACTTGTAGTTGCTGGGAATGGTTCTTATTCTGGAGATTTCAGCTTTGTGACACCAATGGAGGGTTTGCTTCAACCTTATGATGCAGTTGAAGAATGGTGGCCAAGGAGAGCAAGTCCTTCTCTTCAATATTCAGTCACTTCAATTGATCCCTTCCTGGAGAGGCACCCAGTATGGTTGCAAAGGTATCATCAGACCTTGCAGCCTACACAGGAGGCTAGGTGTGAAGGAATGAGTGCTGGTGGAGGATCTGGAGAAACAGTGACATTTCCTAAGAATGTCTGACAGCTAAGGTGAAGATTTGAAGAGGAGAGCTGGTTCTGGAGATTGTTTGGTTTTAAGGAAGTTTTTGGTGAGTGAATGCAGATAAAAGAGAGAAGGATTTCATGGTTTGATGTATGTTTTTGTTTTTTGTTTTTGTTTTTCATGACTTTTGCATAGATAGCTATCAGTGGATGGCTATCAGGGATGTTTTTGAGGGAATAGCTGTCAGGCTTCATTGTGACAGCATTGCTCTGTATGTAATCCTCCTTTTTATTTATGAAGAACAACTCTTTATTTTGGCATATTTATCATTCCAAGCATAGCTCTTAACAGCTCAAATCTCTTTTCATCCATTGCTTTAGTAAGAATATCAGAGACATTATCCTCAGTACAAACTTTTGCAAGGTTGATATTCCCTTTTTCAACATGGTCTCTGATGAAGTGATGTATGACCTCAATATGCTTTGTTTTTGAGTGTTGGACAGGGTTTTCTGTCATGGCAATAGTACTTGAGTTGTCACAGAAGATGGGAATGTTGGATAATTCAATTCCAAAGTCTTGAAGTTGACTTTTAAGATAGAGAATTTGAGAACAACACAAGCCTGCAGCAATATACTCAGCCTCAGCTGTTGAGGTGGCTACTGAGGTTTGCTTTTTGCTTGACCATGAAATAATTCTTGATCCAATAAACTGGCATCCACCACTTGTGGATTTTCTATCTAGATTGCATCCAGCATAGTCAGAGTCAGTGAATCCAATTAGAGAGAATGGGGATTCAGTGGGATACCACAAGCCATAATCAGGGGTTCCTTTGAGATATCTCAAAAATTCTCTTGACAGCAGAGAGATGAGATTCCTTGGGATTTGCTTGAAATCTAGCACAGAGACATACACTAAACATAATGTCAGGTCTTGAAGCTGTTACATAAAGGAGAGATCCAATGTAACTTCTGTAAAGTGTTGGATTTATACTTTGACCATTTGGATCAGCATGGAGTTTGGTTGTGGTTGACAAGGGAGTTTTGGTAGGGGAAGCAGTTTGCATGTCAAACTTCTTGATCATATCCCTTGTGTATTTAGCTTGGTTAATGAAGATTCCTTCCTTCATTTTCTTGACTTGAAGACCCAAGAAGAAAGTAAGCTCACCAATCATGCTCATTTCAAACTGGTCTTTCATAATATCTCCAAATTCAGTGCACAAGTCCTCATTTGATGAACCAAAAATGATGTCATCAACATAGACTTGGATGAGCAACTGATCATCTCCATATTTCTTGATAAACAAAGTGTTATCAATATGGCCCTTGGTAAATCCTTTGCCAAGGAGATATCTAGATAGGGTATCATACCAAGCTCTTGGTGCTTGTTTAAGCCCATACAATGCTTTGTCCAATTTGTATACATGATCAGGAAACATTGGGTGCTCAAAACCAGGGGGTTGAGATACAAAAACCTTTTCATTTAAGACTCCATTCAGAAATGCACTCTTGACATCCATCTGGAATACTTTCATCTTCTTGAATGAAGCATAGGCAAGGAATAGCCTTATAGCTTCAAGTCTTGCAACAGGTGCAAAAGTCTCATCATAGTCAATACCTTCTTCTTGTCTGTATCCTTGAGCAACCAGTCTAGCTTTGTTTCTTACTACAACACCTTCTTCATTCATCTTATTTCTAAAAACCCATCTTGTTCCAATGACAGTTTGGTTTCTTGGTTTAGGAACAAGTTGCCACACTTTGTTCCTTTCAAACTGCTCTAATTCTTCTTCCATGGCTTCTATCCAGTCAGCATCTTGGAGTGCTTCATTTATTTTCTTTGGTTCCTCTTGGGATACGAATGCACTCATGAGAAAAGGAATGTTGTCTGGAACTGGGGTTTTATCAATTTGAAGGCTGATGTAAAGATCTTTATTTGGTAGAATGATGTGAGTAATGGTGGATTCATCATTGGTTTTGGGAGGAGAAAGAGGATTATTGAATGGAGATGGAAGGTGGCTAGTAGATGGATTACATGAAGAATTTGGATGGCTGTCAGCTAAGGGTTGGCTGTCAGCTAAGGAAGAATTTTGGGAGATGTCAGTCAAGGGATGACCATTTATTTTAATATTCTCTTCCTCATCAATTGGATTGGAAGTGGGTGTGATTGCTGTTGACTTGATTGGCTGGATTGGTTGATGATGGGAGTGGGATTGGTCATGGCTATCTGGCACAGGATGGCTGTCAGATGAATTTCTTGGAACCATGTATGGAAGATTTGATGAATCTTGTTCATGATGGAGAACAGTTGAATCAAGAATGGGAGATGCTTCTAGGTTTCCCAAACCTTCATCAAAATCACACAATTCAGTTACACTTTGATCATTGTTTTCATCAAAGTCAACATGAATTGATTCTTCCACAACAAGTCTTCTTTTGTTGTAAACTCTATAAGCTTTGCTTGTGTTAGAGTATCCAAGAAAGATTCCTTCATCACATTTGGAGTCAAATTTGTCCAAATTGTTCTTGCCATTGTTGTGAATGAAGCATCTACTTCCAAAACTGTGAAAGTAGGAAATGGTAGGAACTTTGTCATTCCATAATTCATATGGAGTCTTCTTATGGAATTTGTTGATTAGTGTTTTATTTTGAACATACACAGCAGTAGTAACAGCTTCACCCCAAAAATACTTTGGGAGATTGTGTTGTGACAGCATTGTTCTTGCTGCCTCACAAATTGTTCTGTTCTTCCTTTCAGCAACACCATTTTGTTGGGGTGTTCTTGGGGCTGAAAAATTGTGATCAATACCTTTTGAATCACAATACTCTTCTACTCCTGTGTTCTCAAATTCCTTTCCATGATCAGATCTGATCTTGACAATGGAAGTCCCTTTTTGATTTTGAATTTTATTGAACAGCTTTGTTAGACAGCTAAGGGTGTCACTTTTGGATTCAAGAAGAATGATCCAAGTGAATCTGGTGTAGTCATCAACCACAACTAGGTAGTATCTCTTTCCTCCTAAAGATCTAGTCCTTATGGGTCCAAAGAGATCCATATGAAGTAGTTCAATAGGTCTTGAGGTGTCCAATCTGGTCTTGGGCTTGAATGAAGATCTCTTTTGCTTCCCACATTGGCATGCTTTGCAAAGTTTATCCTTCTTGAATGGGATCTTTGGAAGACCTCTGACTAGATTTGAATTTGCAAGCTTGGAGATGGTTTTATGGTTAAGGTGAGCCAATCTTTTGTGCCAAAGCCATGACATATCAGATTGACTAAATGACAGAAGGCAATGAGCATTTGAGGATTCCACAATCTCTAAGTTTAAGCAATAGAGATTTCCTTTTCTTGATCCAGTCAGAATGACTTTATTGCTTTTATCTTTTGTTGTGGGTATTTTTCAGCATGGTGATGTCTTCAGTTGATCCTGCATATCAAGATGTCATTCCACTGTAAGAATTGTTTTAATATTTACTTATTTAATATTTACTAAAATCTTTATTCTTATTTTCCAGTAATTAAGAGAGAAACGCGGGATATTCTCCAGCACGTTCAACACACCTTCAACGGCTAGGGCGACTTGGTCTCACGGAGGTTGAAAGGATAAGCCTATATCCCGAGATTGTAGGAACAATATTTGACTCTTTCATACTTAATTATATATAAGGGGAAATGGAGACGGAACATACACTAAGGCTCATACGCACACACACTCTACACACAGGCTCTTGTAATCCTCTCCATTATCTTCCAAAGTTGTATTCGTGATCATTATAGTGAAACTTTTAAGGTTGGAGACCTAACTCCCGGGGTTTTTTCCAAAGAGGTTATCACCTCCAAGGTTTTCCTCGTTAACAAATCGTGGTGTCATTATTTCTTTTTTATGCTTTTGTTCCTTATAGTCGAATTCCATAGTCCCCTCCTTATTGTTCAATCCACACACTAATCAAAGTTAAGATTCTACTCTATTGTTTTTTCTACCAAAACAATTTGGCGCCCACCGAGGGGCCTCGTGGTTTATCGGTTATTTGGATCATTTCCTAAGTAAATTCATTATGTCTGCACCCCCCAATGTGTCCGCCGCCGGCAAGAGTCCCGCCGTCGTTCCCACATCAGGAGGTAGAACCAGCTTGTTACCACCACCTCCTCAGACCGGACCTCAGCAAACTCAACCCACGAAGACTCCACAAAAGGGAGCGACCTCTTCCAATGCAGATGCTGACATCCGGAGTATCCTGACCAGGTTGAATCAGAGGCTGGACCAACAAGACAGCAATTCGAAGGTGCTGGCCGATTCCATGATTAAGATGCAGAAAGATCAACAGTTCATCACGTCTCGGCTTGACAACATATCGCCATTACGTGCGAGGAACCTCAACTTCGACAACACCGAAGGACCTACACTTCAGAGTGAATTTATTCCAATGGGTAGTCCGCCTCAAACACGTCAGCTGACATCCTTAATGATGTCAACATCTTTGCCCGGGACACCCCGATGACGCCACCTTCTGCGGGATACACTCGGTTCATCCCATTCATCGACAACACAACTGTCACGACTACTACAGACAACTCTGGTTTGCTAAATAATATTTTCAATAATAATAATTTCAATCGTATTCCTATGGCTGACCCTTTTGCAGGAAACCCACTAGCTAAATAGATGCAGGATCTCAGAGAGCTGATAATGAACGTGCCAGGCGTAACTCCTCCAATCCAACCAAGTGACTCAAAGCGCTACGATCAATCCCGGTTTATCCCAGCAATTGCAAATGTCGACATCCCGAAGCGATTCAGTGTACCATCTATGAAGTTGTACGACGGTACCACGGATCAAGAAGAACACGTTGCCCACTATCAAGAAAAGATGGACATCATCCATATTCCTCTTCAATTCCGGGAGGCCTGCTTATGCAGGGGATTTGGATCAACCTTGTCTGGACCAGCCCTTAAATGGTTGATTAGGCAACCTCTAGGTTCAATTGGTTCTTACGCCCAGCTTATCAACATGTTCTATAACCAATTCTCATGCAGTCGACAATTTGAAAGGTTGACAAGTGATCTCTACAATGTGACCCAGCAGCCTAATGAAACTCTAAAGGACTATGTCCACCGGTTCAATAAGGAAGTGCTAGAAATTCCCAATCTTGACATGTCGACACTACGAAGCATTCAAAATGGGGGTCAAGAAGGATTCACAGTATTACCGAGATTTAGTGATGACTCCTTGTAAGCGGTTGGAAGAAGTCGGGAGCGGGCGGTGAGATTCATAAGGCGGAGGAAGACGAGCTGCGAAGATCGAAATCCTCATCCAAGATGTCGACATATGACAACCCCGACAGAAAGACTGAATCGTCCAATCGCTGGAACAACCGTTCCAATCCTTATCCGAGAATTGACACTAGCCAAATTAATTCAATAGACGGTGAGGATGAAGATAATGATAATGTGCCTAACATTTCTGATTATTGTTTCTCTGTTGACATTTCAGGTATACTTTGTGCATTGGGCAACCTTGGGGACAAAGCCAGATGGCCAAAGAAGACGGATAAAGCCACGGATGGCGTGACAAATCAAAATGGTGCGCTTACCATGAAGACTTTGGACATATCACCGAAGATTGCATCGCATTAAGAAAGGAGATCAGTTACTTGCTCTCGAAAGGACATCTTAAGGAGTTCTTTGGGATCCGAGAAAGAAGAAGGCCGAAAATGCGGAAGCTCCTCATGAAGCCGAGAGACCGATCTCCCCAGCACCAACAAAGGTGATTAATTTCATTAGTGGAGGTTCAGAAATATGTGGAACATCCTATTCTGCTGCAAAACGACATGCTAAGGAGTCAAAAGAGGAGAAACCAGAAAGACAGCCCAGGATGCCGACACCTTGCCAGGATCCAATCACCTTTGATGAAAGCGACCGAGATAATTTGTTGGAACCCCATCACGACGGTCTAGTTATTTCCTTACAGATCGCCAACTGTACAATCCGGTGCATCCTAGTTGATAGGGGTAGCTCTGTTAATCTTATCATGTTGGGCACCCTTAAGGAAATGAACATCCCAGAATCGGAGATCATTAAAAAATCCTCGGTCTTTGGTAGGCTTCAGCGGTGAAGTCAAAGAAACGATGGGGGAGATAAAGCTTCCAATATACTCGAAGGGTCTCAATACCATGGAACGATTCTGCGTAATTGATTGCGTAACATCTTACAATGTCATTCTTGGAAGACCGTGGATTCATGGAATGAAGGTCGTACCCTCCACTTACCATCAATGTGTGAAGTTCCCAACATCTTGGGGTGTCGCTAAGATTTACAGTGATCAACAGGTGGCCAAGGAATGTTACAAAACTTCAATGAAGGCGTCGACATCTCCAAAACAAGCATAGCAATTACCGAGGAAAGTACGTGAAGTCCTGGAAGCTAGGGAGGATGATGTGAAAGAAGTATTGCTAGACCCTTCCAACCCGGACATCAAAGTACTTATTGGCACTGACATCCCACCAGAAATAGAAGAGAAACTTGTGGACCTATTAAGAAGCAGAATAAAGAGTTTTGCTTGGAAACATGATGACATGACAGGCATCAGCAAAGATGTCATCACTCACAAACTTAACATAGATCCTAGCTTTAAACCAGTACACCAGAAACGTAGGAAGTTTGCAGAAACCAGAAACCAGATCATCAAGGAAGAGGTAGAGCGCCTACTCAAAGCCAACATGATACGTGAGGTCGATTACCCAAGATGGTTAGCAAACGTGGTTGTGGTAGAGAAGAGAAACGGGAAATGGCGAGTTTGTGTTGACTTCACCGACTTGAATAAAGCCTGTCCAAAAGATCCCTTCCCTTTGCCGCACATAGATTCGTTAGTTGATGCCACCTCCGGACATGAACTCCTCACATTCATGGATGCGTCCTCAGGATTTCACCAAATTCAGATGGAACCATCTAACCAAGAGGACACCGCTTTCATAACACCCACAGATTGGGGACACAATGGAGGTATACATCGACGACATGGTAGTAAAGTCCAAGAAAGCCGAAGATCACATAAGCAACCTCTCTCAAGCCTTCGACATCTTGGATTGTTTCAATATGAAACTTAATCCAGCTAATTGCAACTTTGGAATGAAGGCCGGGAAGTTTTTGGGTTACATGGTTACTAAAAGAGGCATTGAAGCCGCCCCAGAACAGATACGTGCTATTATCAACCTGTCGTCACCTCAATCTGTCAAGGACGTCCAAAGGTTGACGGGAAAGATTGCTGCACTTACCAGATTCATTTCAAAATCCTCAGATCGATGCAAACCTTTCTACGACATCTTGAGGAAGAACAAGAAGTTACAATGGGAGGACCAACATGAAGAAGCCTTTCAGGAGCTCAAAACTTACCTGTCAACACCTCCATTATTGGCCAAACCTCAAGAGGAGGAACATCTTTACATCTACCTAGCAGTATCCGAAGGCGCTGTAAGTGCAGTCTTGGTGATAGAACGAGATGGTAATCAGCAACCCATCTACTATATAAGTAAGACACTCCTAGATGCGGAGACCAGGTATTCTCATTTACAAAAATTAATTTTAGCTTTGATAACTGCTTCTATTAAATTAAGGCACTATTTTGAAACACATACTATAATTGTACGCACTAACTATCCTATAAAGAATGTTATGAGAAAACCAGAGATGTCAGGTCGAATGGCGAAATGGTCTGTACAATTAAGCACATACGACATCAAATATGAACCCAGAACTGCAATAAAATCTCAAGCCCTAGCTGATTTTGTGGCTGATTTTAGTCCAACCATGCAACAAGAGGTAGAACTGGAAGTACAGCAACTTCAAGATGATGACATCCTGAAAATTTGGACTCTCTATACAGATGGTTCTTCTAACATGAGAGGTACAGGTCTTGGAGTTGTACTAAAATCGCCACAAGGGGACATAATACCACAATCCATCAGTTGCAGTTTCAAGGCTACCAACAATGAAGCAGAATATGAGGCACTAATTGCAGGATTAATAGCAGCCCAGGACCTAGATGTCAAACATATCCGGGTGTTTATGGATTCTTTACTAATTGTTAACCGTTACAACGAATCCTACACAGCGAAAAATGCTAAGATGACGACATATTTGGAAATCGTAAAAATTCTTTCGGCCAAATTCAAATCATTTTCCTTGGAACAAATCCCACGAGAAGAAAATTCTCAAGCGTATGCTCGCAAACTTGGGTTCAGCCTTAAAAAGCATTTCACAAACCAGTATCCCAATTGTGCATATTGACATCCCAGCAGTTGATCATCTTGAGATGTTTGCTCTAGATGTCGACATACCTTCCTCTCCAGCAGCAACTTCTTGGAAAGCTCCTATTTTCAAGTATCTCTTAGATGATACGATCCCAGCTGAGGAGAAAAATGCTAGAGCATTCAGGGTAAGAGTATCTAAATATTTACTTATTGATAAACTCTTGTTTAGAAAATCTGCTGCAGGTCACTACTTAAGATGTCTAGAAGCAGATAGAGCCCATCAGGTTCTCAAGGAGCTGCACGAAGGAGAATGTGGAAATCATACTGGGGGCAGAAGTCTACATACCAAGGCTCTTAGAATGGGCTATTTTTGGCCCACAATGAGAAAAGACGATGTCGACTACGCAAAGAAATGTGATTCCTGTCAACGACATGGGGACATCCTGCACCAACCGGCTGAGCTACTACATCCTATCCTGTCACCATGGCCATTTATGGTCTGGGGAATGGACATCGTAGGAAAATTACCCAGGGCATCAGGTGGAAGAGTATTTTTACTAGCTATGACAGACTACTTTACTAAATGGGTAGAAGCTGAGGCATACGTACAAGTTCGTGACAAAGAAGTTATATCTTTTATCAAAAGAAACATATTCAGCCGATTTGGAATACCATCAGAGATAATTTGTGACAACGGCTCTCAATTCATTAGTAAGAGAACCCAAGATTTCTTGACATCTTGGGGAGTCAAGATGGTGACATCTTCACCTGTTCACCCCCAAGCCAATGGACAGGCAGAATCTAGCAACAAAATAATCATAAGCAACTTAAAAAAGAGACTGAACCGGAAGAAAGGACGATGGGCAGAAGAGTTACCAATGGTTCTATGGGCTGACAGGACGACATCCAAGAACGCTACTGGTCAAACCCCCTATTCACTTGTATTTGGAACAGAATCAGTTATTCCAGCAGAAGTCCTTGTACCTACGGCCAGATACAATTTGTTGACATCTGAACATAATAAAGACATCTTGATACATGACTTAGATACCGTGGACGAACTGGGAGACATGGCCAAAGTTCGCATGGCAGCATATCAACAAAGGGTAGCCAGATCTTTCAACAAAAACGTAAGGATTAGAAGGTTTCAAGTAGGAGACTTAGTCCTACGAAAGGCATTCCAAAATACAAAGGAGCCCAATGCAGGCAAGCTCGCCCCAAAATGGGAAGGACCCTACCTAATAGATGCGCAGGCCGGGAAAGGAGCATATCGCCTGGCAACCTTGGATGGCCAAATGATACCGCGAAGTTGGAACGCCATTCACCTTAAAAGGTATTACATTTAAACAAAATTCCCCATGAACTCATCTTTTCCAGGTATGGATCGTCTTTTAATTTTTTCTAACCTTTCTTTTTTCCTATGTACTTTTTTACTTCTCTACAAATCAAGATGTCGCTAACGTACCTTGTGGAGAGGCGTCAACATTAGTTGGCGTCCGTTATTAACATGTTTCTGTTTTATGAGGTGTTAACATATTTACATGGGGACATGTCGAAAGCACGCAAAGAACAACGAATTCTCCTCCGTTAGAGACTGGCCATCTCTTCTTAAGTAAAGGTACACAATCCCTTCTAAGGTTTAAAGAGTTAATTACCTCTTTCTTAAGATGTTAGGTTACCACACCTTCGCCTGGAGCGCAAGTTATCTCTTTAATTGAGCTGTGGGGTGGGCCTATATGGGTAAACTCATATAGCTTACCCATTCCCACTCAGTTAAATGATTGATCTTACGCATTATTCTTATGGTTATGACATATACGTGTCATCTAAAGTATCTACGGGTTATGGCATATACATGTCATCTTAAGTATCCACAGTTTTGACATACTAACATGTCACCTTACAAACATAACAAATAACCGTACAAAGAAAAATTTCATCCAAAAGAAAACAAGCCTTGACGTGCTTGAAAACTACTAAACTTTAACTAGATTAAAGTGACCATAAAAATATCCAAGCTACTAACATCAAAGGGCAAAAGTGTTGGACCAACCCAACACGTAAAAGAGATTGTCTTTGATCCTTATGGACCCATTACATAACCAAACTTAAATTAAAATTGTTTTAAGGGATTCCACCCCAGTAACGTCATTAAAAAACCAAGAACAAATTTATTTTACCTTTTTCAGGTAGCATCCGCTGCAGGTGTTGCTTTGAGAGAAACTTCTCCAAACTTCTAATTGAGCCTCCTACTTTTTCCATTTTGGCGGTCATCCCATGTCGCTGTCATGATCATCATCAACCTGTTCGAGATCCTTGGAGGCCTCATTCGCTTTTTCATCATGGATCCGCTGCAAAGCTGTTTTCTCTTCATTCAGGTTCCAATTCACATGCTCTCCTGCCTGATATTCCTCAATCATTTGGATTCTAGTTTCAAAAACTGCTTTTGCAGTCTCATGCACCAAGTCATCCCGAAGTGATTCTATCTCCCTTTCATGACTAATGTCAACACTCGCAAGCCTGGACCGCCATTTTAATATCTCTTCATTCTTGTCCCTGATTTCCAAACCCCTTTCCCTGATTATCCTTGCAGCTTCTTTCAAATCCTTCTCGTATTCAACCTTGCTCATATCAAAGGTATCACATTTGTCCCTCCATATCCTAATCTCTTTGGACATCAACTTAGCCATTGAGATAATCTGTTATCAGCGAGCAAAAAGAGGCATTTTAATAAAATGAAAAAAGATCAATGTACCAATGACCTAAATCAGATCTTACCTGATTCTCCAACACTTCTTCATTCCAAACTTGTTTCTCCACGCCGGAAATATGATCCACCCTTTTTCTTTTCGAGATGAGTTTATCCATCTCAGGTATGGTCTCTTTCGCTTTCATCTTGCCTTTGTATTTTGCCACAATATCGTTCGTCGTAAAGCCGGATCGAGTCACTGCATATAAAGATATAGATATTAGCACGGATTTAATTGAGTCGCCAACTTAATAACATGTTGATTCTGACTTAATCTCTTGGAGAACGTTGTATTTGAGAAAGAAGGATAAAAATTTGCACTCTTTAAGGTTACTGTCACCGTAATCTGGTAGGAGGCGACTGATTTGGATAAGAATTTGAAGAAGATTCGATGATAACAAGGGTTGTCGAGAATTACGGTTATTAATTCTTATCGAGACTCTTTTTCAGAAAATTACTTTTTCCAAACACTACTCCCCAACCGTCCATTGACGCCACATATCCCTAAACCGTCCCATCAAGCAGAGCTGGCGGTTGGACATTTAATGGGACAGAAAAACATTTTGCCTCTTCAGTTGCCTACATAGGCAAATGTTTTTGGGGACAAATTGTTGTGGGTATTTTTCAGCATGGTGACGTCTTCAGTTGATCCTGCATATCAAGATGTCATTCCACTGTAAGTATTGTTTTAATATTTACTTATTTAATATTTACTAAAATCTTTATTCTTATTTTCCAGTAATTAAGAGAGAAATGCGGGATATTCTCCAGCACGTTCAACACACCTTCAACGGCTAGGGCGACTTGGTCTCACGGAGGTTGAAAGGATAAGCCTATATCTCGAGATTGTAGGAACAATATTTGACTCTTTCATACTTAATTATATATAAGGGGAAATGGAGACGGAACATACACTAAGGCTCATATGCACACACACTCTACACACAGGCTCTTGTAATCCTCTCCATTATCTTCCAAAGTTGTATTCGTGATCATTATAGTGAACTTTTAAGGTTGGAGACCTAACTCTCGGGGTTTTTTCCAAAGAGGTTATCACCTCCAAGGTTTTCCTCGTTAACAAATCGTGGTGTCATTATTTCTTTTTTATGCTTTTGTTCCTTATAGTCGAATTCCATAGTCTCTTCCTTATTGTTCAATCCACACACTAATCAAAGTTAAGATTCTACTCAATTGTTTTTTCTACCAAAACATCTTTAACAGTACATTTATCCTTAGTGCAAACAACATGATATCCCTTATCACAGATTTGACTGATGCTAATCAAATTGTGTTTGAGACCCTCTACATAAGACACATTTGTAAAAATGATATCTTTTGTAATAAGATTTCCAGATCCTTTGACCTTAGCTTGGGAATTGTCACCAAAGGTTATATTTGGACCATTTTTAGGGGTATATTGTTGCAACTAGTCTTTATTGAAGGTCATATGTCTACTACAACCACTATCTAAATACCAGAGTCCATTCCTGGATACCTGCAAAACAAAAAGTAAGTTTTATGGTACCCCTTTTTATTCTTTTGGGTCCAAAGGATTAGTTTTTCTTTGGAACCCTAGCTTCGTTCATTGATCCCTTTTTGAAGAACTGGTTTTGGGTATGGTAATATGACATGATTTGCATCATGTAAGGTGTAAGGACAGTGGATTGGGATGGATTGAAGAAGTGGTTTGGGTTGTTGTATTGGGGTTGAAACTGAAAGTTATTTGAATAGGATGATCTGGGAGAGTCATTTTGACTTGCATGACTTCTTCCATTTGAGTATTGCCATTGAGGTTTTTGTTGTTTGGTGTATTTATGTTTGTTATAGAATCTTTGTTGCCTTGGGGTTCTTTGTTGTTTGGAAGGTTTTGGTTGTCTGTCAGGCCTTGGCGCCGTCTGTCGTGCCTTGGGCATCTGTCAAGCCTCGTCGTCTATTAGGACTTGACTGACTAGCACATTTTTGCAGCTTGACTTCTTCCTGTATATTGGCCCCTTTTTGAACCCAAATATACTTGCTTCCTTGAATTTTACTTGGTCCTTCCTTTGACTGACTAGGACCAATCAAGATTTCCTTTGATTTTTCCTTTGGTTTGAACAGGATAGGTTTGAGCTTGATTGCTGCCAGAGCTTAGATTTTCTAGAACCATTTTTTCAATGGCCTTTTCACCAGTGGGAGGAGTGTACACCTTTAGTGTATGATCATCAGCACCAATCCCTGTTTTGTCACTGGGACGCCTTTGGGTGTAGGTGTAAAGGGATAATGCTTTGCTTGACATGTTCCATGAATCTATTTTCTTTTTAAGAGCCTCATTTTCTTTTTCAAGAATTATGAGTCTTTGACAGTTTTCTTGAGTACTGGATGCCTCACTGCCGATCCATGTTTTGTTTTTCAAGCATGAAGCATTGATCTCTTAGCCCTTGACAGGCTTTCTCAAGCTCAAAATTGGTTTTTGTGAGGGTGTCAATGGTTGAGGTTTGGGAAAGGTTCTCATTGACCAGTGAAGCAAAGCTAGTTTTTTGTTTTTTGATTTGAATTAAAAGAGTGCAAACTAATTGTTTGAAACCATCAATATTTAAAGAGTTAAAATCATGTACCTCTTTCAGTTCATCTCGCAGCAGAAGTGCTTCCATTTCTTCCTCATGGTCTCGATTCTTCCTCATTGTCCGATTCTTCCTCATCTTCGCCTATAAGGAATAGCATGGCCTCTTCTCCTTCATTGTCGGAATCATCACTTGACACATACTCTTCATCACCGAATTTTGATGAATCGGCTATCATAACTTGCTCCTTGTTTTTGTCATTTTTATTTTTGGAACAATTGAAGCAGTTGCACTGGAACCGTGAATGATCTCTTTTGAGTAAGTCAATTTCTTAGCCGTCCGATTGTCCCTAGGTTTCCTTGGTTTAGGACAATCGATGAGTAATGTCCTTGCTTTCCACAAATTGAAGCAATCAATTGTCTTCTTGAGCCGTCTTGTTGAGAATTAGATGTGGAAGGGTTGTATTTTTGTCAAAAGATTTCTTTTGAAATTTCATGGCATTTCGACGGCCATGGATATGAGACTTGGAATGTCTTCTTGAGAGATCTGTTTGTCGTGTTTGGAGCCGATGTTTATCTTTTGAAGGGCATTGTTGACAATGGTCTCAATGTCTTGGTGAGTGATTGGTTTGTGGACGCTTTCTTGAGCGATTAAGGCTAAAGTTTGTGAAATGGTAGGAACTGGTTGAATTTTTATCATACCTTCCAGTTCATAAGCTTCAAGCTTTCCAAAATACTGTTTAACTGTCATTGTGCTCCATTCAGATCCTTCTCTAATAGGTAATGCTACCTTTTCATATTCTTGAGGGAGATTAGAATATATCTTGAGGCGGAGATCTTGTTGTTCAAATGTTTTTCCATGGTCAGCAATAGATCTAACAAGGTTTTCAAACCTTGGTTGAGCAGCACTCACTTTTTCTCCAGGATAGAACTTGAAGTTGTCTAATTGTCTAAGCAAGTTATACAAATTTTGTGTCCTGACACTGGTGTGTTTAGTGAACTTAGTTTAAATGAGAGTCCATGCTGATCTGGCATTTGGTTCCTTAGCAATTTCTTGTGCTAGTGAGTCATTTACACTCTCTTGAAGAATGTTTTTGACTTTTAAGTTTGCACTGATTAATTGCTTTTCAGATTCAGACCATGTTTCTGGGGATTTGATCTTACTAGGTCCTCCATTAATACAAATTTGAGTTGGGTAGGACACTTCATTCTCTAGAACATACCAGTTCCATATACTGTTTGCATCAAGGTATGTTTTTATTTTTGATGCATAGATCTCAAAAGATCCACAGTCATCAATGTGTGGGATGTCTTTCTCATTATTTCTCCTTGGTTGAGGCATGGTGTGTTTGAAGAGGATCCTTCACAAGTTGTTAGACTTTTGAATGTGAAGACAAGCTCTGATACCAATTGAAGGGCCCTTGTTTGATATGCAGATGATCAGACAGCCATGGTTTGACTTAGCTGTCAGATATTTGTTGAATTGTGCAGAGGAATAAGTGAAGCTTGAAATAATGATAGGACAAAGAACACAATGAAATAATGCAAGTGTGTGAATGTGTTTGCAGAAATATAATAACACAGAGAATTTAAAGTGGTTCAGAGTTCACTCCTCCTACATCCACCCCCACTGTCAATCTTGACAAGTGAGATCAATTTTATTATAATCTAAATCAACAAGAATTACAAATGATTGATAAGGTAAGTTCCTTGAACTTCCTCTTCCTAATTAGTACAGTCAACTAGGGATACACTTAAAGTACAGTCTTAAGTGTTTTTACAACTTGAAGTACAGTCTCAAGATTTTACAAAAACAACTAATACACTCAAAGAACATTTTTGAGTGTTTACAAATTATTTCTACACCTAAATTACAGTCTTAGGATTTGGAATTTGTGAATTAACACACTAGGGTTGTTGTTGTTGAAACAGGGGTTTCAGGCTGAAGGTTTTTGGTTTGGAAAAGTGTTTGAAGGGTAAGGATTGGTGTGTAGGGATTTGTGTGTGGGGATGTAAGGGAGAGATTTATGGACTGTGAAAAAGAGTATTTTTCAAGAGTATTTTGTGCAGAGGATGAACTCCTCTATTTATAGCCTTCAATGTAGCCGTTGGAATATGACTGTTACAGCTTCATTAATGAGTCTTGACTGGTCTTTGCCCCACTTGTCCACTTGCAGGTTTTCATGAGCTGGCTTGAGCTGAGAGCTTCCAGAAGGTCTTCAATGGTCTTCAAATGTGAAATTGATAGCTGTGAGGATACAGTATCCATCTTGGTTGAGATTTTGGCATCAAAGAATGAGACAGAGCAATGGCTGTCTGTCTGAGGGACTGAAGCCATAGCTGTCAGATCATACCAAGGCTTTAACTATCAGAGGTGATCTCTAATAAGGATTGAGATGCACTTGATGATCTTGATATCTTAGAGGGGGAATATGATTCATGTTATTGATTGATTGTAACCAAAGTATAAGGTAGAATCATAACTGTCAGACTCACAGCTGTCACATAAACTGAAAGATGAATATGACAGATTTCCTCTTTTGATATAAACCCTGTTCTATATATATATTCCTTTATCAAAACCAACTAACTGAGACATTGATCAAAGTTAGGTCCTAACATGGAGGATCATAAAGGGAAGAAGGAGACATGTGCAATAAGAGACAATAACAATTGGTTTTGATTTGATGCGATAGTTTAATAAAAATCATATTGTTTTAGTACAAAGACTTCATGGTAGTAGTCCAATTTTATAAAAATCGGATTGTTTTAGTACAAAGACTTTCATTCGAAAAGAAGATAGTATTGTAATTTGATTTTTTTTATCAACATGATTAAACTTAATAAATAAATTATAAAATTTTATTGATTTTGTAAAATTTCAAATATTAAATTAGTTTGATCATAATAAAAATTATTTATAAATTTATATTTTAGTTAAATAGTTACTGTTTGGTCAATCGAAAAATTAATCGGACGGTCATAACTCTTTTCGTCCCAACCGTGTTTTAACTACCCCACTACTCCGTATTAAGCCTTCTCTAAGCCATTAATAGTCAATATTTTGATTCGTGAAATTAGATAAAGTAATCAGAGCATTTCAATGTTATAACGTGCTTTGTTTTCTTTCAATGGCAATGGTCAAATGAATTAGTTAGGTACATCTTTAGGAAAGGAAATACTTAATGGAAGCATGGAAAATGGAGCCCTCTGATTTAGGATGGTGAGAAGCTATTGCTTCCTTTGACTTTTGGCTAGGAGTATATGAAAGTCCATTTAATAACAAACTCTTTTATATTGCTCCGTTTGATTTTTTGCCTGGAGTATATCTCGATTACTACTATCCCAAATTGAAACGGAAATGGATTATTTATGATTTCTTTAGATTTTTTATCTTTCTATTTTGAAAAAGTCATAACTTTTCTATGATTCCCTCCCAAATCGAAGCGGATCTTAAAGTCTGAGGTTCCACCTTAAAACCAATAGGTATTAAGGGGAGTAGCCCAAGATCTTTATAAATTATATGCAAGGTTTGTCAATTCCCAATATGGGATAATATTTCTAACACTCCCCCTCACGTGTATCGGGCTTTGCCAAAGCTTACAACGTGGACTTATCAATCGGGAGGCGCAGAGTAACATCGTGGACCGTTGGGCCTGCACATGTAAAGAACTTGCTATGATACCATCTTAAAGTCTGAGGTTCCACCTTAAAACCAATTGATATTAAGGGGAGTAGCCCATGATCTTTATATATTATAGGCAAGGTATGTCAATTCCCAATATGGGATAATATCTCTAACAGCGGAAACGAAAATGATTCCGTTGGGTTTTTTATCTTTTACTTTTAATTGTTATGGATTAATGATATTTATTATAGTAATTAGAACTTTTCTCCTTCTACAACCCGATTTCTACACTCCCAAATCGAAACGGAAACAAAAAATTTTCTTCTATATAAATCTGAACAATAATCTCTCCTCTAAAATCCAAGCCCTTGAACACTATCACCCAACCTCTCAAAATCACTTCATATTTGTTTCAAACTTATCTGAATTTTTCGATCAACGTCCGCCATTATCAAGTTAGTTTCCTTTTATGACATTCAACATTTGTGATCTTTCTTTGATTCTTCGTTATCTATCCCTCATTACTTTCATCAAGATAATACTAATTAATTAGTTTGCTAATAATAAAAATTGGCATGTTGAGGAAGGATCATATAGTAGTTTGTTGTCCCAACTGCTTATATTTATGGAGGATCATAAAGGGAAGAAGGAGACATGTGCAATAAGAGACAATAATAATTGGTTTTGATTTGACGCGATAGTTTTATAAAAATCATATTGTTTTAGTACAAAGACTTCATGGTAGTAGTCCAATTTTATAAAAATCGAATTGTTTTAGTACAAAGACTTTCATTCAAAAAGAATATAGTATTGTAATTTGATATTTTTTATCAACATGATTAAACTTAATAAATAAATTATAAAATTTTATTGATTTTGTAAAATTTCAAATAATAAATTAGTTTGATCATAATAAAAATTATTTATAAATTTTTATTTTAGTTAAATAGTTACTGTTTGGTCAATCGAAAAATTAATCGGACGGTCAGAACTCTTTTTCGTCCCAACCATGTTTTAACTCCCCCACTACTCCATATTAAGCCTTCTCTAAGCCATTAATAGTCAATATTTTGATTCGTGAAATTAGATCAAGCGATCAGAGCATTTCATTGTTATAACGTGCTTTGTTTTCTTTCAATGAAAGTGGTCAAATGAATTAGTAAGATACATCTTTAGGGAGAAAAGTACCTTTTTGGTACTTAAACTATTTTAATTGGGACATTTTAGTCCTTGAACTATTTTTTAAGCCTTTTTCATCCTTGAAATATTTTAATTGGAACCTTTTAGTCCTTCCGTTAAAACTTCCGTCCATCAACCGTTAATTGAGATCTTTTCGTAAAGAGTTCTACAGGCCAGTGACATTTTAGGTACTTAACTCCGTTGTGAAACTATTTTTTTATTTTATTTTTTACAAATTTGAACATTCATTTAGGGACGGAGGAGTAAAAAAATATAAAAATATTGAACAGTACGTTCATTTTGAAACTATTTTTTCATTTGCATATTTGAACATTTACTTAGGGACAGTAGAAAAAAAAGCCCATTGCTACGATTTTCCAAAGATTGTTTTTGTTTTTTTTTCAATGTATAAACTATAAAGTTATTAAACTAAACTCATACTCCCCTCTGGCACAAAATAAATATATATTCCCTCCGTCTCACTTCAATTGGTCCACTTTTCTTTTTGGGACGTCCCACTTCAATTGATCCATTCCATAAATGGAAAGTTTTCCGTATATTTAACTATCTTCGTTAAATTTTGACTAACATTTTGCAAAAAAAACTACTTAATTATTTATTAAAAAAAAATAGTTATTTATAGTATTTCTATTGATGAATCCATAATAATTTTTTTTATTTTTATTATTCAATAATTAATCAATAATATAAATAAATGTTTTTAGAATAAGATAAAGATAATTATATTTTCACAACTATATCATTTTTTTAAAAAAAAACTATTTTAGAAGAAATAATTAAAAATTATTATCTCGTTGTCTCAGTTTAATTTTCTTAGATTGACTTGACATGTAAATTAAGTAAAAATAAATGTTGTGATTATGAAAAGTAAAGTAGAAAAGACAAAGTGGGTAGAGAATTTTTGTTTTGATGATGACAAGTGTGTCTTATTTTTCATTTTAAATAATAAAACAACGAAAAAGCTTAAATTAAGACAAATTAAAAATGAAAGTAAGGAACGGATGAAGTATTCAAATAGAATATTAAAAATGACAAGTGAGTCTTATAGTTTCAATATGATCGTATTGTTCAATATTTTTACATTTTTGTTTACTCCTCTGTCCCTAAATGAATGTTCAAATTTATAAAAAATAAAATAAAGAAATAGTTCCACAACGGAGTTAAGTATCTAAAAGGTCACTGGCCTATAGGACTCTTTACGAAAAGGTCCCAATTAACGGTTAATGGAAGGAAGTTTTAACGGAAGGACTAAAAGGTCCTAATTAAAATAGTTCAAGGATGAAAAGGGCTTAGAAAATAGTTCAAGGACTAAAAGGTTCCAAATAAAATAGTTTAAGGACCAAAAAGGTATTTTTCTCCATCTTTAGGAAAGGAAATACTTGATGGAAGCATGGAAAATGGAGCCCTCTAATTTAGGATGGTGAGAAGCTATTGCTTCCTTTGACTTTTGGTTAGGAGTATATGAAAGTCAATTTATTAACAAATTCTTTTATATTGCTCCGTTTGATTTTTTGCTTGGAGTATATCTCGATTTCTACTATCCCAAGTTGAAACGGAAATGGATTATTTATGATTCCTTTAGATTTTTTTTCTTTTCTATGATTCTCTCCCAAATCGAAGCGGATCTTAAAGTTTGAGGTTCCACCTTAAAACCAATATGTATTAAGGGGAGTAGCCCAAGATCTTTATAAATTATATGGAAGGTTTGTCAATTCCCAATATGGGATAATATTTCTAACACGTCCCTTCACGTGTATCAGGCTTTGCCAAAGCTTACAATGTGGACTTATCAATCGGGAGGCACGGAGTAACATCGTGGGCCGTTGGGCCTGAACATATAAAGAACTTGCTATGATACCATCTTAAAGTCTGAGGTTCCACCTTAAAACCAATTGGTATTAAGGGGAGTAGCTCATGATCTTTATATATTATAGGCAAGGTATGTCAATTCCCAATATGGGATAATATCTCTAACAGCGGAAACGAATATGATTCCTTTGGGTTTTTTATCTTTTACTTTTATTTGTTATGGATTAATGATATTTATTATAGTAATTAGATTTTTTCTCCTTCTACAACCCGATTTCTACACTCCCAAATCGAAACGGTATAAATTTGAACAATAATCTCTCCACTAAAACCCAAGCTCTTGAACACTATCACCCAACCTCTCAAAATCACCTCTTATTTGTTTCAAACTTTTCTGAATTTTTTGATCAACGTCCGCCATTATCTAGTTAGTTTCCTTTTCTGACAATCAACTTTTGTGATCTTCCTTTGATTCTTCTTTATCTATTACTCATTACTTTCATCGAGATAATACTAATTAATTAGTTTGTTAATAATAAAAATTGGCATGTTGAGGAAGGATCATATAGTAGTTTGTTGTCCCAACTGCTTATATTTATGATCATAAAGGGAAGAAGGAGACATGTGCAATAAGAGACAATAACAATTGGTTTTGATTTGACGCGATAGTTTTATAAAAATCATATTGTTTTAGTACAAAGACTTCATGGTAGTAGTCCAATTTTATAAAAATCAGATTGTTTTAGTACAATGACTTTCATTCAAAAAGAAGATAGTATTGTAATTTGATTTTTTTTATCAACGTGATTAAACTTAATAAATAAATTATAAAATTTTATTTATTTTGATAAACTTTCAAATATTAAATTAATATGATCATAATAAAAATTATTTATAAATTTATATCTTAGTTAAATAGTTACTGTTTGGTCAATCGAAAAATTAATCGGACGGTCAGAACTCTTTTCCGTCCCAACCGCATTTTATCTCCCCCACTACTCCATATTAAGCCTTCTCTACACCATTAATAGTCAATATTTTGATTCGTGAAATTAGATCAAGCGATCAGAGCATTTCATTGTTATAACGTGCTTTGTTTTCTTTCAATGGCAGTGGTCAAATGAATTAGTTAGATACATCTTTAGGAAAGCATATACTTAATGGAAGCATGGAAAATGGAGCCCTCTGATTTAGGATGGTGAGAAGCTATAGCTTCCTTTGACTTTTGGCTAGGAGTATATGAAAGTCAATTTAATAACAAACTCTTTTATATTGGTCCGTTTGATTTTTTGCTTGGAGTATATCTCAATTAGTACTATCCCAGATTGAAACGGAAATGTATTATTTTATGATTCTTTTAGTTTTTTTATCTTTCTATTTTGAAAAAGTCAGAAGTTTTCTAATATTCTCTCCCAAATTGAAGAGGAAACGACTATGATTCCTTTGGGTTTTTTATCTTTTACTTTTATTTGTTATGGATTAATGTTATTTATTATAGTAATTAGAACTTTTCTCCTTCTACAACCCGATTTCTACACTCCCAAATCGAAACGGAAACAAAAATTTTTCTTCTATATAAATCTGAACAATAATCTCTCCCCTAAAACCCAAGCTCTTGAACACGATCACCCAACCTCTCAAAATCACCTCATATTTGTTTCAAACTTATCTGAATTTTTCGATCAACGTTCGCCAGTATCAAGTTAGTTTCCTTTACTGACATTCAACTTTTGTGATCTTCCTTAGATTCTTCATTATCTATCCCTCATTACTTTCATTAAGATAATACTAATTAATTAGTCTGTTAATAATAAAAATTGGCATGTTGAGGAAGGATCATATAGTAGTTTGTTGTCCCAACTGCTTATATTTATGGAGGATCATAAAGGGAAGAATGAGACATGTGCAATAAGAGGCAATAACAATTGGTTTTGATTTGACATGACAGTTTTATAAAAATCATATTGTTTTAGTACAAAGACTTCATGGTAGTAGTCCAAGTTTATAAAAATCAGATTGTTTTAGTACAAAGACTTTCATTCGAAAAGAAGATATTATTGTAATTTGATTTTTTTATCAACATGATTAAACTTAATAAATAAATTCTAAAATTTTATTGATTTTGATAAAATTTCAAATATTAAATTAATATGATCATAATAAAAATTATTTATAATTTTATATTTTAGTTAAATAGTTAGTGTTTGGTCAATTGAAAAATTAATCGGACGGTCAGAACTCTTTTCTGTCCCAACCGTGTTTTAACTCCCCCACTAATCCATATTAAGCCTTCTCTAAGGTTCAAATTCCAAGCCTCCAACAACCAAGCATAGTATGAGGCCTTGATCGCAGCAGTCGAGTATGATAAGTGTTTTGGGGCGACAAAAATCATATCATACTGTAACTCCTAGTTGATCGTGCACCAAGTCAAGGGAGATTATGAACCCTATTCTGATCAAGTATTGCGAGCTGCTGAAAAAGTTGATCCAAGACTTAGAATTCTGGGAAATACATAGGGTAGACCGTGACGAAAATGAATTGGCCGACCTACTCTCCAAGTTGGCCACTTCTGACGAGCAGGGAAAACCAATCTCATACTTAGAGCATCCATCATACGAAAGAGTATAGGTTCTATGCTCAATCTACGGCTCAAAGTGTTGGATTGACGAGATGAAGGCCTACATTGAGACAAGCGAGTTACCAGTTGATGAACAAAAAGCTAGAGCGATAAGGAAGAAGTCCCTTAGGTTTACTATACATGGGGAGGCATTTTTCAGATGGTCATTTGTGAAACCATTGCTAAGTTGTGTTCATCCTATGAAGGTTCCTCAACTCTATCTCAAGGTATAAAGTAGAATATGTGGTGGACACCAGGGGGCTAGAACTTTGGCGAACAAGATACTCACCTTGGGGTAATATTGGTCTCATCTAAGGGAGGATGCTCGTGCGTTTGTACAGAAGTGTGATAAGTGTAAAATATATGCCGACCTACCAAGGCTCCCAACAACTGAGCAAACACCTATGATCGCAGCTTGGCCATTCGACATGTCGGGGGTAGACTTGATCAGACCCTTCCCACCCGCCCGTGGAAATTGTAAGTATGTGATAGTGGCTATTGATTACTTCACCAAGTGGATTGAGGCAAAACATTTGGCCTAGATAACAGAAGAAAACACCATCAACTTCATCCACGATTATATTTGGTGTCAATTTGGGGTGCTACATTCAAAAGTTTTAGACAACGAGCTACAGCTCTCAACTGCTTTTGAAACAGAGATAAAAAGGTTTGGGGTCAAACTTTGGATGTCGTCAATCGCTTATCCTCAAGGCAACGCGCAAGCAGAGGCAGCAAACAAATTGGTATTAACAGCACTAAGTAAGGGCCTAATTGGTCGAGCTGGCAGATGGTTGGACGAACTACCCCTTGCTCTTTCGGCAGTCCGCACAACCACCCGGGCGCATACAGGGGAAACCCCATTTGCTCTTACATTTGGGTCGGAGGCCATGACACCTGCCGAGCTACGAAATCCTGCAATTAGGGTGGCCTTGTTTGATCAGAACCAGAATAACTTCAACATATTGCTCGACTTGGACCTATTGGACGAGAAACGGATGACTGCCAAGCTTAGGATGGTCAATTACAAGAAAAAAACTAAGGGGTATTATAACAAGAAGGTAAAGAAGAGGTCGTTCAACGTTGGAGACTACGTCCTACGGAAGATCGAGGTAAATGGAAGGAAAGCTAAACAGAACAAGTTATCTGCGAACCGGGAAGGACCCTTCATCGTCACTAGAGTTGTTAAGGAAGACATCATATTTGAACTCATTTTATATACGGCGGTGGTATTTCCGCCGTATATGTTATTTACGGCGGATATCCCGCCGTAAATACTATATACGGCGATGTTTTATACGATAGACTATATACGGCAGATATCCCGCCGTAAATAACATATATGGCGGGGCGCGTTTTATTTACGGCGGTTAAAATCCGCCGTATATAATCCTTTTTCTTGTAGTGAGCCCTCAATGTAACAATCAATTTCATCAATAAAATGGGTTGACCCCCGAGAAGTTCTACTTACAAACTTTGTTATACTTGCATCATGTTCAATTCAGGTCCGACTGCTAGTCAATCTCGAAATACTAAACAGACTCGACTAAAGTCATAAGTCAACCTCGTTCTTAAACAGGTTTGACTGAAAACTTATGTCAGTCTCGTTTTTTTAAACAGACTCGACTAAAGTCATAAGTCAACCTTGTTTTTAAACAAGTTCGACTAAAGACTTATGTCAGTCTCGTTCCTTAAATAGACTCGACTAAAGTTCTAAGTCAACCTCGTGCTTAAAACAGGTTCGATTGAAGACACGGGTCAGCCTTGTTCTCAAACAAATTCGACTAAACCTTAGTCAGCTTCGTTATGGCAAACTGGTCCGACTAAGACTTTGGTCGATCTTCTACTTAATCTAGTTTGACAAAAAAGACAGAAACACGGATCAAGGCAAAATAATTTAAAGGTCAACTAGTATTAAAATAAAAAGTCCCCCAAAAGCGGAACTTATAAAAATAATTCGAGTTAAACTGCCTCCCAAACCGGGCGCAAAGGTAGTGACAAACAAAGTACAATAAGTGAAAATTGTTTGGGACTAGTTTGATACAAAACCAAATGTAAGCAAAGCCAAAGATCAATCTTCTTGATTGTCATTTTGTTGCTCTGGTTCATGCTGTTGCTCTCTTTAATTGGCCTCACAGAAAACATGGTCTTGGGTGACCTTTTCATCCTCCTCCTCAGATTCATCAGCCTCCTCCAGCTCTTGAATATAACATTGAAATTCCTTTGCTCGATCTGAGGGGCGACCCAAGGCTCTAGCCCATCTTCAATGTCTTACCTGGCTATGACGGCCAGGTCATTATCGTTGAAAGGCACAAAGAAGTGGCCGATGCGTGCCTGCTCGTTGTAGCGATCTTCGAATGCCCATTGAGCCAATTTGTCAACACTTAAGCCGACTAAGGATCCACTATAGCATGATGGGCCATGTGTTGGTGCCCAACATCATAGAAATCCCTAGCTCGGGATACAATGATGTCGTAACACTCATCACTATTCTTAAAGTTCTCCACAACAGACTTCTCCCAGGCTAGGGCCTCCTCCTCCCACCTAAGCCGAGCTGCCTGATGGTCATTAATTATTTGCTCCATTCTCCTAGTACGGTCTTGGACAATACCAGACAGCTGCTCGACCTGGCCTTCAGCCTTGGCTTTCTCCTAGCGAACTAGGGCCACCTCCTCCTATAAGGCAGCTTTGGTAGGGGCTAGAGATTCTACTTGGGCTTGGAGAGGAGCTAGACATTCCCTTGCTACCTTCAAGTCAGCAGAGCCTCATCCCGCTCCTTTTCAGCATTGAAGTGGGTAGCTTGGAGAGCTCGACATTGAGAGTCAGAGTCTACCAGCGTTTCCCTCGGCTCGGCGGCCTCCCTAGCCTTCCTCGAATATTTAGTGGAGGCTATCTGCTCCTTCTCAATTGCAGCTCTCCAGCTGCACCTAGCCTACTCTGTCAAAGCAAAAGACTGCATGGATAAAGGGAGATGGTCAGTATAACAGATATCAAAAACACGACAACCAAACAGAAAAGGAAAAAGTATGAAAAATGCAAGTGTTACCTCGAAAACCAGGAGGCCGGACCTATCATGGTATTCCTCCAGAGTGAGACCCTCATCTACAAACTGGGCAGCAGGTCTCTGTCCGCTGCCCTCCTCACAATTATTTTCCCCAATCTCAGGTTCGGATACTGGCAGCATAAGCTATTAACCCCAGTAAGGGGAGGGACATCACTCAGCCTCTCCACCAAGGTTTGCACTTCCTCGGTGCTTCTGTAGGATGAACTTCTCCTAGTCCCAAGTCGACACGGGACCTTTTTCTCAGCCGATTAAGGGAAAGGTCATCATCAGCATCTTCTGGCTCGTCATCGACGAGCTCCAAGTCCACAATAATGTGGGGGTGTTTGGGCTCTGAACCCGACTCAAGCTCAGTCGACATGTTGACCTCCCCCTCTCCCCTAACTACTTGCACTTGGGGGGACTTGTTCAATGGGCTCTACCGGCCCAGACCCATCAATAGGGACCATCCCCACTCCTTCCTTAGGAAGCAAAGTGTTTCTATCCTCCGCCTCCTTCCCCGGCGGGCTCTGGCATTGGCAGCTCCATGCGCGTACTTGTTCCTCCTCCTATCACCGAGGTCGACTACACGGTTCATGTTGGCCTCCTGTTCAGCGGTTAAAACTGCACAATCAAAGGGAAAGCAGTCAGCAAAAAGAGATATACGAACAAAAATATGTGAATTAAGAAGAAAGCAAGTTAAATACTTAACGGCTATAGTAAAATAGGCTTCTGCAATGGACGGGTTTCTTCTTGCAGTAGTGGCACTGAGACTCAAACCTTTCTCGCTCATTGATAACCCAATCTGTGTTCCTAAGGCTACGAAATATGGGCACTAAAGGGGCTACCTCCCATCTCCTCCTAGCATCATTCCGGCCTGAATGAAGAAATCTTTATCCGAGCTAGGAGTGACCCAACTTATGGTGCTCCTCCGAGCCACCAATGTCAACCTATGAGTGAGTTCCCCGCTCCACTCTATGACCCAGTAATCCTCCTTCTTCATGGGAGGTGTATCAGCCTCAGGCAAGTGAAACTCCCATCCCTTCCTACTTTCCACAAGAATCATGTGGCTATTCCACCTTGAAATTTTTTCGGGCAAGTTGGTGAACAGTTTAGGGGCCTTAGCTTTAGCTGAGGTACTTATTCCGAAGGTCTTCTCGTTTTGCACTACCTTGAAGAACCTCCTAAACACGTGTATACAGGGTTCGTACCCCACGAACCTGCAGATCATAGCAAAGCAAACCAACACCCTCACGGTGTTAGCGCCCAATTGCATGGGGTCAATGGCCATGCACTCCAAAAACTCGCAGATAAAAGGATCGAGGGGAAGTCGTAGTCCGGCCTCAAACTGGCCGTAATAGAAGGCTACCCTAGTGGAGCTCAGGCCCCAGTGCATCCAAGACTTAGCCTTCCTTTGCCTCTCCGTGAAATGGGTGAGGTGGAAGTCATCTTTGAGGACCTCAAAGAAGTCATGAAGGATCTCGACGAAGTAGAAACGGAAGATTGTTGAGCTGTCATATCTATAGAAGACATAGAAAGAAACAAGGGAATCAGACCTAGTTGAAGTATGTTCCGAACAATCTAAGGGCGAGATAGATTTCCCTTGGAATGCTAACCTCTCTCTAGGGAATGGGGGTTTATTGGACTTGATATAGAATACTATGAGGTGGTCTATCAGTTTATTGAATAGATGGAAACGAATAATCTGTGGATCATCCGCCTCCAAATCCCCCATACTCTTACCCGCCGGTAACCCTTCCTCGCCATATAATAAGATTGACCTATCTAGAATAGTAATGCACTCCTCTCTGGTCAGTTCTCTCCATGGACCCTCTAGCCTCTTATAAATCCTAAGGTTTATGGAGTTAAACCCATACCTAACACCTAGATTGAAGCTAAAGGTCCTAGCCATGGTGGAATAAGGACAGAAACTTGAAATTAAACCTAATACAGAGGAATTGAAGGGTACCTTGATTGATTTGAGGAAGATGGAACTCAAAGACGAAGCGAAAAGCTCGACTACGCTGGAAAATCAAATTTCTTGCTTTTGTTCTTGCTGGAGTATTTTTTTGCTAGAGGATAGTAAAGTTTGAAAAGGAAAGGGATTCTTCCTTTTATACGCCTCATTTTCCTTACCTGAAATGGAAAGGGTGGGGGACATAACCGTTCAGATTTATTAGTTAATGCTCCAGAGCGGTTCCCAAGACAGTTGTCCAATCGCCAGAACCGTACCATTTTGAAGGAAATTACGGCACATTAAACAGCGTATCCAACCGCCAGAAGTCAATGGTCGAGAGCGACCTACGTCTACTCAGTCGACCTTTCAACAGCGAGCCACGTTAGACCTCACATAAAATTTTCATAACTTCCTGGTCGACAACGTCAATACATAAAGTTGGGGGCCACTGAACGGAATAAAAGTGACGTGTTAAGCCCAATGATTGAAGTCCAACATTCCATGCATTACACATGCATAGTTATTAATTGGATCAATCCAATTGCCACTACGCCTACGGCCCACCAACGGTCAATCAACCTAGTTTATTGTCCGACCATATTTGTTTCCTACCTAGATTCGTCTGACATACGATCACTTATATAATTCACGTCTAAGTCAAGGCATAAAATCAAGTCGACTTCGAACATTCGGGCGACCTCGATCTAAAGAAACGTGCGTCTATCTGTGACTCAATGTGTAACCGCCTTATACAATCACGGAGATTGTTAGGCCCACATTATCTACGGCCCCGTTTGATATCACTTATCCGGAGGTGTTTATGACTTATGACTTTTCGTAAGTCATTTTTCTATTGTTCGATTTCCATTTTTGTAAAATAAGTCATGTACAAGTCAATTAAAGCACAAATTCCTTATAAGTCATAAGTAGTAGGAAAAGTGCTAAGATAAAAAAAGCACTTGTGAACAGTAAAGTATTTACAGTAAAAATAATAATAATAATAATAATAATAAAAAAAAAATTAATAATAATAATAATAATAATAATAATAATAATAATAATAAAAGAGTAATAAAATATAATTAAAAAAATAATAATAAATAATGTTTTTAATAATAATAATAATAAAATTTAAAAAATAATAATAATAATAAAATTAAAAAAATTAAAATTAAAAAAATCATAATAATAATAATAATAATAATAATATAATAATAATAAAAAAATAATATAATAATAATAATAAAATAATAATAATAA
The DNA here is from genome assembly GCA_022495995.1 of Adenophora triphylla var. japonica. Taxonomy (NCBI): domain Eukaryota; kingdom Viridiplantae; phylum Streptophyta; class Magnoliopsida; order Asterales; family Campanulaceae; genus Adenophora; species Adenophora triphylla. The sequence continues at coordinate 359,754 of JAFEMH010000942.1, forward strand.
TAATAATAATAAAATAATGATAATAAAATAATAAAAATAATAAAATAATAATAATAAGAAAAAATAATAATAATAAAATAATAATAAAATAAAATAATAATAATTATTATTATTATTATTATTATTATTATTATTATTATTATTATTATTATTATTATTATTATTATTATTATTATTATTATTATTATAATAATAATAATAACAAAATAATAATAATAATAATAATAATAATAAAATAATAATAATAATAAAATAATAAAAATAATAAAATAATAAAATAATAAAAATAATTATTATTATTATTATTATTATTATTATTATTATTATTATTATTATTATTATTATTATTATTATTATTTTAGTCTTTATAATTTCATTCAACACTTTTTCAGCTTATTAATTAAACAATCATACTTACTTGTGATAACTAATCAGCACTTCAAAAAAACTAAATTAAACAGCACCATTCATCAGCTCATCAGTTATAAGTCATCAGTCATAACTAATAAGTCATCAGCACATATTAATAAGCTAAATCAAACGGGCCCTACATGATTTAAGGGATTTCTAATTATCCTACGGAGCTTATATATATACCATACTACATTCAATGTAGAAAGGTAATGTATTATTGACTATTTTGAGATTGCGTTATTTTCCATATAGTTTCATACAAACTCATTATATTGTATCTTATCATCACATCGGAGGGTATTAGCCGAATACTATCCCGGCTAGTCGTTTGTTTGTGGTTTCAGATTATAGTAGTTGGAGATCAACTTATTGCTGTATTAAGGCTGATCTAGATCATTTATTGCTTTATCAACTACTTAAAAAAAAAAAGTAGACTATTATTTTGGAATAAATGAAGCAAATCAATTACGACAATTATTAAATGGGAAATATATGCCAAAACAACATCAATCTCCCAAAACTTTAACTGGAATCGATTTGAGAGAAACCGCTTTCTGTAACGTTAATCCAAACTTCTCACTCATATCCAAATCTTTAGCATCTCCTTGGATCTTCCAATCAAACGAGTAAAGCAAAGACCCGAGCATGAGATGCAACATTTTCTGAGCAAGAGGCAATCCCGGACATATCCTCCGGCCAGCTCCAAATGGAATAAGCTCGAAATGCTGCCCTTTGTAATCAATCTCATTGTCTATAAACCTCTCCGGCTTAAACACTTCCGGCTCCGGCCATACACTTTCATCTCGGCTACTAGCCCATATGTTGAAGAATATTTGCGCGTGTTTTGGTATAATGAAGCCTTCAATTTCTATATTTGATTCGGCTTTGTGAGGGACTAGAAATGGGGCTGGTGGATGTAATCGAAGGGTTTCTTTTATTATGGCTTGTAAGTAGGGTAATCTTGAAATGTCTGATTCTTCGACGATTCCATTTTCGCCTATGGCTTCTTTGAGCTCGGATCGGGCTTTCGCCATTTTTTCTGGGTGGAGTAATAACTCACTCATTGCCCATTCCATTGTGCTTGAAGTCGTATCCGTCCCTGCAATGAATAAGTCCTAAAACAAAGTGGTGTAAGGACGAAGTTTGTTTTTTATTTTTTTTGAACCAAGGTTCAGAATAATTAAGAGATTATGAAACGTATCAAAAATTTACTTTTTGATCAAGAGTATATTGGACACTTATTTGGGACGGAGGGAGTACATAAACTTAGAAGAAATGACAAGAATACAGAGTACTCACCAGAAGCAAGTGTCTTAACTCATGGAGGCTAAACTCAGAGTCACTCTTGTTAATGAGACCGAGCACAGAATCCAAAGCATCGCTGTTCGCCTGAGAATGATCACCGGAGGATGATTGTTCCAGCAACCGTTGATCGATGATTCTATCAAACGTCCCAAACAACTTCTCATAATAAAATTTAGTTTTTTCACGAACTCCCTGTGGATCAATCCGTTTAAGTATCGGAAAATAATCAACCAAATTAGGCTTCCCACCAAGCTCCATTAAAGCCCAAATATAATCCTTGAATTCTTGAGAAGAACCCAAATTATGTTCAGCCAAATCAATAGAGAAAAAGAAATTGGACAATAAATTAAGTGTTGTAGTATGTCCAGCCCTACCAATAAGCATAGCTTCACCATTTAATGAACATTCATTTGCATGGTCAAGAAGGTTCGCAACAACTTTTTTGCGTAACCCTTGACTAGCATCAAGTCGGGTGGTTGCAAAAATTTGCTCTTTGCAAATTTTTCGATATTTTCTCCACTGGGGCCCGACGGGCAACCACACAATGGAGTTGGCGTGGTGGTCTAATGTGTCGCCACCATCTAAGTGGGACCGGCTAGAGAAGGCTAGATCATGTTTTTGTAGCATTTCTTTGGCTAATTTGGGAGATGAAATGACTATTGTTGTTCTAGTTCCTAGCTTTAGAGACATTATTGGGCCATAGATTTTGGAGAAGTTTGCTAGGGTTTGGTGGGGGTTTAGGCCTAGTTGGAAGAAGTTTCCGACTATCGGAAAAGGGTATGGGCCGGGCGGGAGTCTGGTGGTGGTGGTGCCGGTGTTCCGGCGGGATAAGGTAGTGATGAGGAGATATATGCATGTCCAAGTGAGGGATAGAATGACAAAAATTGATGGGTAATCCATTATGTGTCTTTCTCTTTTTTCTGTCCAAAGATATAGCTTTTGGATCAAGTGCTAGTTGGTACACTCATTATTGCAGGTAAGTGGCTCTTTTTTATTTTAATCTATTTCAAGGTACTCGGTATCTTTAAAAAAAAATAATAATAATAATAAAATACCTTCTAGAAATCATATGTTATTACCGGTTCATTTATCTATTTATTAAAGCAAGCCATCCAATGAAATGTATAGTAATAGCGCCAAAAAATTTATTAAAATTTCAGGGACAATTTAGTCATTTCCTCCGTGACATAATTGAAGATATGCTTACACGTGGCAGGTCATAAATGGGAAGGAAAATGGCGCGTGCAATACACGTGCCGACAGAGGTGCGTGTATCCAGGCGGATTTCCCATTTTTTTGTTTTTTTTTAATTGGGACACGTGGCGCCCTACAATTTGCTGGTTGAATTTCAGATTTTTTTTATCCGATTCCTTTGACCTAAATTATTTTATAATAAATAAATTAATTAATTATTTTTACACCAAAAATCATAATTTTTTCTCTATAAATAGAGATTATTTTTATTTGATTTGAACATAGGCCGAATATGGGTGAATTAAGGGGTATGGGTGAATTAAGGGGTATCGATAATGGCTATGTCACGGCTCAACCAATGGGTGTGACCTATTCGTTACTAGAGAAGTATGATCGATGATGTCATTGCTAGAGAAGATGACCTGTTGTGTGACTTTTTCATAACTTATTGTGTGACCTATTGCATGACCTATTGTGTGACATGTCGGCTTGCTCAACCTATTTGGGTCGATTAACTTGCTCAACCTATTTGGGTGTGAGTTATTTTGGAATTTATAATTTGAAAATGGAATTAAATCAGAAAAAAATCTCACATTTTATATTTTTTTCTTAAATAATTCCATTTTAAAAATATAAATTCCAAAATAACTCACATTTGAAACTATTTTTCAAAATAATCAACTTTTTAGATCTCGCTACACGGTGTAGCGAGTTCATTATGTTACCGTTGACACTCGCTACACCATGTAGCGAGTTTAGTTTAATTAGGGTTAATCTCCTTTTGGCCTGGCGTTTAATTGGTAATTACAACCTAAATCAGTATAGCCAAAAAAGAAGAAACCGATGGAACCAAAGGAAAAGAAATCTGTAGAGCCTAAAAATAAATTGTCAAGAAAACCAGTTGTGTTGGAGTCTGAATTTAATAATGGTGTATCGATAATAAGTTTTAAATTTTCATTAAAATAATGAAATTAACATAAAATTATGTCACCTCTCCACTCAATAAATTCCTATCTAACCGTCTGACGAGGAGAAACGTTATCTTGATCATAGTCTAGATGATGCCAGAAAATGGGAATCTATAGTATAAATAAGAGAATGGGTGAACAGTTGAATGAATAGTTTCAAATGGGTATTTTCCCATTTTGCCCAATTACATTTGTCCCTTTCTCATTTTGCCCTTAAAAAAAATAATTTTTTTAAATTAAAAAAAATTAAAAAAAAAAAAAAAAACCCCTCGTGTCCTTGGACACGGGCATGTACTAGTATAAATATAACTAGTAAAAAACCCGTGCTTCGCACGGGAGTATGCATTAATTTTTTTTGAAATTATAATTTTTTAGAAATGATTATAATTTATCTTTTTTATAAAAATTTAGTTTGAGTCAAGGACTCTAAACCCCATTGTCCACATTAATAATCCATTTTATTCCATTTGAGATGAAAATTCCATTGAAACCCAGACATTAACGGAGCAGACGACGTTTACATCCCATAATCTCCCCGTAACCTCACATTCTCAAAAAATCAAAAACTCTCAAAAACCCTCTCGTTCGCTCTCTCATCGACTACAATCAATCTCCCACCCCAATTCAAATCCTAATAGTCGTCTTCAAACCTCTCGCCCCTCTCCATCTTTTCCGGCCTCCTATCAACTCCGACCAACTCCATTAATTTCATACACCCATGGCGCCGACCACCTCCGCCCTTGAACACAACGCCGGTGACATTTTCGGTCACTTCTGAAGAAGAAAAGGTACTAGATCTGGTGATTTTTTTTTATTGAACCTTCAATTGATTTTGTTTGAATTTTTATGAAGAAATTTGGAAGTTTAAGTTTTTGATGATATATCAACTTATTTTGTCATTGGTGAATAGTTTTATTGAAGGTTTCAATTATTAAATAGCAATCAATTGAAATATTTCTTCAAAATCTCTAATACCAGGTCCTATAATCATTGGTATAGGACATATTTTAGTGTGCATTTGTTATGGAGATGACTTGCTTCATTTTGATTGTGTTTGTTGATGTGTTATATGATCTGTAACAGGTCTTATAACACTTGCTATAGGACCTGTTCTAGTGTTTATATGATTCTGAGTTAACATGCTTCATTTTGTTTGCGATTATTTATGTGGCAGAGGGCCTGTTCCAAGTCCTATAACCTTTGCTATAGGACATGTTATAGTGTGCATTTGATTTGGAGATGATTTGATTCAGTTTGATTGTTTGATGATGTGGTATATGACTTGTAATAGGTCCTATACCCCTTCCTATAGGATCTGTTGTAGTGTGCATATGATTTTGAGGCAAATTTTTTCATTATATTTTTTACTATTAATGTGACAGAGGACCTGTTCTAGGTCCTATAACCTTTGCTATAGGACCTGCTCTATTTTACTTTTTGATTTGGATGTGCCTTGATCCAGTAACAATTGTTCAATTTGAAACTATTTGATCTTATACCATTAGGTAAAAGACCTAAGTAGTCTTATACCATGCCTTAATTATTGTTTTTTTTTTTTGCAGAATATTTCGTTTTTAGCTGTCAATGGGGTGGAGTCTAATGATGGTGATGTTGAACTATGAAAGATTGTCTGTTGTTGCGACAAAGATGTGTTTGAAGTTCATTCAGATCATTTCATGGTTGTCAATATATACAGGAATACAAAGAGAAAGATGACATGTCGTCGATGTGGAAAAGAAGAATAACATATAAAAGATCATGCAAGGAGCCATTGCAAATTCCGTATATTTGAGTTTTTTTAGTCAAACAATTATTAATGTCGTTTTGTAAACTTTTTATTTGACATTTTACACCATTGATCTGAATATTATACATTTATATTCTTTTTAGAATTTTGGTTACTGGAGTTTTTATATCCTAAAATAGTTGTTGTTAATGTGATTGTGAATGTCGTATAGTCAGTAGGTCCTATATATATGTTATTTCACTTAGCAAATAGCTTTGTATATGATGTTGCTAGGTCTATATACCATTTGCCACATTGATATTCACATGAAATGCTAGTATTAGATAAGTATTAGTCATTTTGTGGTTGTATTCTTTATAACACTCTGTTTAAGATGTAAAGAATGAACAATGAAAATGAAAAACAGATAAATTTACAAAGCTATAAGCCCTTTAATTAGTCCTATAGCAATTGGTATAGGACCTGGCAACATCATATACAAAGCTATAAGCCCCTTAGTTGGTCCTATAGCAACTGGTATAGGACCTGGCAACATCATATACAAAGCTATAAGCCCCTTAGTTGGTCCTATAGCAACTGGTATAGGACCTGGCAACATCAAATACAAAGTTATAACCCCTTTAATTGGTCCTATAGCAATTGGTATAGGACCTCACAACATCATATACAAAGCAATAAGAACTTTGACTGGTCCTATGGCAACTGGTATAGGACCTGACAACATCATATACAAAGCTATAACTCCTTTAATTGGTCCTATATCAATTGTTATAGGATCTTTCAATATCATATACAAAGCTATAAGGCCTTTGAATGGTCCTATAGCAATTGGTATATGACCTATCAATATCATATACAAAGCTATAAGCCCTTTAATTGGTCCTATAGCAACTGGTATAGGACCTGGCAACATCATATACAAAGCAATAAGACATTTGAATGGTCCTATAGCAATTGGTATAGGACATGTCAATATCATATACAAAGCTATAAGCCCTTTAATTGATCATATAGCAATTGATATAGGACCTGACAACATCATATACAAAGATATAAGCCCTTTAATTGGTCTTATAGCAACTGGTATAGGACCAACAATAAAATGTTAAAACACTAATAAGAGGTCTTATAGTAACAGGTATAAGACCTATTATTAGTCATACACAAATTGTAAGAATAATAACACATGATCTTATACCATCAAAAAAAACATAAACAACAACACTAATAAGAGGTTTTATAGAAAAAGGTATAAGACCTGCTATAAGTCATCTACAACATCATAAACAACAACATATCTTATATCTATAAGATCACTTGATGTTCTTATTGACGCTTTTTCAGATCCCCATCCCAAAACAATCGAGTTGACAGTAAATTAGAGCTTGTTCATAACATAAAAGTTTCAAATGGAAGTATGGAACAAAGCCATCAAACACGAAGAAAGAGCCCTCAAACCTCATTAGAGAAACCAAAAACGATTTCAAAGCTTCTGTACATACTAAAAAAAGTACTGAGAACAGAAATGAACAGAAAATTACTGAATATTAGTAATGGAATCTTTTAACACAAGAACAATAAGATTGTGAACAAAATTTAAGAACACAAAAGTGAAATAATTATTAACAATACAACATTAAAACAAAATAAAAAATATTTTCCTCAAATTCGATCACTGAAATTCACTCGTATTGGCTACTGAAACAATCAAGGGATGTGAGTCAAACGAAAGAAAGCTTGGCCGGAAAAGATGGTGACCATCGTTTGTTTGCCGGAGAAGATCATCGATTTGTTTACTGAAAAAGACGATCAGATCTGGTTCGTACTTCAAGCTTGGCAGCAGAGATGGTGATTTTTTGTCGCAGTTCTAAGAAGATTTGGGTCGATCTGCTACAAATGGCCGTATATGGGGAGCGAAGGGGTGAACGAGGGTCGCCGGTGAAAGCCGGAGGAGGTGACCGGAGAGATGGGGATAGAGAGAGAGAGAGAGGAGGTGAGTGGGTGTGTTATTTTTAGAGAATTTCCCAGACGGAAGTTAACGGGTGTTAACTTAATTTTTGTCCGTTTCATGGTATAATGGGGTTTAAAGGAATTTTAATTTGGAATAACAAAGGAGTAAGTCTTTTTTTATTTGGATTGGGTTTTGATGGGATATGATATGGGCGTTGTGGTTAAAAAGGAATTTTTCCATTTAGTTTCAACCTTCACGTATTTATGTAGTGGTCAACATTATTGAACTTTGAAAAAACTTTAATGTTTACTTAATAATGATCTAAAAAATGTTATTGATACGCAATTAATGTTGACCTCTAAAAAATTAAATGGGACAAATTTTCGAGATATAGGGAATATTTTTTTGGGATGAGGGTCTGAGAATAATTATAATTTATTTATAAAATAATGGACATTCTTTTGAATATTAAATAATGAAAATTGCATATATTGTGATAGTAAGATAATAGTAGTTTTATGTATATGAACTATATTATTATTATTATATTTTTTCATATGAAGATAGTTCAATAAAATGAACATTATCAAATTATAGTGATATTTATTAATTTATTATCAAAGGATGAAAGAATTAAGAAAATCACTTTTTTTAACATTATAGTTCATCCATATATTTGAATGTATCATTTTTAAATGTATTTTGAATACGCACTTTCTTTAACTTGGCATGCTTCCATATCTTGAGTTGATCATTTGCATTCCACCTCTTTATTGATATATTCATTCAAATAAGTATGTGAAGGGGTGATTATTTATGTCACGTTTAATATTGCAATAATATTGTATGATAATTGGTTTTAAAAGGGAAATGATAAAAAATAAAAATAAATCACAACAAATTTATGGTACATTTGTTTAAAATCAAACATTTTACAAATATGTAATTTCAGTTCCTAGAAACAAAATTTCATAATTATTATATAAAAGTAACGAATAACTTTTTTGACTAATATTCAAATCTAAAACAATAATTATTAATTAAAAAATAAAATCAAACTGGAATATAAATAAAATATGGGAATAAAATCTTAATCAAGATAAAATATATACATATAGTAAAAGAAAATAAACTCAAACATAATTTCAACTCAAAATTATCCCAAAAAAATATAAAAACAAAGCCAAATAAAATATAAAAATGCAAATCATAACCAAAAGGAAATAAATAATTAATAAAAATAAAATTCTCATTTAAATTTAATTGGTCAAAGATTTTACTACAGTAAACTCAAGCAAATTTGTAAATAAATAAAAATTTGAATCTACAATAATCTTAAATTATAATAAAAATAAATAAACCATGAATTATCAATAAAAATTAAAAATAAAATTAAAATCATTACACCAAAATTAATTCAAAATGTAAATTGTAATAAAAATTAGCTCAAAAGAAAAAATAATTACAAATGAAGGAAAAAAAATCTATATAACCTACGTTGTAAATGAGTCACGTTTCAATTCTAAGTCAACTAATAAATAAATCAATAAAATTAGATTTAAATTTAAATTTACTTCTCAAAATATGAAATAAATAAAATAAAAAATAAGTTAAAAATAGGAATTCATACAAAACACAAACTAATACTACAACAAACATTAAAACAAAAATTAAACCAATAAAATTTGAAATAAAAGTAAAAAAAGTCCATATTTAAATAAAGAAAATAATTATTAAAATGAAAATGAAAATAAAATTAATTTTTTATTAAAAAATAATAATAAATTCATAACCAAAACTAAATTCACATTGAAATTAACTTGAAAAAAATGAATTATCACAAAAAGTCAAACATAAGAGTTAAATTTTTAGGAGAAAGCATAAAAAATATATATGAGAAAATTAAAATCATAAAATATTATAATTAAAATTATAAATTATAAATCTAAAACTACATTCAATTACAAAATAAAAATAAAACAAAAGCAAGAACTAAATCAAAAGGAAACATTTTTTAAAGGCAAAAAAAAAAATCACCTATAAATCAATTTGTAAATTAGCCCTAAAATAAAATAAAAAACGAAGCGAAAATCAAACAAATTTTATATTAAAAAGTAAATAAACCAATTAAAAATCAAAATGAAATTCTTATTTGAGTCAAAATGTAAACAAAAATATAAATTGTAACAAAAATAAAATTTAGGATCATAAATTTATAAGGAAATATGTATAAAAATAATAATAATAAGTATCATATCATAAGATATTATAATTTCAATATACTATGTTTTCTTCATCAAAATGTTTTAATCAAAATAGACAAAAATTAACAAAGAAAATCAAAGCAAATATTAAAATATTTTGAAAGGGAAAATTAAAATTAAAGCAAAAGGCCAATCAAAATTTGAGAAAAATAGAAAAAGTAAAAACATAATAAAAAGAGAAAATAATGTAAGAGTGCGTCTGCTGAGAAACGCGTTTCTCCATAACTATGGAGAAACGTGTTTTTCATAGCCAGAAGCTTTACATTTGATAACCAGAAAAAAAAACCCAAGGCCAAGACCAAAAGCTTCTCGGATATCCGTAAGCTTTGCATTGATAGCCGTAAGCTTTGCGGTTGATATCCGTAAGCTTTGTATTTGATAGCCGAAGGATGTGAAATGTATATCCGAAACCCATAGGTGCATATCCGTAAAACCGAGCGCATATCCGTAAATGTGTTAGGGCATATCCGTAAATTGCTATTGAAGGTTTGATATCCGAAAACCTTCAAATGTATATCCAGAAACATTTTGAAGGTTTCTGGATATTCATTTGAAGGTTTCTGGATATCACTTTCATAGGTTTCTGGCTATCTAGCTCATTGTCGCGCAACATGTCGGGACCCGTTTCTCCATAACTTATGGAGAAACGCGTTTCTCCCTAGATTTTGTGATAATGTAAAGTCAAGTTGAAAAAAAGTATTCATTTAAATCAATCTATAAATTAGCAAACTCTCTCCAAAAAAAATCAAGAGCAAAGCATAAAAGTAAATCAAAATTAAAAAATATATATGTAAAAGTGAAGTATAATTAATATTAAATAATAACATAAATCAAGCTGGTGATCCAGTTAAAGGGCAGGCTTTGGTCTTCGGCTACCAATCCACTCCACTCATAAACTGAGGGGGCGTTTGGTTCGGTGGAAAAAAAGTGAAGGAATGAAATTGTCAATGGAATTGAATTTCTTAAGGAATTGGAATGGAAAAAAACTGGTCAACCCCCTCCGTTTGTTTGACACGGAATGGAATGGAATTGTCATTCAATTCCTTGGCAAATCATGTTTGGTTTGAAAATATAAATTATAGGAATGGAATGAAAGCATATAAAATGACCAATTTACCCTTTTTTTAAAAAAAAAAAATTGGGAGGGGGGTTGGGGGGGTAGGTAGGCGGTATGCAAAATGAGTAAAAAAAAATTTCGTGGGGGTGGGGTGGGGGGTAGGCGGAAAAAAAAAATCGTGGGGGTGGGGGGTGGGGGGTGGGGGTAAGGTGGGGGTGGGGGTAGGGTGGGGGGTGGGTAGGCAGAAAAAAAAATTCGTGGGGGTGGGGGTGGTGGGTGGGGGTGGGGGTGGGGGTGGGGTGGGTTGGGTGGGGGTAGGGTGGGGGTGGGGGGTAGGGTGGGGGGTGGGTAGGCGAGAAAAAAAATTTGTGGGGGTGGGGGGTGGGGGTGGGGTGGGGTGGGTGGGGGTAGGGTGGAGGGAGGGTAGGCGAAAAAAATTTGTGGGGGTGGGGGGTGGGGTGGGTAGGGTGGGGAGGGTAGGCAGAAAAAAAAATTTGTGGGGGTGGGGGGGGTGGGGGGGAGGGTAGGCAGAAAAAAAAAATAATAAAAAAAAAAAATATGTGGGGGTGGGAGGGGGGTGGGGCATAGGGGCTGGGTAGGGGCTGGGTAGGGGGTAGGGGTGGGTAGGATTTGGGGGTATTTTGGTCAAAAAAAAAAAATTTTTCCATTGCCCTTCGAAATTGAAGATTCCATCACTTTTGTGAAGGAAAGTTGAATTCCTTCATTTGAAGGAATTCAACTTACCTTCGGAATTTTTTTTTTTAAATCTTTGAACCAAACAGGGGAAAGGAATGGAAAAGATGGAATTTTCCATTCCTTTTCCCCACTTTCCTTCCAACCAAACGCCCCTTGATAGATCAGTAGTTGAGGAATGTATGCTTGCTTTCTTGCTTTACTGCTTAAGTGTCTTGCTTGCTAGCTCTTCAATTTCGCATATAGAGGAGGTGGGTGAGAGTGCAAGAAGTTTCTAACATGGAAGTACATTGATAATTATAAATAACTAGTCTAACACCCGTGCTTTAAATGCACGGCCAATTTTTTTTACAAATAATAGAAAATAAATAAAAAAAATTACTATTAGTATGTATAAAGGTTAATTTAGAAAAATATTTTTTAAATAAAAGACATTTAACAATAATATATAATGACATTGAAACTTTTTCCATTTTATTAATTGGTTTATTGTTGTAAGTAATGAAGGAGAAATATTAAATAATGAGAATATTGGTATTTTAATCATGAAGTTGGTATAATAACTATGTTTTTTAAAACTTGTAAAAAATTTAAAAGTGACAAATTTTTTAAACCGAAGGGAGTAAACTATATAATTATTAAATTGCCAAAAATCTTATAAGAACTAATAATAATTTTAAAAAATATAATTTTGAATACACTTATACAAGATCATTTATTTGAAATTACAATATCATTCATTTTGAAATATAGGTGGTACCACATCACTAAAATAATTACATCTTCTTTTTTTTATTTTTTCCTTCCATTTCCTATCAACTTCTTAAGTCAAGAACAAAAACCATTAATATAAATATCAGATTTATTTTAAGGTCTTAAAATAAAATTGTATTTGCCTCTTATATAAGTTTCTACCCATAAGAAAATAAATCAATAAAATACAAGTAATTACTCCCTCCGTCCCACCTCAAGGTTTAACCTTTCCTTTTTGGGCCATCCCACCTCAAGGTTTAACTTCCTTAAATGGAAAGTTTTCCATATATTTATACCCTTATCATCTCCATATATTTACAAAAAAACCATTCTCTCTTCTATTCCCTACCACACATTCTCCCACTCATTCTCTCTCCTATTAAATATTTTTAACTTTTACATTCTCTCTCCTATTCTCTACCACACATTTAACTTTTACATTCTCTCTCTTCAAATTTTTTACCCACTTTAATTACATTTGTTAAAAAGCGTGTCCACCTCAAGGTTCAACCTTGAGGTGGGACGGAGGGAGTATTTTTTACGATGGACTACTATAATAAATCCAGTTAATTTCTTAATGGGCTGGGCTGCTAGCTAATAGAACCCACCAAAAAATAATATGGTCTAACCCTAAACCCATCATATAAATATAAACCTTCTCCAAAACATTCAATCTAAATTTCTATCTAACCCTCAATCTTTCTCTATCGCTTTTGAAAACCCAACCCAATACCAAACCGATTTCATGATTAATTCATCAGCTATACTTATACTTATATGTATATATCTTCTTAGACCATCACCATATGTATCTCCATTTAGAAATATCATTACAAAATGGTTAAACAACTTTTGTTTCAAAGAATTTCATCATCTTTTGTTTTTCCATTTACAAAATACATATTCATTGTTCGCAGTCTCAAAATAGATTACAAAAAAAATCTTTAAAAAAAGCTTAGATCAAATTTGAAATTTTGTTGCCATTCAATTTTTTGTTTGGGACGGAGGGAATATATATTAATGGGATATACATCACCATTGTGAAAAATGCATTACATATTGTACTCAGTTGATGTTGCAAACCAAGCAAAACAAAGAAACAAATGAAACATTGTTTGTACTTTATGAAGTTAAAAATGGGATAGTTACTCAAGAGACTAAGGGCCCGTTTGATTTAGCTTATTGATATGTGCTGATGACTTATTATTTATGACTGATGACTTATGACTGATGAGCTGATGAATGATGCTGTTTGATTTAATTTTTTTTAAGTGATGATGAGTTGTCATAAGTAAGTATAACTGTTTGAATATTAAGTTGAAAAAATGATGAGTGAAATTATAAAGACTAAAATAATAATAATAATAATAATAATAATAATAATAATAATAATAATAATAATAATAATAATAATAATAATAATAATAATAATAAATTTTTATTATTATTATTATTATTATTATTATTATTATTATTATTATTATTATTATTATTATTTGTTTTTATTATTTTTATTTTTATTATTATTGTTATTATTATTTTATTATTATTATTGTTATTATTATTTTATTATTATTATTGTTATTAATTGTATTATTTTTTATTTTTTATATTATTATTATTATTAATATTATTATTATTTTTTATTATTTTTTTATTATTATTATTATTATTATTTTATTATTATTATTATTATTTTATTATTATTATTATTATTTTATTATTATTATTTTATTATTTTATTTTATTATTTATTAATTTATTAATTTATTAATTTATTAATTTATTATTATTATAATTAATATTATTATTTTAATTATTTTAATTATTTTTTTAATTATTATTATTTATTTATTATTATTTTATTATTATTTAATTATTTAATTATTATTATTATTATTATTATTATTTATTATTTTTTTACTGTTCATACGTGTTTTTTGAGACAGAACTTGGCTTAAGCACTTGACTTAGTGCTTATGACTTGTAAAGAAAATTATGCTTTAATAGGCTTGTACATGACTTATGACTTATTTTACCCAAAATGAAATCAAACAGTTTAAAAATGACTTAGGGAAAGTCATAAGTCATAAACACTTCCTCATAAGTCAAATCAAACGGGGCCTAAATGTTGATGCTATTTATAGACAGGTTTGTTATACCTTCTCAAATATCTATGCTGGAAAGTGTGTTGTAAAACGGTGGTTTCAAGTTCAAATCAAGATAACAAAAAATGATTTCTAAACTTTTCAATAATCAATTATTCTTCAGAATATTTTAATTAAAAGTCATTAAATGGATTTAATTAGCTTGTATTAAATGCTTCTCAATAATCAATTACTAATTACTATTACATTTATTATTTGAGATTGAATGCTTGAAAAAAATGAATGTGACCAAAATTGTGTCTAGGTGAGAGTTTTGGAGGGAAAGTGTTATAGTGACTTCATCTTTTATATAGTAATAAATAAATGATGATGGAGATTGATTTATATTCCTTTTTTGTTTTTGCATTTTATATTTTTTTAATTTTTCCACACGTATTTTCTGAGTATGTTCTTACTTTTCACAATTTTGTTTATTTTATTCTCATTTAATTATTTTTTTTGCCATATATAGAGACCTTTTATTGTTTTTCAACTCTTCTTTGACGAGATTATATGACAATTTATGTTAGTCGACATTAAATCATTATGAGACAAATATTTTATCTATTTAAATAAAAGAACATTTGATAACAATATTGCGATTTTTTTTCAAAAATATAGCTTTTTAAAAATTTATTTACCAAATTAACATTGATGAAAAAGTATGTACCAAACTAACACTTTTAACTTGGGATAGTTACTCAAGAGACTAAATGTTGATGCTATTTATAGGCAGGTTTGTTATGCCTTCTCAAATATCTATGCTGGAAAGTGTGTTGTAAAATGGTGGTTTCAAGTTCAAATCAAGATACCAAAAAATGATTTCTAAACTTTTCAATAATCAGTTATTTTTCGAAACACAAAATCTGGGGAGAAACGCGTTTCTCCGTCGCTTCTGAAGAAACGGGGCTTGTTTTGTCGCGCGACATACTTAGCCACCACAACTGGATATCCTTTCCAAAGCTTCTGGATATCCAGAAGCTAGCTTGGATATCCGAAGCTGAAAGGATATCCGTAAGCTTTGGAAAGGATATCCGAAACCAAATATTTTTCTGCTATCCTTTCCAAAGCTTCGATATCCATATTCAATATTACGGATATCCGAAGCTTTGGAAAAGATATCCAGAAAAAATATTTGGTTTCTGGATATCCTTTCCAAAGCTTCTGGATATCCTTTCCAAAGCTTCTGGATATCCAGAAGCTGATGAAAGTATATCCAGAAACTGGCTTATTATGTCGCGCGACAAAACAAGCCCCGTTTCTCCAGAAACACGGAGAAACGCGTTTCTCCCCAGACCGACTCTTTTCGAAATATTTCAATTAAAAGTCATTAAATGGATTTAATTAGCTTGTATTAAATGCTTCTCAATAATCAATTACTAATTACTATTACATTTATTATTTGAGATTGAATGCTTGAGAAAAATGAATATGACCAAAATTGTTTCTAGGTGAGAGTTTTGAAGGGAAAGTGTTATAGCGACTTCATCTTTTATATAGTAATAGATTAATAGATGACATGTGATGAGTCATCCGAAATTAAAAAGTCAAGTGATATGGAGGTATGAGAGTACAAGAAATTTCTAAGGAGCCGAAAAGTTGGATAATCATGTATCAATTTTAATTAATAGATGACATGTGAAGAGTCATCAGAAATTAAAGAGTCAAGTGATATTGAGGCATGAGAGTGCAAGAAATTCCTAAGGAGCCGAAAAGTTGGATAATCATGTATCAATTTATTGACCTTTTGAAATGAAAGGCCTACCAAGTCTACACTTCTAGTATATTCGCCTAAGGTATTGACCGACTGATGAGTCAGAAGCATTACCGCTATTACGTTGCTGTGGTTGCAAATTCATGGTAGCCAAGTATTGTTGCATGCGCTGCTCAAGCTGTTGCTCCAATAGCTCTGCACCTGGGTCTGGACCTGGGCCTGCACCTCGGCCTGCACCTGGCTCTGCATCTGGCTCTGGATCTGCTCCACTTGCCTCTGAACCTCTCTCTGGACCCGATCATCAAATGCCTCTTGATCCACATGCTGACTGCCTGAGGAAGTAGATGAAAAGTATTGTGTAGTAGGGCTGCGGAATGGCATGTTAAAATACCCAGCACCATGTCCTCCGAATCCAGGCAAGCGGTCTTCCTTTGGATGCTTGTCTCGGAGGAAAATGGCCGCCCAAAGCTTTTCACGAAAGGCGGGCCGCTCGGTGCTCTCAGGCGCCATACTTCCTTCTTCAATAGCCTCGTCACGAGCCCGCCTATCATACTCTTCCTGGAAAAAAAAACATTATACACTATGGTAGAAAATAATATTTCTTTAACTAAATAATTTATAATTTACTAATAGAAAATACTATTAACACTTACATAAAGGGTCTGGTAATAAGGGTTAACCCATTGTGGCCCTGAGCCATCAGGAGCCTCCGCAGTATGTGTAGCCATAAACACAGCAGCTGCATCAGCCTCATCATCTCAGTGTTTCTTTCGCTTATCATATAAAAAAATTAAAACTTCAAAATTTCATCAAATAATAGCAATATATGAATCAAATAGAGTATTGCTTAATTTACAAATGGATAATAAATTAAGTAAGTTTACCATTCGGGACCAAGTCTCGCTGAAGTTAATCGATCCTCCAGTGTGCACATTCCCCCGCCCCTCTTGTGAGTTCCTATTATTTTTTGCAATTTCTGATTTTTTTTGAAAATTTTCACTATTCCAATAGGCTTCCCACTGCTCCCACGCACTATTCGAGAAATTAGCTGGAGGCAAACCATCCTTTAGCCACTTTTTTTTCATATCTTACACTTTGCCAGCGTACCGCTTAGCAACTAGTTGCTTGAAACCCTTCTCTATTTATAGGTCAGAGAATCCGGGGCAAGAATATATGTGCTACAATTTTAACATACCTAAGACCGATCTGCCCCACCATCTTTTTCGTCTCATAAAAATTATGAACCATATTATTTTCTTCGGGTAGCATCCGTTGTCCCCATCACATGATACGATCGTAAGTATGCTGGCTCATATTTGTATCAGCCTTGATAGTTAGAAGCTCAGTCACTTGCTCTAACACTGTAGCCTTTGCACCAGGATGAATTTTCTCATTTGCAGAGTCCATTAAATCCATAAACTTCTTTGCAACGGGATTTGGTGCCTTTATTGGATTAGGGTTCCAATCAAACTCTGGGCCAGCCGCATTTCGAACCATATCATCCAAATCAACAGACGACTCCTCTTCATCAATCAAATGTTCAGGTTCCCTTGGCGGACCACGTGATACAGTAGGATGATTGCGAACACTTGTTTCAACCACATAACGCTCCCCATGCGCTACCCATACCTTATAACCATCAACAAACCCTGCCTCCAAAACATGTTTCTTTACCCATCCAACACTCAGATATTTTCTATTCTTACACTTTTTACAAGGACACCTAATCTTATCATCACGCATGCACTGGGAATGCGCTCTAGCAAACTCCACGAAATGTTCTAAACCTTCTAAGAATTGAGGTCTGACACCCCTTCTACCGGGATTACAACGATTATCCATCCAACTACGATCTTCTCCAGACATAATTAACTCATGCATTTCATAATATATTAACAGTTTAGATGTAATTAACGCATTACAATTCCCTAAATTTGGATTACAAACTTAAAAGCAACAAGACACTTCATTTAGGTTTAGAATTGGGGTTGGCTTCTATCGCACACATCTATCACATTTTTTTAATTATTAATATTTTGAATAATTTTCAATATTAGTATTTAATTCTTTGTTGTAAAGTATATCATTCCCTAGGATGAAAGGGCAATTCATGTCCATTAGGTTTAGAATTGGGTTGGCTTCTATCCCATCTCGAAATACACATATGAATTGCAAATATCACTTTGTCTACTTGCTTTATAATCGAAAATCAAGAAATTTCGGCAGCATAAACCCATGGTCTCCAAGTGCACGACGTAGACTAGGTCAATCAAACACTATCGATTAGAATCGACAGTGTGTAATCAACCATATATGTCTAGTATACACTCAGAGAACAATAGGATTAATGCAACCGAAATATCTCAACTATCGACTATTCAAGCAATTTTAATAGACAATGATGATATTTACAAAATCATATAATCGTGCATTTCAAGACTGTCCACACGGACAATTTAAGAATCGATGACTACATGTTGACCTCAACATGATAAGTTAAAGATTCTTAAACGGGTTTCTAAGCTTTTGTGTTTCAATCGTCACAACGTCACGTCGTAACATTAATTTTTATTCATTACCGTAAAATGAATAATTTTACAATAATGAATTAACACACACATCTATCATATTTTTAAAATTATTAATATTGTGAATAATTTTAAATATTAATTCTTTGTTGTAAAATATATAATTTTACAATGATGAATTAAATTAACATTTATAAACAAGATAAGAGTCGTTCTCATCCACAACTATCAAAACCCTATCTCATCTTAGACCAAGAAAGACAGAGCAAACAAGTTCTCGACTGTTTGAGCAAAGGATTTTCTGTTTAATAAGAATTTTTTCCAGTTTCACTGTCCTCCTCTCTAAGGATCTCAAACATAACAGCCATGTTTGTGACAGTGCCTGTTTTACTCTTCACTGGTGTTATACGGTCACAAGTAAAAACAAGGTAACAGTATAACACCAGTAAAGAGAAAATAGACACTGTCACAAACATGGCTGTGATGTTTGAGATCCTTAGAGAGAAGAGGACAGTGAAACTGGAAAAACTCTTATTAAACAGAAAATCCTTTGCTCAAACAGTAGAGAACTTATTTGCTCTATCTTTTTTTATCAAAGATGGACGGATTTTGATAGTTGTAGGTGAGAAAGACTCTCATCTTATTTATATTTTAAGATGTTAACCACCAACCACAATACCTTATAAGCAGTGCCACTAAGAGTTTTCTTCCTAATTTTAGACAATGATTAGGAGTCTAATTCGTTAACAATACTTCCATCCAAATCTTCCTAATTTTAGACATTCACCCCCTCCCTCCCCCTTTGGTGCTAACATTAACACCATCAATCCTAGAGAGTAACGTAAGAACATAACATGATAATTTGCTTTCAATTTGATCACTTAATAAGAACTCAAATCTCTCTCAAGTCGAAATCAACTCCAATCAATAGATTAAACAAACTAGAAATGGAGTCGGAGCATAGATAATATTCACACCCAAGATAAAATGACTATAAAAACTAAATATTACTTTAAAGGAGCAATTTAGAAAGATTTAATCTATAACACATAAAAACTAGAAATGGAGTCGGAGCATAGATAATATTCACAGCCATCATTCCCAGAAAAATGATTTTTTGTTTCTCAATATAACATATTTTAAACATTTAGATGGAAGTCACTAACATAATATTAACCCAAACAGCCCAAATCTGATTGCTTGCAACCAAACAGACTAAATCCATACCAACAGCCAAACCCCTTAAATCAATTACCAAACAGATTAGCAACCAAACAGAGTGGTCAAATGATGCAGTGATGACAAAAATGTGACGTCACCATCCCCTACAATCGTATTTTGCAAGTCCTGCTTTAAGAAGGCATAACTCACTCGATTCAAGTACAAAACCAACAAATCAGATGTCTATGAAAAGATCTCATGGAGTAGAACAATTATACAACAAAAATTTCAAAAACCAGATTCTAAAATGTCAAAATATCAGCCAATGTTCCAGTAAAACACACAATTTTCTAAACTTTATAATATCTCAAAATCTACCAACCAAATTAAACGATATCCGAATAAGTTGTTCTACAAAATAATAGATACGCAGACATTTATGAATCATACAAAACAGATAAAATTGAAAGCAAAAAATTGAGTGAGAGAGAGAAAGGGATTGAGAGAGAGAAAGGGATTGAGAGAGAGAAATCGAGTGAGAGAGAGAAAGGGATTGAGAGAGAGAAAGAGAGCTTATCGGCGAGGGAGACGACGATGGCGAACGGTTGTTTCTTTGTGCTGTGTGTGTACGACTGCGAGAGAGAGAGAGAGAAATCGAGTGATAGAGAGAAATCGAGTGAGAGAGAGAAAGGGATTGAGAGAGAGAAAGAGAGCTTACCGGCGAGGGAGACGGCGACGGCGAACAGCGAAATTTCTGGCTCGGCGGCGACGACGTGTTCAGAGACCTAGGGCGTTTGTTTGCGAACTGGGGAAGGCGTAATAAAAATGGGGAAATTTTCAATATGTATAGTCCTTTGTTACCGACGGACAAATTTCGTCTGTAATACCGACAGAATTTAATCCATTACCGACGGACAAAACGAAAATTTTAAAAAAAAAATTCCCGGTAAATGAAAATTAATTTCCGTCGGTAAATTGTTTTTTTCCGTCGGCAAAATTCCGTCGGTAAAACACTTGTTTCTAGTAGTGCGGTCCATTCCCACAAATGAGTCAGCCTCAGTAATGTTCCTTCACTGCACTAGATATCACCTTTGTCCTAGCTAGCAAAAATGTGTGCCCACTAACCTTATTAACTGATACACCCGGGAGGGGATCCTCTAATTCCATATATAGCCTCCATTTCTTTTCTTTCTTCTTTTCTTTTTCATTTTCCAATTTTTGTCTCCAATCCAATTGGTCATACAGAAAAAAGGACATCGGTCACAACTTTCTTGACCTGTGTTTTTTTTTAAATTTGCTACACCATGTAGCGAGTTTCATGACCGATTTAGGTTATTGTAATTATCAATTAAATGCCAACGAGAATAACACTAATTAAACTAAACTCACAACAAACTCGCTACACCGTCTAGCGAATTTTAAAAATTTGGTCATTTTGGAAAATAGTTTCAAATGTGAGTTATTTTTGGATTTATATTTTTAAAATTGAATTTTTTGAAAAAAAATATGTTAAATACAATAACATGATTTTGCCATGCATCGCACGGGAGTACTCATTGTTCCATTATAAATGATATACTTGACTTATCAATAATTTTGTAAAGCTTACTTATTTTTATATTATTTGTGACTTAGTGAAATTGTGATTTTTTTATAAAATAATTTCAATTTAAAATTATAATTCCCAAAATAACTCACATTTAAAACTATTTTCCAAAATTACCATGTTTTTAGAACTCGATACATGGTTTAGCGATTTCAGTTGAAACTCGCTACACCATTTAGCGAGTTTAGTAGAACATGAATTTATGCGTTGGATTAATTAACTGTAATTAACACAGTCAAACTTGCTACACCATATAGCGAGTTTACGCGTACACAGAACTCGCCACATGGTATAGCGAGTCTTTAAAAATTAGATTTCATTGCTAGCGACTTACAGTCTGTAAAAAAAAACCTAAGTGTTGGCCGCCGTGTAGAAGGGAGAAGAAGGAGAAATATTGCTAATGACGCAGGAAACGATCCAGATCAGCATTAGTCCAGCAATAAGTTGATCTCTAGCTACTAGAACCTAAAACGACGAACAAACGACTTGTCGGGGTGGTCTCCGGCTAACACCCTCCGGCGTGATGATAAAATGTCGAGTTATATAATAGTAATACTTGTATTGAAAGTGACGTAATCTACAAATATCCAAGAATACATTACCTTTTCACGTTGGATCTAGTCTGTTATATATAGTGGTGCCTTGGGATTGATAGGAATCCCTTAAATTGTAGAGATAATGTAGGCGTAACGATCTCCGTGATTGTAAGAGACTGTTATACATTGAGTCGTGGATAGACGCACATTTCTGTAGGTCGAGGTCGCTTGAATATTCGAGTTCGACCTGAATTCGTGACTTAGTCAGACAGAGATTGTATAAGTAAATGATCGTATGTCGTACTAAGCTAGGTCGGGATCAAGTATGGTCAAACTGTGAGCTTGATCGACTGATCTTTGTTTCTTGGCCGTTGGAATTGTAGCAATTGGATTGGCCCATTTAATAATTTTATCTTTGTGATGCTTGGAATGTTGGGCTTCGCACGTTGGTCCTGGCCCGTCACTTTTAATCCGTTCAGTGGCCCTCAACTTTCTGAGTGGACTTTGCCAACCAGGAAGTTATGAGATATTTTGTGATGATTCGCGTTGCTCATCGTTGGAGGTCGACTGGGTAGACGGAGGTCGCTCTCGACAATTGACTTTTGGCGGTTGGATACGCTGTTTAATTCTCTGTCATTCTCCCAATAATGGTACGGTTCTGGCGATTGGACAATTGCCTTGGGAACCATTATGGAACATTAACTCTGACATCGGAACGGCTATTTCCCCAACCCTTTCCAATTCAGGTAAGGAAAAGGAGGCTTATATATGGAAGGATTTATTTCCTTTTCAAACTTTACCAGCTCTAAGTATTCAAATACCCACCAAGAGCAAATAGCAAGTACTTCGATTCTCCGGCGTAATCAAGTTTCCCGTTTCACCGCAGAGTACCCTCTTTCTCCAAATCATCAAGTTATCCTTCAATTTTTCTGTACTAGCTTTAATTTCAAGTTTCCCCCTTTATTCTGCCATTGCTAGAACCTTTGGCTTCGAGATAGGTGTTTGGTATGGGTACAACTTCATAAACCTTAGGATTTACAACATGTTAGAGGGTCCATGTAGGGAACTGGCCAGAGAGGAGTTTATAACCATTCTAGATAGGTGGAGCTTGTTCTATGGCGAGGTAAGGTTCCCAGCTGGTAAGAGTATGGGGGATTTGGAGGCGGGTGATCTACGGATTGTTCATTTCCATCTCTTCAATAAGCTAATAGACCACCTCATTATCTTCTACATTAAGTCCAATATACCCCCTTCCCTAGAGAGAGGTTAAAATTTCCAGGGGAATCTAGGTCGTCCTTAGGTAGCTCGGAACATACTTCAACTAGGTCTAATTCCCCAATTTCTGTCTCTTCTGTAAATATGGCAGCTCAACAAACTTCCACCTCTTCATCGTCGAGCTCCTCATTTGGAAATATAGTGGACAATTTTTTCTCGACCGTGGTCGCAGGTCGCAATGAAAGGGGATACGTGCCCCCCAAGCCGATAATATGGAGGAGGAATGCTAAGTCCCGTATCAACATTCTGCATGACTTCTTTGAGGTTTCTCGTGACGACTTCCATCTTACTCACTTCACTAAGAGGCAAAGGAAAGCCAAGTCTTGGATACATTGGGGCTTTAGCAAGTCCAACGTGGCCTTCTACTATGGCCAGTTTGAGGCCGGGCTACGCCTTCATCTAGATCCCTTTATTTGTGAGTTTCTCGAGTGCTTGGTCGCTGTCTCTATGCAGTTGGGTGCCAATACCGTAAGGGTCTTGGTTTGTTTTTCCATGGTTTGTAGGGTCAAACCAAGTATGCACGTATTTAGGAGGTTCTTTAAGGTTGTGCAAAATGAGATAACCTTCAGGATAAGCACACCCGCGAAAGCCAAAGCCCCAAAATTATTTACCAACTTGCCCGACAAAGTTTATGGGTGGAACAACCATACTGGTGGAGAGTAGGAAGGGATGGGAATTCCCCTTGCCCGAGACAGACACGCAGCCTATGCCGGAAGAGGATTACTGGTCCCAGAGTGGAGCGGGGAGCTAACTCGTAGGTTGACATTAGTGGCTCGGAGGAGCACTATATGTTAGGCGACCCTTGGGTCAGATAAGGACTTATTCATCCAGACAGGAATGATGTTAGGAGGAGATGGGGAGGTAGCCCCTTTAGTGCCTTTCATTAGGAGCCTTAGATACCCAGATTAGGTAATTCATGAGAGCGAGAGGTTTGAGTCCCAATGTCACTACTGCAAGAAGAAACCAGGTCATTGCAGAGCCCTATTCCACTATGGCGATTAAGTTCTAGACTTGTTTTGCTTTTTATGTAATTTTTCTGTCTTTTTTTCATGATCTGTCTTGCTAACTGTTTTCCTTTGGTCTTGCAGTTCTTACCCCCGAGCAAGAAGACAACATGAACAGAATCGTCGACCTCGGAGATAGGAGGAGGAATAAGAAGGTACATGGAGCAGCAACGCTAGGGCCAGCCGGGAGAAGGAGGCCATTGATAGAAATGCTTTGCTCCCTAAAGCAAGAGTGGGGATGATCCCCATAGATGGGACTGGGCCGGTGGAGGCCATCAAGCAAGCGCCCCCAAGTGCAAGTTATTAGAGGGTAGGGGGAGGTCGACATGTCGACCGAGATAGAGTCAGGCTCCAAGCCCAGGCAAGAGTTAGCTGGGGCAGACCCCCTTAATATTGTTGATCTAGAGCACGACGTTGACGGGCCAGAAGAGGTTGAAGCTGACCTCCCTCTCAGTCGGCTTAGGAAGAGGTCCCGTATCGACATAGGACTTGAGCAAGCTGGCACCTCTAGGGCAGCGGGCTCCACATCAAGCGACCCTCCTCCTCAAGCTCCCTCTACTCGAAGCACTAAAGAAGTGCAGCCATCGTGGAGAGGTTGAGCGATGTACCTCCTCTCACGGGTATCAATAGTTTGAGTCGCCATTACCCCGAGCTGGGTTTGGGACAGATAGTTGTGAGGAGGGCAGTAGATAGGAACCTGCTGGCCCATTTAGTTGAGGATGGGCTTACTCCGAAAAGGAAAGTACTCACCAATCTCACTTTCAAAAGTATGAGTACATCTGAAAATGACTTCCAAATCATATTGTGATCGATATAAGCCCATCTTTTTATATAATTTATCAATCAACTCATTGTATCTCTATCGACAATTAGTTTTAATTGCACATTTTGGCCCCTTTTAAAAATGAGAACCATCAAATGGTTGTTCATCATCATCTCCCCAATAGCACATGAAAATGATTGAACCCCGTTCATCTTTAACCCTACATTAAGAAATTAAAGTGTTAAAAACTACATAACAAAACCCTAATATTTATATCTATAATATACAAAAACACAGTTAATTAAATTTATATATCTAAACACAAGTGAAAACAATGATTAAGATGATGTTAATTTACATTAATTCTTGGTATTCAACGATTCTGAAATTAAATAATTTGAAAATTTGGGTTTTTTTTCCGAAAGTAAGTATAAGAGGATATGAGAGAATATGAGAATGATAATGGATCTAGATCTGCAAACCTTATTTACTAGAAAAAGACCTTTGTAAACTCGCTAAACCATGTAGTGAGTTCTGTGTACGCCTAAACTCGCTACATGTTGTAGCGAGTTTTGCTCTGTTAATCACAGTTGATTAATTTAACAAAACTCACTACTTGGTGTAGCGAGTTTCAACGGTCAAATGTTGAAATCGATACACCATGTAGCAAATTCTAAAAACATGGGCATTTTGGAAAATAGTTTTAAATGTGAGTTATTTTGGTAATTATAATTTTAAAATGTAATTATTTTAGTAAAAAATCGCGAAATTGCTCTAAAATTATTTTTTAGAGTCATCACATTTTTTTGGTAAGATAAAAAAAAATTATGTGTAAATACTTTCGACATTCCATTTGAAATTGCAAAAAAATTATCGTACACACACAAATTAAGAAGAAGTACTCCGTCCATCCCACGTGAGTGTAAACTTATTTAATTTTTCGTCCGTCATACGTTAGTGTAGAGTATCTAAAATGGCCAAAAATTTATCATTTTATATTTAATGGGACTCATTTTGCATACTCAAAACAACAATTCACTTACTATACTCTCACTCATTTGCTCTCCTATTTTAATTTTCATACTCACGACACCCCCTTCGCTCATTCGCTCTCTACTTATTATATTATTATTCCTTAGTTATTGTGTTCAAAATTTTTGTTCACACTCACGTGAGACGGTGAAAGTATATAATATTAAAGTGTTATGATTGTGAATAATGAAATAGGAAAGAGAAAGTCGGATATAAAATAGTAAGTATTTAGTTGTTGTGAGTATACCAAGTAAACTTATTATATATAAAATATTTTCATTTCATTTTGAGATTTTGTAATTTTAAAAATGAAATATTCTAAGGCAATTTTTGCAATTTCAAATAAAACCAAGGAAATACTCCCTCCGTCCCAATAGTAGCTTCCCATTTTGTCATTTTGGGTGTCCCGTTAATAGCTTCCACTTTCCTTTTTTGGCAAAGGAATCTTCACTATTCCCTCCACTCATTCTCTCTCCTCCATTATTTTAATACTCACAACACCATTATAATTTACTATTCTCTCCACTCATTCTCTCTCCTATTTTCAAATTACACTCACATCATTTTTACTTCCCCCTCAATTTCTTAATTTGCGTGCTGCCCAAAAAATGGGCAGCTCTTATTGGGACGGAGGGAGTATTGTATTAATCTTCTTGACAATAGGTGGTCCCTATATAATGTCGTTATATGCCCCAGCAAGTCGCAAGTGGCGCAACCAAAGCGTAGCCGCCGGTTCAACCCCTAGTGTACTATTTTAAGACCACTCACATCGGTATCGGTGACTCTCCAAAAAAAAATAATAATAATAAAAAAAAAATGAAAAGTCATGATTTTGTGCAACCTAGGTTGGCCAATTGCCCTTGAGTTGGCCCCGGTTGGATCACCATTTGTTTTTTTTTTTACCAAATTATTTTGATTTTGTGTTTATATAAATATATTTTTAAAACTAATACTCCCTCCGTCTCAGAAAATGCTTCACCTTTTACCCAAAATGGCGTCCCATTTGAAGCTTCACCTTTCCTAAAATAGAAAAGTTTTATTAATATTCTATTATACCCATTCACTATTTTCTCCACTCATTCTCTCTCTTAATTCACTATTACACTCACAACACTTTTTAAATTTACTATTTCCTCCACTAATTCTCTCTCCTATTTTCAAATTACACTCACAATATTTTTTCTTCCCACCTATTTTCTTAATTTGCGTGCCGGATCAAAAATGGTGAATCATTTCCTGGGACGGAGGGAGTATATTTTATATAATTATATAAATTAAAAAAATAAAAAATATATCAAAATTCATTTTTTATAATTGTATGGGTAATTATTTTTAATAATTTTACGGGTAATTTTAAAAATATTATTACTAATACATTATTTTAAAAAATAAAATGATAAGTATTTTAGGTAAGTTGAAGTAAAGAAAAAATAAATATTTTATTTGTAAAAGGTTGGGTTGGGTTGGGTCGAGGTCACTGATGGGAGTATAAATTATATAAGGTTGTGAGTATATATATGAAAGTGAGAAAAATTAATATTTTATTTGAGCTTGAATTGAATCGGGATCAGGAAATAATTTAAAGGCTACTGCCAGCCACTTTTATTGAATAATTACATTGGAGGTTTTGACCGTATTCATAGGACAAAATTAGTTTGATTTTAGTTTTCAAACAATTTTAAGACTTTTTCGGTTACTATTTACATGAGAATTAAAAAAAATGTGGTGGAGTATGGGTTGAGAGTATGAAAAATAAGGTAAGAGAGAGAAAGTAAGGTAGCAAATAATAATTGAATTGTTATTGTGAGTATGATATATGAGTCTCATTAATATAGTAATAAATTATTTTCATTTTAGAAAATGTGTAGTTTATAATGAAACGCCTAATGTAAAAAATATGTAATTTATAGTGGGACGGAGTGAGTATTCAAACGAATGAGCTATAATTGGTCACGTCTTCCTTACTGATGGATGGAGGATTAGAGTTAATTTAATATATGTGAGTTCGATCAAAATCAAATTAATATCAATTACTCATTAAAAAAAACATAGATTAACACCATAGTATTATTGACTTATTTAAAAGGTTAGGAGGAAGCAAATTTTAACTTGAACAATTCCCTATCCCAAATCTTTTGTCCCAATCAGGGCCGGCTGATGAGAGGTGCAAGAGGTTTCTTTGTATCGGATCCCAAATTTTGGAGGGCCCCCATTTTATCTAGGCCCATTAGGTATATAACTTCCAAAAAATAAATTATGTTGTATAAAAAGTAATGATCAATATAATAAATTATTTTTGAATTTTATTGCTTAATTTTATAAAACTTTAATCTTCATATATAAGTACTTATATACACATATTATATTTTTTATATTAATTTTTAAATATTAGGGACACAATATTCACATTTCACATTATTAGACCAATAATTATTGAGAATGTCCGATCCCAATAAGCTCTTTCTTCTAGAAATGAAACCGACCTCTTGTCTTTACATCAAAGACATCAAGGAGATTGTTGAAAATGAGCAATCAACACATCACATATCGTGGAATGCAATAATAGCCCACAGATATGGACTTTGTTGGGACTTGGGATGTCGGCATTTATCTTCAGTCTCTTTCTTTTCTTTTCTTTTTTTTTTTTTTTTTTTTTGATACCCAGGTTCCAGCTTCGCTGGACTAATTCTGGACCACCAGATACCGGCCCCTTAGTATGCTGGTGGAGGTTAATCGCGGGATGTGCCCTATACAGCCAGGGTGGCAGTACCCCTTATACTCCAGAGCCCCAAGGGAGCCCTCCTACAAGACATTTACATCACTCTTACATCACCACCGGCCGCTCACTGCTCGCGAGGCAATTACATCACTCTTACAACACCACCGTGCTCCAACGCTTCCCGCTAAGATTCGAACTCCCCACACCGAGGATGCCTCAACAACGCCGTTTCCTTAATCAGATGCGGATGTGCCTATGCCCAAAGCGACCTGAAACCCAAGGTAGGAATTAAACCACATAGAGATTCCCCTTGAGGGGAATCGAACCGGTGACCTCCCCTTCGAGAGGCCACCAACATACCACTGGGCCAAGGCCACTTTGGTTCTTCAGTCTCTTTCGAAAAGATATAACATATACTCCCTCCGTTTCAGTCGAGTGTACACTTATTTTTCTTTTGAACTGTTTCAGTCGAGTGTGAACTGTCCAAAATGAAAGGGAATTTTTACTATTTACCCCACTCATTTTCTCTCCTATTTTACTTTTACACTCACAACATTCTCTCTCCTAACTATTTCTTCCATTCATTCTCTCTCCTATTTTACTTTTACACTCACAACATTCTCTCTTCACTTTTTCTCTCTCTTACTTTTTCTTAATCGATGTGCCCAACATTTTGGTTCACACTAGACTGGAACGGAGGGAGTATTATATATTATGGGACTTTATAATAGTGTTTATTAAAATTTGAGTTTTCACGTTAAAATTAATTAGTATTAAAGAGAGTGTTTCATGATTTTTATATGTCATAAAAAAAGTTTGTCAAATTTCAATATAGGATAATATCTCTAACACGCCCTCTAACGTGTAGTCGGAGTTTGCCAAATGCTTATAACGTGTACTTATTAATCGAGTGGCGCGGAACAACATTGTGGGTCGTTGGTCATTCATGTGTAACGGATCTGCTCTGATACCATCTTAAAGTCTGAGTTTCCACCTTAAAATTAATTGGTGTTAAGGGGAGTGACCCATAATCTTTATATGTCATAGACAATGTTTGTAAATTGATTTGGCAAGGAATAGGGTTCAAATCTTTCCGATTGCATTTATCCTAAAAAAATTATAAAGGGTACGTATTTGCTCAATTGCACTCTTATAACTTCACGTATGCATGTGAGGGAGAGTGTTATTATTATTGGCCACTGGCACGGAACAATATGAATTATTCTTTGTTTGAACCCTGCGTAATTTTCTAAAATCATTTTGTTCATAATTTATCAAATGAAGAATTAAGAGCAATCCACACGGATAAATGATGGTTAAAAAGAAAATATTACTAACAGGTAATCTAAGAATAAAGTAAAAAATGAATCAGTCAAAAGAATTTAACTAAAAAAAAAGAAACTAAAAATACAATTATTATTCAATTTAAACTTCCAGCAATTTCCATCATTATACAAAACATTGACTTTTGATGATGCCAAAATCGTCAAATCAGCCCAAATCCAAGCGATGATTGCTCCGGTGATTGCAAGGCCTGAAAATAAGAGAAAACACGTAAACTAAGCCGGGGCGGATCCGGCTAAAGGCCCCCGGCGTGAGAGTAAGTTCACAGTTTGTATGTGAGAAAACAAACTGACAGAGTTTTCCCAATGTAAAAAAGTCATGTACCTAATAATGAGCCATGGGGCTTGTATTTATAGGGATGGATTGATAGAATCCATGTTGAAGTGAACTTGTAAAGAGATAAGATATAATTCTAAGATAATTATATCTGTTAAGGAGTCCTTGTTTGACTTGAAGTGGTGTTGGTAATTATAATCCTGATTGGATCATTCTTGTATGTACAATCCTTGTTGAATAAGGACTGTATAACTGCTAGCCGGAACGCCGAGGAACATAAATGTTTTACCTCGGCCTTGGCGAATAGACCGAGGTAAATGATTCTGCTTCCTCGTCATTTGGAGATTGGCCGGCATGTATATATGCCGGGGTAAATGATTTTGTTTCCTCGTCACAGTGATGAAATGCCGAGGTAAGAACTTTTCTCTCTTCGTCACTTGCGACATGACGGCCCAAGCATGATGACATAAAGCCGAGGTAAACGTTCCTCGGAAAATGAGGAAGACCTTACTCGGCCCTGATACTTGGTTATTAGATAATATTCATGGCCCAATCCAATTGGGCCCAGCTCGAGCAAGCCCATGTTCGTATCTCGATTTATACCGTTCAGTGGCCCCCGACTTTCTAGCTCGGCTTAGGACGAGTAGAAAGTCTCCTCGTCCTCGGCTATGGGATACGAACAGGTTTGCCACGTGTCTTCGGTGTTGCTTCCTGCAATTGACGGTTGCGATTCTGATGATTACCTGGGGCCCCCCAGTCTTGTCACGCCTCGAAAACTGTTATATGCATTTAATTCTTGGGGCGCCTTACCCATTTTTTCTCTTTACCCATGGGTTTGACCCGATTAAGGGGTTATAAAAAGCTAAAACCCTTTCATTTCAATCTTTACAAACCCCATTTATTCGAGAGCAAAGGCAAGGTTCAGGCGACGAAACATTCCGGCGATCTCTATCTGTTCGAACCCAGTTTCCGGCGAACTCGATTCTTCCGGCGACGTTGCTTTCTGTTGCGATTCCGTCCATTCCTTCACACTCAGGTATGAAATTCTTTCCCCTCCCTGCATTTCGCTTTTGATTTCAAGTTTTCTAGGGTGTTTGGAAAGAATTTTGAATGTGTCAAGAAAAACGAACCGCCATTGTTGAAGAATGGAGCTTTTCTTCATGAATTCAAGTTTTTAACTTTCAAAACTTTCAATCTTTGATTTTCTTTTGGGTCTTGTTGAACACTTTTGAATATTGAACGAACTCCCCCTTTAATCTTTGATTCCCCTTAGACATGGCTCGTTCTTGGGATCATTCCCCCCGATTCCGTTATGGATATCACACTGGCAATCTAAGGGTCTATCGGAGAGAGAGGGGACCTTGGATGATGCTGACCTTGGATGAAATAAGCAAGCAATTAAGAGGTTATGGTCGGACTCGGTTATTCCTTCAATACCCACATTCCACAAGAATAGATAGGATTGAGTCCGGTTCACCCAACGTTATAGTTTTTGAGGATAGGGCTGAGATGATGGAGCACATCGAACTGTTCTACTCGGCCTCCAATCGCGAAATGCGTGAGCGTCTGAGAGGTACGGCTCCCTCCTCGGCCTTATGACATGACGAGGAGGGGAATCTCCCTTCCCCGTCCTAAAATCAGCCATTGACGAGGTAACTAACTTTGTCCCCTCGTCTTTATGCCGATATGACGGGAAGAGAAGGAGTACCCTCCTCGTCTACTCAAATAGTTGACGCCTTCGTGGAAGGTGCCCAAGCTGATGGTCGCTTGGTACGAAGAAGGGAAAGCCGAGGTAAACAAAGGGAGAGGGCTCCAAAGCCTGGGGATCCCATGATCGAGAAGTTATATTCCAAGTACGGGGTGGATAGAACCGAGTACAAGTTAACTTATATGGGCAAGCTTGACCTCAAGACTAATAAGGAGGAGTAGAACTTCTACTACAACCAAGATTATGTCCATCTTTATTTCAAACAGTTTCAACAGGGGCTTCGTCTTCCCTTGGACCCATTCATCAATGAATTTTTGGATGACGTTAGGGCAGTGCCGGCCAAGCTAGGAGCCAATGGCACTAGGGTTCTTGTGAGCATCATTGTCCTCTGCCGTAGCCTAGGTTTTGAGCCGACCATGGGTGCTTTCCGTCATTTCTACGTAGTCCAAGTTATCAAGGAGAGTTACCTCGTCGTCATCAGGAGTGCCTCCAAAAAACCCAAGCTGCTTCTCCCCATGTCTAGCAAAGTTGAAGGCTGGGATAACCACGTTATCCGGGTTGAGAGTCGTCAAGGTTGGGAGTTCCAGTCTCCTTGCAAGGATCCCACTTCCTCCTTTGCTGTCCAATAATATGAGTGGACCCAAGCTTTAATCAAGCGCTTAGAGGAGTTTGCCGAGGTAGGGCTACTCGACTGGAAGGCAGTTGAATCCTCGGATCATTACTATATCCAAGCGGGATTGATGCAGGGGCCAAAGGACGGGGTGGCTCCTCTCGTCACTGTCAAAAGAGGACGGCGTTTCAACGATTGGACGATACACCCCGGCCTCGTATTCCATGAAGATTGTACTAGGTGCAAGACCGACCGTCCCCGTGACCAATGTCTGGGAGAAATTAACGTTGTTGGATGTAAATATTTATCTTTGGTACTTGTAATTTTTGCATGCTAGTTCTCTCTGCTCGTACTTGACCATTTCTTCCTTGTCCTTACAGATTTAACCGCCGAGGAAGAAGCAGTCATAGCCATGGAGAGATTTAGTCCCCAGGAGCTGATAAAGAGAAAGAGGAAACAAAGCAAGAAGTCTGCTTTGGTGGAGAGGAAAGGTGAAACCAATGCTCGTAACCTGGTACTGAACATTCAAGGTGATAAACCCCTTCCCCTCAAACTGCACGAAGATGCTAATGCCGAGGGTACAGCATCCGAGGAACGGGTTGAGCCAATAACTGGAGATAGGCCTAACCCTCATGTTGAGGCCGAGGAGGTGGGAGCCGAGGAAACCAACCTTGTCCAAAGGAAATCTGGCTCCAAAAGAGCTCAAGCTGTTAGTGCCGAGGAGCCTGCGGCTAAGCGAGCAAGTGTTAGTGGGGCTTCCAATGTTGAGGCTCCTCCTCCCTTAACCATCCAGAATATCAAGACTGTTGAGGAGGCCGACGAGCTAGCTAAGAGCGTGGCCCTCAACGTTCCCCGTCTTAGGGGACTTCCTCTGCAAACTAGGGAGGGACCCTTAGTAAGATTGGGCCGAGCTCCAGTTCAGAGAGCTATGGACGAGGATGCCTACGATGCTCTTGTTAGAGAGGCTCCCAGCGAAGATACCTTGCTCTGTCACAAGGGGCTCTTAATCGCCGAGGTAAATGTCTTCTTTTCTTGGTCATTGATCTTGAGATTTGTTTACATTTCTAATATTGATTTTTCTTTCAGTTGGCTTCCGTCACGGCGTACGAGAATGTCTTAGCCAAGAAAAAAGCCAGACGCCTGAATGAGGCCAAGACCGCCCAAGCGAAGAGTGATACTGATAAGGCTTCCTTGGTTAAACTTTTGAAGGCCAAGGATGCTGAGCTCGTGGCGGCCAAGGCCAAAGTAGAGGCCGAAGTGAAGAGGGCCGAGGAAGAGAAGGTCAAGGCCGAGGAGCATCTCCGGCTTAAAGAAGAAGAGCTTGCCAAGGCAAAGACTGATAAGGCCGAGCTTCAAACAAAGGCCGATGAAGCTGAGGCCAAGTGCCGAGAAGCTAGCCTTCCTGTCAGGGAGGAGGAGGCCGTGGCGCGCTTCAAAGGGAGCTCGGCATTCAAGGAAGCCGTAAAGGCCAGCTCGGCCTTTCAAGATGCCGTGGATGAGCAAACGGCAACCATGTTTGAAGACGGGTATCTCCACCTTGCCCGTAGCATCCTGGCTGACCCTTCCACCGGCTTGGATATTAACAAAGTAGCCATGTTGATCTTCCGGGATCAATATAGCGAAGAAGTTAGGGCTCTCCACCACCTGGTCCCTTTTTCCGAAAGCAACTTGGAAATAATGGCAGCCAAGGATGCTCAAGCATGCAGGGAAGTGTGGAGGCCGGCCTCTGTCGTCCCCGATAATATCAAAGACTTGGTGGAGTCGATCCAGGATGCGAGAGAGCCTGAGGCCATGGAAGCTGAGGTGGAAGGAGAGGCCGAGAAGACTAATGCCCTTACTGAACAAACGGTCCTTCCTCCCCCCGGCTCCATTACTGAGGAGTGGCTTGAGAAGTCTTTTGATGACGAGCAGCAAACTTAGGATAGATTTTCTTTTATTTGCTTTTTGTAATAGACAGTAGGATTTGTAATTCTCTTTGAATGTCAATGAAAAATCCTTTTGTCATGATTCGTGTTATTTCAATAACTTGCTTATATTTTTGTATGCTAGGCAGAGGCACTAGACTTTAGAAGGTGGGATCCGAGGGGGGTTCCTCGCTCCCTAACTATTGAGCAAGTGGTTATGCCGGGGAAAAACTCCTCGGCTTTAACTGTACTCTAAGTTATCTAGGCCGAGGAAGGTTTCCTTGGCTTTGAATGTGTTATGATCCTGAATCAAGGCGAACCCTCGTTAGGATGTGTGGTAAGCCATAAGGACAAGGAGGACCCTTGGTCTTGGCTGTTGGTATCCTGAATCAAGGTGGACCCTTGATAGGATGTGTGGTAAGCCATTAGGCCAAGGAGGACCCTTGGTCTTGGCTGTTGGTATCCTGAATAAGGGTGGACCCTTGACAGGATGTGTGGTAAGCCATAAGGACAAGGAGGACCCTTGGTCTTGGCTGTTGGTATCCTAAATCAAGGTGGACCCTTGACAGGATGTGTGGTAAGCCATCAGGCCAAGGAGGACCCTTGGTCTTGGCTGTTGGTATCCTGAATCAAGGTGGACTCTTGACAGGATGTGTGGTAAGCCATCAGGCCAAGGAGGACCCTTGGTCTTGGCTGTTGGTATCCTGAATCAAGGTGGACCCTTGACAGGATGTGTGGTAAGCCATTAGGCCAAGGAGGACCCTTGGTCTTGGCTGTTGGTATCCTGAATCAAGGTGGACCCTTGACAGGATGTGTGGTAAGCCATCAGGCCAAGGAGGTCCCTTGGTCTTGGCTGTTGGTAATCCTAAATCAAGGCGGACCCTTGACAGGATGTGTGTTTCGAAGAGTCGGGGGTAAAATCCTCGTCTCCGGTGTCTGTATGAAGAGTTGATAGTTGCTTTGCATGCTGGGAGAAACTGCTTTCGTAAAACTGAAATGCGATTACATCGAACTGCAATACTATCAACTAACGAGAAATAAAAGACAGAAAATAAGAAACTACTCTACTGTAAAATAAACTAGACTAGTGATAATATTTTCTAAGGTTGTCGGAGTGCCACGGATGCTTGAGATCCTTCCCCTCCTTGGTCTTCAATCTGTAGGTCCCTTCTCGAATGACTTGAGTGATGATATAAGGTCCTTCCCAATTTAGGGAGAGCTTGTTCTGTTCTGCCTTCCGACCAGTAGCTTCAATTTTTCTAAGTACCCAATCGCCTACTTGGAATACTCTTCTGATGACCCTCTTGTCGTGGTATGCCTTGGTCCTTTGCTTGTAATTCACCATCCTCATCTGTGCAGCTAGTCATTTCTCATCTATCAGGTCCAGGTCTAGGAGCCTATTGACCTTGTTGACTTGCTCATCATAATGGGAATTTCTCACAGTAGGGATGGCCATCTCTGCTGGTTCCATAGCCTCAGAACCGAAGGTTAGTGCGAATGGGGTTTCCCCGGTTGGCCCCCGGGTGGTTGTGCGAACAGCCCATAAGGCTAGGGGAAGTTCGTCCAACCATCTACCCTCGCGTCCCTCAAGGTTCTTGGTAAGGGCGGTTAGGACCGGTTGTTTCTTTGCCGCCTTGGCCGTTGCCTTGTGGCCTGCTAACTGAAGATTTCGCATGGCGGACTTTTACCCTTCCCAACTCTGTAGTGAATGCTGTTGACAATTGCAGTCCATGATCAGAGACAATTGTATGTGGAAGGCCGAATCTGCACCAGATGTTGTCATGGACAAAGTTGATGGCGTTCTCTTCCGTTATCTTGGCTAATGCCTTGGCTTCTATCCACTTGGAGAAGTAATCAACAGCTACTATCACGTACTTGCAATTACCACGGGCGGGAGGGAAGGGTCCAATGATATCGATCCCCTACATATCAAATGGCCACGTAGGTATTACAAGTGTTTGCTCAACTGCCGGTAGTCTAGGAATGTCAGAGAATCTTTGGCACTTGTCACATTTTTTAACATAGGCGTGCGCGTCTTCCCTTAGGTTTGGCCAGTAGTAACCTAGCGATATGATCTTGTCAGCTAAGGTTCTGGCCCCCGGGTGTCCGCCGCAAACGCCTTCATGTACCTCTGCCAAGAGGTTCTCAATTTCCTTGGGATAGACACACCTTAGTAGGGGCTTCGTGAAAGATCTTCGGTAGAGGACTCCGCTAATTACCACGAACCTTGGAGACCTCTTCTTGATGAGTTTGGCTTGAGCTTCATCTTCAGGGAGTTTCTCCTTCTCAATGTATTCAACGTAGTCATCGATCCAGCATCTCTCCTCTCCATCTAAGAGCATGACTTGTAGTCTTTCGTACGCAGGTTCCTCGGCATAAACTACATATGGACTAGTCTTAGACACATCCATGGTTGCCAGTTTGGAGAGAACGTCTGCAACTTGGTTATCTTCCCTGCCAATTTGTTTGAGCTCGAAAAATTCCATCTTCTTCGTCATATCTAGGACCAGGTCTCTATACTTGGCAAGGGTGGGGTCTTGGGCATTATACTCTCCCTTTACTTGTTTGACAACGAGTTGGGAGTCGCAGAAAGCCGCCACCTTAGTTGCTCCATAGAAGGAGGCTAACTCAATGCCAAATATTAGAGCTTCATATTCAGCTTGATTATTAGAGGCAGGGAACTTGAAACGGATGGCGTCTTGCGTAGTATACTCTCCTTCTGGGCTTGCTAATACAATTCCCGCTCCGCTTCTTTCTTTTGTGGCCGATCCGTCCGTGTACAGGATCCAACAGTTGGGTGGGAGTTCAATGGGAGAGTCTTTATCCTCTGGTGCGTTTTGCTTCCGAGAGGTGGGGAGATGCTCACCCATAAAGGCAGTCTCGACCATGAAGTCAACCAAAGGCTGTGCCAGGAGGGTCTTCCTTGGTTGGTAAGTGATATCAAACTCGGTGAGAGCGATGGACCAATTAAGGAGACGTCCGGAGCCATCCAACTTATGTAGTATCTTCTTCAATGGTTCATTTGTGTATACGGTGATAGGATGTGCAGAAAAATAGGCACGTAATTTTCTTGAGGCGATGATTAGTGCGTACGCTATCTTCTCCACATTAAAGTATCTGCTTTCCACGTCGGACAGTGCCTTAGAGACATAGTAGACAGGCTTCTGAACTCCTTCGTCATTCCGAACTAAGACAGCTGCGACAACATAATCAGTGGCAGCTAGGAAGACATATAGCATCTCACCGGTAGTCGGACTGCTGAGCAAGGGAGGGGAGCCCAAGTACTTCTTCAACCGGAGGAATGCTTCAGAACATTCGAGAGTCCAGGAGAAGCTTTTGGTACCCTTCAATACCTTGAAGAAGGGCAGTGACTTTTCGACAGATTTGGCGATAAACCTCCCAAGGGCCGCTATTCTTCCATTTAGTCTTTGAACCTCCTTGATCGTGGTAGGTTCCTTCATATCCATGAGCGCCTTAATTTTTTCAGGAATGGCCTCTATTCCCCTTTGTGATACCATGAAGCCTAGGAATTTTCCAGCCGTTACTCCGAATACGCACTTGCTTGGGTTCAGCTTCATGTTGTTAGCTCGGAGGTTGTGGATTGTCTCTTCCAGGTCAGGAACGTGACTGCCTTTCTTGGTCTTTATGACCATGTCATCAATATAAGCTTCCATGTTGCGACCTATTTGGCTTGCAAAAACTCGATTCACCATCCGTTGGTATGTAGCACCCGCGTTCTTGAGCCCAAAAGGCATCATGATGTAACAGTAGTTTCCCCCAGGTGTTTGGAAGGCCGTCTTCTCAATGTCCTCTTCCACCATTTTTATCTGATGATAGCCTGAATAGGCATCTAGGAAGCTGAGAGTTTGGTGTCCAACAATGGAATCAACCAACTTGTCAATTCTAGGGAGAGGATAGCTGTCCTTGGGGCAGGCTTTGTTTAGATCAGTAAAGTCTATGCACATACGCCACTTCCCATTTTGCTTCTTCACCATAACTACGTTGGCCAACCAAACGGGGTACTTGACTTCACGAATTATTCGGCGCTAAGTAATTTACGCACCTCTTCTTTTATAGCTTCCTCCTTGTCCCTTGCAAAATTTCTCCTTGTCTCTGGGAGATAGTCTTTGCCAAAGGATCAACTTCCGGGCGGTGGAGGGCTACTTCTTCATTGATCCCCTCATATCTTCGACTCTCCAAGCAAAGACGTCAAGGCCCTTTTCAAGAGGGAGATGATTTTTCTTTCTCTTACGGAGATAATTGGCCCCCGAGCTTGATTTTTTGTTCAGGATAGTCAGGATTGATGACTACCTCTTCCAGTTCATCCACAGGCTTCATTTCAGGACTGTCACGGAATTCTAGAGACTCAATAATGATCTCTCTGATTCTTCTCCCTTCGTTGTCGTTCACGTTGAGGCCTTCTTCCTCCATAAGTTTATCAACATCGGGGAGATTGACCTTCCCTAGGTCGTGGTTGGCCCCCGAGTTCTAGCCGTTGAAGAGAGCAGGGTATTCCTTGGATACGGGCGGAACTACGCCTAGGTCATCTGCAATTTCTTGGACCATAGGTTCTTCCTCAGGTACAGGTAGGACTGTGCCTTGGCCATCTGCAATTTCTAGGACCACAGGTTTGTCCTCATCTGCAAGCACCTCACGAATATAGCTCATTCTGGAGCTAGTTTCGGTGGTTTTCTGAGATTTTGATATCTTGATGTTTTCCTCGGGGGTATCTATCTCCACACTCTTGGATTTCTTTCTGCTCTTCACGACATGTTCCAAGAAGTCTTTGGGGGTGGCCCTCACGCATCCAATCCCTGCCCGAGTGGGGAATTTAACTCGTTGGTGGGGAAGTGAGGCCACCATCCCAAGTTTAGCTTGACTTGGAATGCCTATGATCGCATGGTAATCACTAGTCAAATCCATGACTACGAAATTGACTGTGGCTTTGGCTAGGAAGGGATGATCACCGACTTCAAGTTCCAGCTCCACAGTTCCCTTGGCTCCCACCTTGTGATTGGTGAATCCTTCTAGCCTTCCATGATAGGGTTCCAACATGGTGTCTTTCAAGCCCATCTGTTGGAAGGCTGAATAATATAGGATGTCACGGGAGGCCCCCGTGTCAACGAGG
This sequence comes from Adenophora triphylla var. japonica, assembly GCA_022495995.1. Lineage (NCBI taxonomy): Eukaryota > Viridiplantae > Streptophyta > Magnoliopsida > Asterales > Campanulaceae > Adenophora > Adenophora triphylla. Next base: position 399,555 of record JAFEMH010000942.1, read on the forward strand.
AGTCTTTCGGATTCAACATTGTCTATTCGGCCTTTTATCACCAAGGGTTGTTCACGGGCTCGGCTTCCGGCCAACTCATTAGGAGAGAAACTAATGACCTCTTCTGCTTTATGGATCCAAGCAGGAACATGGTATACTTTGATCAGCTCGTGGATCTGGTCCCTTAGTTTTCTGGTAGAAGTTACCTCTTCCCGTATCACATGCAACTTGGCCCTAGGAGGCCTGCGGTCTTCATCCTCGCTTTTGTCGTCATCTTCACTTTCCTCTTCCTTCCGCTTCCGCTTGTTGTCTTTTTTCATGACATAACGATCTAACTTTCCCTCGTCGACCCATTTTTGAATTATTTTCTTGAGGGCCCAACAGCCATCAGTGGTGTGCCCGTGGTCTTTGTGAAAATCACAGTATTTGTTCATGTTACGAGGGAATTTTGGCTTATCAGTCATTGGATGGGGTGGAGGAAGGTTGACCAGCTGCATGATTTCAGAGATGGGTTTTGTAAGAGGAGTGAATTCAAGCTTCTCCGTGCTCCTTGTTTTATTTTTCCCTTTGGAACCCTTGCCGTTCCCATTATCATTACGCGATTGCACATCGCCTCTGTTTCTGTCTTGTCAGCTCCCCTTTTCTTTGTTTTGTCCTCATCCATGGAAATGGCATACGCTACCTTGTATAGTTCGGACTTTGTTTGAGGTTCCCGTGCTGAGAGTTCATAAACGAGGGGACCAGATTTTAGGCCAGAGTTGAAACAAACAATGACTTCCCTATCAGTGAGGCTCTCTTCAACCTGGTCTGCCATTTTTTGGAACCGATTATAATAGCTGAGGGTGGTCTCTCCCTTTCCCTGCTCAATGTTGGCCAAGTCGGCCAGCCTTATCTTCCTCTTACCAGCGGTAGCAAAGTGGTCCAAGAACATTCTCCTCATGCCTCTCCAAAGAATCGATGCTACCTCTTTTAAGCTCACGGAACCGGGACAAAGGCATTCTGAGAAGGTGCTCGCGAAAGCTTTACGGAAGCAGGTCATCGGCGGTGGTGAGGAGATTCATAGTTTGTTCAAAACTTTGCACGTGGTCTTTTGCATCAGTAGTGCCATTGTATTTTTCGAAATTAGGGAGCTTGAGGTGGGGATTAGGTGGAGCTGCAGTTATTCTCAAGGAGAATGGACGTGTTGCCCTGTCATAATCATCGTCATTGAACTTCTTTCCCCTCTCCATGTCATCCAGTCTTTGCTTCAACAGCTCCCATTGCTTGGTTTCCACTTCTTTGTCACTGCTTGAGCGGGTGCTTCGTTGGGAGCTTCTGACGGATTTGTCCTTGGGGCGATCATTCACCCTACTGTGCATCGCGTCATGTCGGTGTCTGTCCCGTTTGGAAGGGGCCTTATCACGCTTCAATTCCAGGTCTTGGCCACCAAGTATCATCCTGTACGGTTCCGGGGTCCTTGGCTTAGCAAATTCACGAACACGGGGACGGGGAGAATCCCGACGATGCCGGGGAAGAGGAGAATCATGGCGGGATCGACGAGGACGAGGAGAATTTAGATGCCGGGGTGCTATGACTAGACGAGGTGGTGACATTCGCCTGTTTAGGCTGAGCCTCGTCCTTAGGTCCCTTGAGTTCACCTCCTCTTCCCTGGGAGTCAATTGGCTTCCCAAGTCAACCACCTGATCCCTCTTCTTACCGTCATGCCAGGACGGGTAGGTTCCTGGGTGGTAATTCAGCGGTCTTGAGGAGAGGAGCTCGTTGCTCACCTTGTCCCTTTTCGAGGGGTTGCCACGAGATGGCCTAATAAATTCAGCCATGGAATGCTCTGGGTCCAATTGCAAAAGAGCAGCCTGTGTTTCATACATTCTTTGCAATGTCTCCATTTGCCTATGTAACAAAGAGCGTCGGTCAATGGGTTGACTTCCTCTGCTTGGACCGCGTCGGCATTCTTTGTTTTCTTCCTTCCCACTTGCTTTCGCGGGCACGAGTAGGACGAGGAAGCTCGGCGCCTTCTCCTCGGCATTCACCCGACCCTTGGAACGAAGGGTCATGGAGAGGGAGGAGGGGCATGCGGGCCGAGGTAGAGGAGGAGGAGGAGGAGGCAGCTCCTCGGCTCCGGTGTTCGCCCCATTCACCTGGGTTGGATCCTCAGCCGTAACACTCGTAAACTGTCCTTCCATTGTGAGTCAACAGCAAATTACCAAGTGTAAATTTTCCAAAAACCACAATTTCAACAGAACCAAATTTATGGCCAAAATTAGGGCAAATTTTGACCACAAACAAACAGCTAATTGTGATTTTTTCAACACCAAAGAATTCAAGCCAAACTGGGGCGGAATTTCACGCTAAAAACGCCTCTAACGGAATCTGGGTAAATTCCGGTTGAAATTTGCAGATTCCGGCAATTTCAAGAACAGAGCCCAAACGATTCCAAAAATTCCGCTCAATGAGAGAAAAAGTCCGGCAAGAAAATTGGCTTTTAGCGAGCGTTTTCCAGGCAAACAAAGGGTGTTTGAATCGATTTCCCGGCAATGGAACCTATTGATGATGCCAAAATCGTCAAATCAGCCCAAATCCAAGCGATGATTGCTCCGGTGATTGCAAGGCCTGAAAATAAGAGAAAACACGTAAACTAAGCCGGGGCGGATCCGGCTAAAGGCCCTCCGGCGTGAGAGTAAGTTCACGGTTTGTATGTGAGAAAACAATCTGACAGAGTTTTCCCAATGTAAAAAGTCACGTACCTAATAATGAGCCATGGGGCTTGTATTTATAGGGATGGATTGATAGAATCCATGTTGAAGTAAACTTGTAAAGAGATAAGATATAATTCTAAGAGAATTATATCTGTTAAGGAGTCCTTGTTTGACTTGAAGTGGTGTTGGTAATTATAATCCTGATTGGATCATTCTTGTATGTACAATCCTTATTGAATAAGGACTGTATAACTACTAGCCGGAACGCCGAGGAACATAAATGTTTTACCTCGGCCTTGGCGAATAGACCGAGGTAAATGATTCTGCTTCCTCGTCATTTGGAGATTGGCCGGCATGTATATATGCCGGGGTAAATGATTTTGTTTCCTCGTCACAGTGATGAAATGCCGAGGTAAGAACTTTTCTCTCTTCGTCACTTGCGACATGACGGCCCAAGCATGATGACATAAAGCCGAGGTAAACGTTCCTCGGCAAACGAGGAAGACCTTACTCGGCCCCGATACTTGGTTATTAGATAATATTCATGGCCCAATCCAATTGGGCCCAGCTCGAGCAAGCCCATGTTCGTATCTCAATTTATACCGTTCAACTTTGATTTCATTAAACAATTTAGTAGATAGCAATAGACCAAATTCATATGTACTGTATTGTGAAAGAGAAGTAACAAAGCCAATTCTACTTAACTAATTTAACAGAAAATGTCCATTCAATTGGGTTTCACCTCTTTGGGGTGAATAAACTAAGAATACATGAAGAAATTCAGAAGGGCAAAGTGGGACAGAAAGAGGGGGAGGGAGAAGGGGGTTGAATTTTTGGGGTTGTGAGAAAGTTCTACCAGATGTGGGGTGGGGTGGCTCAACTGATAACTGTTGGTGAACTGCTGTACCCAACTGTTGTGAACTGCTCTAGAGGAGAGATTTGGAAATTCAATCCTAACCCCTCCTTGTCTTTTTTAAAATCAAATCCTGACCACTCTTTGTGTGGCGGTTAAAATCCATCATTATTGTAATATCATTATTGTAATATAGATAAATAAAGAAAAAAGTGAGCCAAGAAAAAATTAAGTACATGACCTTTATTACTGAATACATCATTCAAATTCATGATAAAACAACATTAATCCACATTGAGATTAATTGGAATAGCTTTAAGTGAAACAGCCTTTTTTATGGTAAGTCCAAATTTATCCCTCATATCCATATCTTTACCCTCCATCTCTCCTTCAAGCTTCCATTCAAAGGATTTAACTAAAGACCCTAACATAAGATGCAACATTTTATGTGCAAGAGGCAATCCAGGACAAATTCTCCGTCCCGCACCAAACGGAATCAACTCAAAATCCTGTCCCTTAAAATCAATTCCGTTATCTAAAAATCTCTCCGGTTTAAATGATTCTGGCTCGGACCATACACTTGGATCACGGCCAATGGCCCACACATTTACGAGTATTTGTGCATTTTTGGGTACGGTTAAGTGTCTGATCTCAACATTTGCATCGGCTTTGCGAGGGATTAGAAAAGGAGCAGGTGGATGTAGTCGGAGGGTTTCTTTAACTACAGCTTGCAAGTAGGGTAGTTTTGGAATATCGGATTCTTCTATGATCGCGCCATCTTGGCCGGTGACTTGATTCAGTTCGGACCGAGCTTTTGCCATTTTTTCGGGGTCGTGTATTAGCTCACTCATCGCCCATTCTATTGTACTTGAAGTTGTATCCGTCCCTGCAATAAACAAGTCCTGCAATTTGGTGGTTATGCAAAATTAGACCAATTCACAGAGCATAAAATTTTGTATAAGAATTTTATTTTGGGAGCAGAGTAATTTGGAATTGTTAGAGATATTATCCTATATCGAAAATTGACAAATCTGACCTATAACATATAAAGATCTTGGGCTACTCCCCTTAAAACTATTTGTTTTTAAGTTGAAACCTCAAACTTCGGTATCAGAGTTGACTCGCTGTACCTTTGGCAAAGCATGGATGTTTCGATTCCAGAATATATGAAATAATCGTAATGAAATTTTAAAATTATACTAGTTATATAGAAACTCACCATAACCAAGTTTCTAAGCTCATCATGGCTCAATTCAGACTCTTCCTTCAGATGAAGATTAAGCATAGAATCCAAAGCATCATTACATCTCAAAGAAGAACCTCTTTCTTGAATCCGTTGTTCAATAATCCGATCAAGTATCCCAAACAATCTCCGAAAACAATTCGTCGATTTTCTCCGAATACCTTGCAGATCAAACCGTTGAATTGCCGGAAAATAATCAGCAAAGTTAGCTTTCCCACCATTCTCCATCAAAGCCCACATAGTATCCTTAAAATCTTGAGAAGAAACCGAATCATGCCGGGCCAAATCAAATGAGAAAAAGAAGTTTGATAACAAGTTAAGTGTTGTAGTATGTCCAACTCCACCAATATCAATGGCTTCACCCTTTAAACAACACTCTTGAGCATAGTCAAGAAGGTCATTTAATACTTTTTTCCTTAGGCCTTGACTTTCATCTAGCCGGTTTGTCGCGAAAACTTGTTCTTTGCATATTTTCCGGTGACTTTTCCATAGTGTTCCGACGGGGAGCCACACGATTGAGTTGTCTAGGTAGCTTAAGGTGTTGGCTGCTGCGGACGGAGATCGGCTTGAGAAGGTTAAATCATGTTTTTGTAGCATTTCTTTGGCTATTTTGGGGGAGGAAACTACTATGGTTGTTTTGCTTCCTAGTTTGAGGGACATTAAGGGGCCATGTGTTTTGGAGAGTTTTGCTAGTGTTTGATGGGGTTGGGGGCCTAATTGAAAGATGTTTCCGATAATCGGATAAGGGTAGGGGCCGGGCGGTGGTGGTTTTGTGGTGGTCGTTGTGGCGGATTTACGACGGTATAAGGTGGTGGTGAGGATGAAAATAGAGGTCCATGTGATTGATAGAATGACCAAAATAGTTGTGTACTCCATTTGGACCGTGCCCCTCTCTCTCTCTCTCTCCCTCTCACGATCTTTACAAACTTATAATACTTTCACCCAACTCTCAGAATAATATTTTTACTTTTTTTCCTTAATAATCTTTAAAAAATATTTATAAATTCATTTAATTATCATATATGTAAATCTAAATTTTTTCATTGATAGTATTTATAATGTTACATCGAAATAAATTATAAATTTTATTCAAATATATTATTAATTAACATATACTATTACTTAAATTTTATTCACGCAACAATGAAATATCATTCTGAAACGGAGGGAGTAATGAGATAAATTAGTTTTCATCTAGAAAAAAATTAGTTTGGTCAACTTGGTTTAATTTCCACCACATATATTTATTTGAGAAAAAGTAATTATTATTTTAAAGAAATTTTAAAACATACTTCTGATAAGGTTTTAAAAATACTATCTATATTTATTGTTTTATTAAATTAACATAAATTATTATTCAAAATTTTATTGAAAATTGATAATTCAAAATAAAGTAAGACTATGGGATAAATGGTTCTTTTTTTTTAAAAAAAAACAAAGAATGGAGGGGTTACTAATGTCGTTTTCGCCTATGGTCAACTATTGGTAGATTTTTCCACAAAGGATGCACAATTTATTCAATAGCTTTAACTTTTTTCAACATGTAAGTTGAGACTATATGTTTCTAATTTTTTTTTTTTGTTTTTTCAATTCATCACATTAATAAAGTTTCGGAACGATACGTATCAGTCGAATGCTCATCCTAAAACAGAGAAATTTTTGAATCCGTACAATCACTAAATGCATTTTTAACACTTTCAGGTGTTACTCATGTAATACATTAAGTTATTTATTAATAAAAAACCTCAATTTCAAAAAAAAAAAAAACTATCCGCAAGAAAAGAGTTTAAAACATCTCCAATAGTAATGTATGACCCTATACCAAATCTCCAACTAATACTTTTAATAACAATGACTGTGGGGACCCCGACCCGGAACCTACACGTTGTTTTGGTCAAATTTCGACAAGTGATTGTAAATAACCAAATATTTCAAGGAAAGAATTGGGTGAATTGGAATATAGATTTGTGTGTATAATCAAAATGAAAATGACAAAGGATTTTAACGAGGAAAGCCCTTGAACAACTCGTTCGCCGGCATAAAACCTCGGGAGGTTTTGGAAGACCTACCTTGACCAAAAAGTTTACTAAGATTCGTAGGTAGCTTACAAAAATAATGAGCATATACGAGGGAGAGTGAGACTCGTGAAGACCGTGTGTGAATTACATGTGCTGATCTCCCTTTTATACCTCTACAAAGGCTAAATACAAGATAAGATCAATCCCTAAGATTTCGGTAAGGTTGTTGTTTGTTGAGAGAAACTCGGCAGTTGGTGGAGAGTCGTGGTTGAACTGGTATGCGCATATGGCTCCTAAAAAATAGCAACCGCAAAACTGCTCCCAAGTTGGTCCAGCTTCAAGATGTTGATGAAGACGTCGAGCCAAGATGTCGGTCCAAGATGTGAACTCAACATGTAAAGTCAACATGTAAAAAGTCAACTTGTGGACCAAGTTGTAGACCAAGTTGTGGAGGTCAAGTTGTAGAGGTCAAGTTGCAGAGATCAGGATACTGAGGCGTCTTGACATGTTGACCTGCTTAAGATGCCAACCATATACATATAGTGAAAAATCCGTCCCCAACAATTGCCCCCAAAATTTCTTGAATCGGAGAAAACTTGGAGATTCAAGGAATTTTAAAACTGCTACTCTCCCCATCGATATTAAGGAAGCGGTTGATTACGCCAAAGAGTTGTCCAACACATTGAGAACCTATAAACGAAGCTTGATAGAAACCAAGATAAAGTTTTAAGAAACATTAGTTAAGATGTTTTGAAATTTGGAATGTTAGATGAGGGTTGGTCCTCAAGATTTTTATATTTGATTTGGCACGTCTTTGAGAGACACTTTGTTTGTTCTTTAGATAACATGTAAATGTTATAAACCGTAGGTAACATGAAAATGTTACAACCAATAGTTCACAACTTGAATAAGTGTGAAAACGTGCGCCCAGGCGAAGGTGTCGAAACCTTAATTCGTTTGAAGAAATAGAACAAGTATCAGCCGTCCTGGCGTTTCAACATGTTCTATCCCTCTCCAGCTAAAGTTTCAACATGTATCGCATGGCGTGTCAACATGTTGAAATTCTTCTTCAGGTCCAAACATGTATCGCCCGCCCTGGCGTGTCAACATGTTTGACTGCTCCGGCTTAGGTCTCAACATGTATCGGCCCGTCTGGCGTGTCAACATGTTGAGCCTTTCTTCCCCAGGTTCAAACATGTATCAGCCGTACTGGCGTGTCAACATGTTTGACCTGCTCAACCCAGGTCTCAACATGTATCGGCCCGTGCTTGGCGTGTCAACATGTTGAGCCTTTCTTCCCCAGGTTCAAACATGTATCAGCCGTACTGGCGTGTCAACATGTTTGACCTGCTCCAGCTTAGGTCTCAACATGTATCAGCCGTACTGGCGTGTCAACATGTTGAGCCTTTCTTCCCGTGTTCAAACATGTATCGGCCTGCATGCGGCGTGTCAACATGTTTGACCTGCTCCAGCTTAGGTCTCAACATGTATCAGCCGTACTGGCGTGTCAACATGTTGAACCTAAGCTGTTTGTTCAAGTTGTATACCTTGCAAAACAAATTCATGTTAGGATTGGGTGTTAGCTTTACCCCTCCGATGCTTAAGTCAGTAAGAATTTTTAGCATAAAATAAGAATTGACAAACCTAAATAAATGACTTGACAAAATTTAAATCATACCTGTTTTCGGAGTTTGCTTTTATGAAAAAATGACAACTTACATGGAATACAACTTGAGGTACTGTTTTGCTAACATTTTGACACGTTGAAGATAGGTGGTCATCTTTTCTCATTTTGTCAGCCTCATTGTGGTTATTTTAGGACTATGAGCTTATCTTCTTCCAGTCTGATGAACTTAACAGCTCTCGTCCTGACATCTTCAAGTCTCTTGCATGGAATCATGACCAATTCGTCATAATAAGGTGATCCCTTCTTCAAGCCCAATCTGAATGCCTCGGTGGCTGTGGACATGTTCAAGTTGGGGATAGTCACTGCCTCTTTGTTGAACCTGTTCAAATAGTCTTTCAAGCTTTCGTCAGGTTGTTGCACCACCCTGTAGAGGTCACTAGTTAGTTTCTCAAAAGCTCTATTACATGAAAATTGATTCACAAACATATTGACTAATTGAGAATAAGATGATATAGAGTTTAGGGATAGGCCGGTTAGCCATTTCAAAGCTGGTCCAGACAAGGTGGAACCAAAGCCCCTACAAAGACAGGCTTCTTTGAAGATTGAAGGAATGCTGATAATGTCCATTAATTCTTGGTATAGCAACACATGCTCCACTGGATCTGTGCTCCCGTCGTACTTCTTCATGTGGGGCACTGCAAATCTCTTCGGGATCTCCATGTTGGCTATCGCTGGAACAAAGCGAGACTCATTATAACAAGTTGGAGAAGCTTGATGATAAGGCAAGGTAACTCCAGGCACATTCCTAATCATCTCTTTGATCCGCTGCAACTCTCTAGCAACTTGACTTTCTGCAAAAGTGTTAGCATAAAATTGAGAAGAAGAGTGATCAAATGCATTATAAAAACTCCCTGTTTGTCCTAAAGACGGAGTGGCATAAGTATAGAAAGATGTTGGCACAGGTTGGCTGAATGCGAACGTGTGACCATGTTGGGCAACTTGACTAGTTGTCACAGTTGTACTATCGATGCATCTTGCACTCGCCATGGGGATGTCTCCAAGATTGCCCCGGTGCACTGCACCAAAAAGAGTTCTAGGAAATAAAGGCGATAATGGAGTTACAACTTGAGGCTCAACTTGATTCCCTTTTCGAGACTCTCAATTGCATTGAAAATCATAGTATTGGTATCCCTGCCGAGCATCCATTCGCTTATTCAGTTCATTCAACATTGTTGCCATATTAGTCACGAAACCAAAATTGATTTCGTACGCGGTCGTCTCTCGAGGTGCATCTTGCCCCCCAGTCGCCTTGCCCCCAGCCGCGGAGGTTACTGAGGTTACCTGACCGGAAGTTGGATTGACCATTTTGATGTTCTAAACAAATCTAAAAAACCAAAGTTCCCACGGACGGCGCCAAATTGTTTTGGTCAAATTTCGACAAGTGATTGTAAATAACCAAATATTTCAAGGAAAGAATTGGGTGAATTGGAATATAGATTTGTGTGTATAATCAAAATGAAAATGACAAAGGATTTTAACGAGGAAAGCCCTTGAACAACTCGTTCGCCGGCATAAAACCTCGGGAGGTTTTGGAAGACCTACCTTGACCAAAAAGTTTACTAAGATTCGTAGGTAGCTTACAAAAATAATGAGCATATACGAGGGAGAGTGAGACTCGTGAAGACCGTGTGTGAATTACATGTGCTGATCTCCCTTTTATACCTCTACAAAGGCTAAATACAAGATAAGATCAATCCCTAAGATTTCGGTAAGGTTGTTGTTTGTTGAGAGAAACTCGGCAGTTGGTGGAGAGTCGTGGTTGAACTGGTATGCGCATATGGCTCCTAAAAAATAGCAACCGCAAAACTGCTCCCAAGTTGGTCCAGCTTCAAGATGTTGATGAAGACGTCGAGCCAAGATGTCGGTCCAAGATGTGAACTCAACATGTAAAGTCAACATGTAAAAAGTCAACTTGTGGACCAAGTTGTAGACCAAGTTGTGGAGGTCAAGTTGTAGAGGTCAAGTTGCAGAGATCAGGATACTGAGGCGTCTTGACATGTTGACCTGCTTAAGATGCCAACCATATACATATAGTGAAAAATCCGTCCCCAACACACGTGTCCCGAGTTGGTGCGTCCCCAAACTAACCCAAATAAACATTAAACTTTTAAAACTTTACTTTGACTTTCAAACATGAACATGAATAACATAACATTTCAAAAGAACTCCACTCTACTCCACATCGGAGGAGGAGATAACTAACTTTGAAAATAGTTAACTGTTTAGTTACAAAAGATTTAAGGTTATGACGTAGAGTTTAAGGTTTATAATTACAAACTCCAAGAATGGAATTACCAAAAACAATTTATACGTCACCCTAAACATACCCTGACAATACCCAAAAGATTACTCCAAACTCCTCTCCGTCCTTACTTGGGCGGTCCTCCTGTCTCGGGATCTAAAACAGTAAAGGGAGAGGGGTGAGAATAAATCTCAAGAAGCTATTATGGATGCAAAGAATATGCCAAATAAATGCAACATATAACAAGTCACACATAACACATTGGGAAAGCTATAAACACATTCCATTACCTTGGTTTTACCTTTTCCCGTCCGAACAAGAGTCGTACAACATTGGGTATAATAATACTCCAATTTCGGTGAGCTGCTTAAGCAATACTCACGTCTTATAAGACCCGTTTTTCGTGGAACCATATAAGACAGTAGCAACTCGTAAGGCTTTTGGCTCAATACAGACGCTATAACCCCAACCGTGGCCACGTGGAGGGGACGGTCACGAGATATAACATAATCCGATCATATTAGGTCACACTTCCATAATTGATCGTATTACATTATACCCCCAACGTCACCGACTCACACATAATCAAGCACATAATAGACACTTGAATAAAATCCACAAAAAGGGATAACAACATATCAACATGGTAAACTATACTCATGTCCAACCAATATCATAGTGCAACATTTATTCGATACACTATGCAATAGAAACAATGTATATGAACTCAATGTAAGGCAAGGAAGTAGCATAAATCCATCCTACAAAGTCATTATACAATAATACATAACCTCTTGAAAGGTCTAAGGGGAATCTACCAAGTTGGGATCATAATTGTTTAGTTACTAAACTAGTTTATCTAACGTTTTCCAAGCAACATTTCAGGCACTTCCACTATTCCATTTTAATCACTTAGAACGTCATTGTGAAGCCAAAGTATTCTACTTTAATCTAGGTTAAAAGGATTTCATTATGGTTCGAGTTTGATTAGGTTTGAATAGCTATAAAGTTGAGGTGAGAAAATCTGGCCAGGGGACGACTCGTCCCCCAGGGCACGACTCGTCCCCACTTTACCCCCCACTGAACCTGGCGTCCCCCCTTAGGTCACGACTTCCCTTCGTCCAAGGGACGACTCGTCCCTCGGCCCAGAATTTGCACAAACAGCAGTAACAACAACAATGGCTCTAAAATCCCAAGATTCCAACCAAATGCATCCTAAGTTATGAACCTAAAGGGCATTTCCAACTTGGGTAACTTTAATCTACTCCTTTAACTCCATGAAATCAAGTCTTAAACCTAGATCCATTCAACTTCCATAACTCACAATATTTCTACAAACCCATCAAGGTTCTAAATCAACACATTCAACTCCCAATAGGTTTCCCAAGCAAGAAATCACCACATAAGAACAAGAATCACAAGAAATATTCATGAGCATTCATGAGAAGAGAAGTCATAACAACTCACTTGGATTTTAGAAGGAAATGCTTGATCTTTCTAGCTAGAAGGTTTCCTCTAGATCACCCAACTTCAATGGAGCTCTAGGACTTGAATTTTGGTGAAGAAAGTCTTGGATTTCCAAAGCTTGTGCAAAGGCTTCAATTGTGTCCCTTAGTTCTTCCTAGGTTGAAGATGAGTAGTGAATGAGGAATGAAGGGGAAGGGGGGAAGGGAGTAGGAGGAAGTAAGGGATGGACACTTGGCATGAAGGAGGAAGTTCCTACAAATTGGCCCCCCCCATGGAACTATCTATCTAGGCTTTCACCCAACCCAAATAAATTAATTTAAATCTTTATCCCATTAATTTATTCTACTCATTTAACCTCCCCACATTATTTATCATTTTCCCATTTTTATTATTATCCAAGTTTATTTATTTAATGTCCAATAAATTCTTATAAGATTCTAAATTTATTTCTCACCCAATTTATCTAAATTTAAGAATTTAATGGACATAATTGAACACATAAAGCTAGCATGAATATTAAAAGCATATAATTAAATATTAAAATGAGTGCCTAGGGTTGGGGTCGTCACACTCACTCCCCCTTAAAGAAAATTCGACCCGAATTTTAAAAAGGAAACTTACTTGGATTTTCAAACAACCACGGGTATTTCGCTCTCATCTCCGACTCTAGCTCCCACGTCGCTTCCTCTACGGTGTGATTCTTCCAAAGGACTTTTACTATCGGGATACTCTTGGTTCTCAACTCTTTAACTTGGAACTCTAGGACTCTTAATGGCTCTTCAACATACGACATGTCCGCTTGGACATCATCGGGAGGAGAGCTCAAAACATGGGAGGGGTCATGACAATACTTCCTAAGCATAGAAACGTGGAACACATCATGAAGCAAAGAGAAAGACGGAGGCAACGCTAACCGGTAAGCCAATTCCCCTATCTTCTCTAGAATCTCAAACGGTCCTACAAATCTCGGAGCCAACTTACCCTTATTCCCAAACCTTTTAATCCCCGTCCTCGGAGAGACCTTCAAGAATACAAAGTCACCAACCCGAAATGATAAATCCCGCCTTCTATTGTCGGCGTAGCTTTTCTGTCGACTCTGAGCGGTCTTCAATCTATCCCGAATCACTTTGATCTTCTCCGTAGAATCTCGAACCAAATCCGGACCCCAAAGTCTCGCTTCACCAACCTCGTCCCAACACATCGGAGATCGACACTTCCTACCATACAACGCCTCATACGGAGCCATCTCAATACCGGGGTCGATAATCGTTGTTGTAAGCAAACTCCACTAAAGGTAGATGATCCTCCCAAGATAATTGGAAATCCATCACACAAGCTCGTAACATATCCTCAAGTATCTGAATAGTTCTCTCTGACTGACCATCGGTTTGAGGATGAAACGCCGTACTAAAACACAACTTAGAACCCAAAGCTTCATGCAATGCTCTCCAAAATCTAGATGTAAACCTCGGATCTCTGTCGGAAACAATACTAACCGGAACCCCGTGAAGTCTTACAATCTCCTTCAAATACAACTGGGCTAACTTCTCCAACGAAAACTTAGTTGACACCGGAAGAAAATGAGCCGACTTCGTCAACCGATCCACGATAACCCATATAGCATCCATCTTCTTCGCGGTGAGAGGCAAACCCGAAACAAAATCCATCGAGATCCCTTCCCATTTCCATTCCGGAATATCCAATGGTTGAAGTAGTCCTGCCGGTCTTTGATGTTCTGCCTTAATCTGTTGACAAGTCAAACACTTAGATACATAATCCGCTATTTCCCTTTTCATTCCATTCCACCAATATCCACGCTTCAAATCTTGATACATTTTGGTACTCCCCGGATGAATCGCAAACTTGGATTTATGGCCATCCTCTAAAACACGCTTCTTGATTTCCGGCGATGACGGAACGCAAATTCTCCCTTGGAAGGTTAAAATCCCATCTCGATTCAAAGCAAAATCCCCGGCTTTCCCCTCTTGCACTTGATCACAAATTTTCTTCAATTCCGGATCTTCTTGTTGAGCTTCCTTCAAATCACCATACAATGTCGGAACGGCTCGAACATTCGTAACTATCACTTCACTCTCCAACTCCCGAGAACTCAAGGCTGTCACATACGCCTTTCGGCTAATCGCATCGGCCACCACATTGGCCTTCCCCGGATGATAGGATATGACACAATCAAAATCCTTCAAAAACTCTAACCATCTTCTTTGCCGGTTGTTCAACTCCTTTTGGGTAAATAGGTACTTCAAACTCTTATGATCGGTGAAAATCTCGAATTTCGCTCCGTAAAGATAATGCTTCCACTTATGCAACGCAAATACAATCGCCGCCAATTCCATATCATGAGTAGGATAATTCTGTTCCGCCGGTGATAACTTCCTAGAGGCATACGCAATAACCTTCCCATTCTGCATCAACACACATCCCAAACCCGCCTTCGAGGCATCACTATAAATAACAAAATTCTCGCAACCACTCGGAAGGGTAAGAACCGGAGCCGTCGTCAACCTCTTCTTTAATTCATCAAAACTTGCTTCACACTTGGAATCCCACACAAACAATACATCTTTCCGAGTCAATCTAGTCAACGGAGTAGCAATCCGAGAAAACCCCTCAATGAACCTCCGATAGTACCCCGCCAAACCAAGAAAACTACGGACTTCGGTCACGGTCGAAGGTTGCTTCCAATTAATCACGGCTTCAATCTTCGAAGGATCCACGGAAATCCCCGAACTCGACACAACATGCCCCAAGAAAGAAATCTGCTCAAGCCAAAACTCGCACTTACTGAACTTAGCATACAACTGCTTCTCACGAAGAACGGACAAGACAATCCTCAAATGATTCTCATGCTCTTCCCGGGACTTAGAATACACCAGAATATCATCAATAAAGACCACCACAAAACTATCAAGATAAGGCTTGAAAACACGGTTCATCATATCCATAAACACTGCTGGAGCATTAGTCAACCCAAACGGCATCACCACAAACTCATAATGACCATATCTAGTACGGAAAGCTGTCTTAGCAACATCATCCGGTCTAATCTTCAACTGATGGTATCCGCTTCTCAAATCAAGCTTTGAGTAGATAACGGAACCTTGGAGTTGGTCAAACAAATCATCTATATGCGGAAGAGGATACTTATTCTTAATAGTGGCTTGGTTCAACAAACGATAGTCAATACACAATCGTAAGGTACCATCCTTCTTCCTAACAAACAAGACCGGTGCTCCCCACGGAGACACACTAGGACGAATAAAACCTCGGTCTAACAATTCTTGCAATTGGACCTTCAACTCTTTTAACTCGGCCGGAGCCATTCTATAGGGTGCTTTAGAGATAGGAGCGGTACCGGGTACTAAGTCAATACAAAACTCTATCTCACGATCCGGAGGCATAGAGTACTCACTAGAGAACACATCACTAAATTCATTCACAACCGGAACATGAGCTAATTCGGGAGACTTCTTATTGGAATCTACCACATAAGCTAAGTAACCCGTACACCCCTTAGATAGCATCTTTCTAGCTTTTAAGGCGAAATAACATGTAACCCGAATATAGATTTATCGGCATCAAATATAAATGTAGGCACATCGTGCATAGCAAATGAGACTCGCTTCCTACGACAGTCTACCAAAGCATGGCACTGACTCAACCAATCCATACCAAGGATCACATCAAAATCACGGATTGGTAACTCGACCAAATCCACCGGCCATACATGCCCACATATAGTCACATCACAGCCACGATATATCAACGAAGATTCAAGGCTCTCTCCCATAGGAGTAGAGACCTCTAACACATGAGGCATAGATTCGGGCAAGATATGCAATGAGAATGCAAAATGAGACGCCACAAATGAATGGGAAGACCGGGATCTATAAGAATGCGGGCCTTAACTCCTGAGACAGAACTATACCTCTAATGACGGCATTAGGATCAACCTCTCCTCGACCCAAAGCAAACACACGACCTTGGACTTTATCCTTAGGTTTCCCATCAACATCTCTCTTCACACCACTACCTTGACCCCGAATCCGGCACTCCGTCGCTTGCTTATTCTGTAACTTGGGACAATTCCTCCCGAAATGGCCCGGCGATCCACACTCCAAACACTTGCCTTGTTTGCTCCAACATTTGTCTTCTAATGCCCTATCCTCTTGCAAAACCCACATGTCGTCCCAAACCGACCGGGAGTCGCACGATTTGCCGGAGCCGCCACATGACCTCCTCGATTCGCTCCCTGGGTAAAAGTCCTCTGGCCGCACTCTCTATTCCGTCCCGATCCGACCCCGAAATCTGTTCCCTGCTTCCTCCTTCATTCTTACCACGATGCTCCTCTATGTCGTTCTCAATCCGGTACGCCATATTCACCGCCGCTTGGAAATTGGCGAAGTTATGCGTCAACAACCGCTTCCGAAACTCAACTCTTAAACCTTTCACAAACCGGTAAACTCGCCTCTCCTCATCGGCACCAAATGGGGACAATATCGGGCCAACTCTGTGAACTTCGCTGAATACTGCGCTACTGTCATGGTCCCTTGCTCTAGCTTCAGGAACTCGCCTTCTTTCTTGTCTCTAGTGACCATCGGCACAAAGTGATCTCGGAACTTGAGCGTGAAGTTCTCCCACGTCTGCGGTGTCAAATCTCGGTCCCAACCATCCTTTACCACTTGCCACCAATGCTCCGCTGGTCCTTCCAATTTGAAAACGGCGCATCTCACTTTCTCCGCATCCGTACTCTCCATAGCTGCGAAAATCTTGTTCATAGCCTCAAGCCACCTCTCAGCCTTCACCGGATCCGGATCTCCGTTGAAGCTAGGAGGAGACATCTTCACGAAGTTCTCCAACCAATGTTGCCCTTGTCTGCCTAGATTCTCGATTCAAATTCGATTCTCGAGTTGCCATATGCCGAAGGAACCCTAACATGTCCATCATCTCTGCGTTCGGATTACCAACACCACCCAAACCTGCATTCGGATCACCTTCATTTCCCGCCATTACAACAAACTCCTGCATTAAACACTCGACGTCGGCTACCACACACTCTCACTCGCCTAGACTCTACCCAAGAATTGTAACCGAGCTCTGATACCAACTGTGGGGACCCCGACCCGGAACCTACACGTGTCCCGAGTTGGTGCGTCCCCAAACTAACCCAAATAAACATTAAACTTTTAAAACTTTACTTTGACTTTCAAACATGAACATGAATAACATAACATTTCAAAAGAACTCCACTCTACTCCACATCGGAGGAGGAGATAACTAACTTTGAAAATAGTTAACTGTTTAGTTACAAAAGATTTAAGGTTATGACGTAGAGTTTAAGGTTTATAATTACAAACTCCAAGAATGGAATTACCAAAATACAATTTATACGTCACCCTAAACATACCCTGACAATACCCCAAAAGATTACTCCAAACTCCTCTCCGTCCTTACTTGGGCGGTCCTCCCGTCTCTGGATCTAAAACAAGAAGGGAGAGGGGTGAGAATAAATCTCAGCAAGCTATTATGGATGCAAAGAATATGCCAAATAAATGCAACATATAACAAGTCACACATAACACATTGGGAAAGCTATAAACACATTCCATTACCTTGGTTTACCTTTTCCCGTCTGAACAGTAGTCGTACAACATTGGGTATAATAATACTCCAATTTCAGTGAGCTGCTTAAGCAATACTCACGTCTTATAAGACCCGTTTTTCAGTGGAACCATATAAGACGAGCAACTCTGTAAGGCTTTTGGCTCAATACGTACGCTATAACCCCAACCCGTGGCCACAGGAGGGGACGGTCACGAATATAACATAATCCGATCATATTAGGTCACACTTCCATAATTGATCGTATTCTGTTATACCCCCAACGTCAGCTGACTCACACATAATCAAGCACATAATAGATACTTGAATAAAATCCACAAAAAGGGATAACAACATATCAACATGGTAAACTATACTCATGTCCAACCAATATCATAGTGCAACATTTATTCGATACACTATGCAATAGAAACAATGTATATGAACTCAATGTAAGGCAAGGAAGTAGCATAAATCCATCCTACAAAGTCATTATACAATAATACATAACCTCTTGAAAGGTCTAAGGGGAATCTACCAAGTTGGGATCATAATTGTTTAGTTACTAAACTAGTTTATCTAACGTTTTCCAAGCAACATTTCAGGCACTTCCACTATTCCATTTTAATCACTTAGAACGTCATTGTGAAGCCAAAGTATTCTACTTTAATCTAGGTTAAAAGGATTTCATTATGGTTCGAGTTTGATTAGGTTTGAATAGCTATAAAGTTGAGGTGAGAAAACGCCGTGGGACGACTCGTCCCCAGTGGCACGACTCGTCCCCACTTTACCCCCCACTGAACCTGGCGTCCCCCCTTAGGTCACGACTTCCCTTCGTCCAAGGGACGACTCGTCCCTCGGCCCAGAATTTGCACAAACAAAGAAGAATAACAACAATGGCTCTAAAATCCCAAGATTCCAACCAAATGCATCCTAAGTTATGAACCTAAAGGGCATTTCCAACTTGGGTAACTTTAATCTACTCCTTTAACTCCATGAAATCAAGTCTTAAACCTAGATCCATTCAACTTCCATAACTCACAATATTTCTACAAACCCATCAAGGTTCTAAATCAACACATTCAACTCCCAATAGGTTTCCCAAGCAAGAAATCACCACATAAGAACAAGAATCACAAGAAATATTCATGAGCATTCATGAGAAGAGAAGTCATAACAACTCACTTGGATTTTAGAAGGAAATGCTTGATCTTTCTAGCTAGAAGGTTTCCTCTAGATCACCCAACTTCAATGGAGCTCTAGGACTTGAATTTTGGTGAAGAAAGTCTTGGATTTCCAAAGCTTGTGCAAAGGCTTCAATGGTGTCCCTTAGTTCTTCCTAGGTTGAAGATGAGTAGTGAATGAGGAATGAAGGGGAAGGGGGGAAGGGAGTAGGAGGAAGTAAGGGATGGACACTTGGCATGAAGGAGGAAGTTCCTACAAATTGGCCCCCTACGGAACTATCTATCTAGGCTTTCACCCAACCCAAATAAATTAATTTAAATCTTTATCCCATTAATTTATTCTACTCATTTAACCTCCCCACATTATTTATCATTTTCCCATTTTTATTATTATCCAAGTTTATTTATTTAATGTCCAATAAATTCTTATAAGATTCTAAATTTATTTCTCACCCAATTTATCTAAATTTAAGAATTTAATGGACATAATTGAACACATAAAGCTAGCATGAATATTAAAAGCATATAATTAAATATTAAAATGAGTGCCTAGGGTTGGGGTCGTCACAATGACCTACGACACCCAAATGCTTCCCTAAGCAGCACTTAGACATGATCATCATTGGCATTCAGAAAACCACCACACGAAAAGAAATTGGCTTTGAAAATATGATACCATAACGCATTTGAGTAGACAATATATACTCAACCGATCATCACAAGTATTGCGACAAAAATAAATACACACCTGCTCTCAACAAGTATAGAAAACAAAGGCTTTCAACGAAGGAAATAATACAAAGGCTTTTAACAAATAAGAGAATATAAATAATAATACACACATGCTCTCAACAATTTATTCAATAGATTCAACTATTTCAACTAGTAAGTTGTGACCATATGTTTCTACTCTTATTTTGTTTTTTAAAGCGAACATTGCATCATATTAATAAAGTTTTAGAAGATGACGCTACATCAAAGGCTCATCCTAAAGCAGAGGATTTTTTCGAATATGTACAATCACTATACCAGATCTCCAACGAATACTTTTATTTATAATGACCTACGATACTCAAATGCCTCCTATGACCATGTTTAAAGGTTAGCGAAATTTTGCTCACCAAGTGAAATCCTTTACAAATTGGTGAGCGAAAATTGGTTCAACTGTTGTAATGATGAGCGAAATGTCGCTCAAACCCCTGAGCGAAACTATTTTGCTCACATTTTATAGCGAAAGCGTGAGCGAAACTGAGAGTGAACCAAAAACGGATCAAATGTTTACTTTTTAATTTATATTTACCCCAAATGACGTTATTTACTCTAAATATTATAAACGTTCATAAATTTTTATTACATATAATTAGAGCTCAATATCCGTATATGTTATGCACACCCATGTTTTTATATGTATGTGTATTTTAAGTTATTATTTTCATGCGTATAACGTTTTAAATATCATAATTTAGGTTTATTTATGAGTGTGTTTACAAATAAGTGTAATTACAATTATAATAAAAGTGAAAATAATTTATTTTTTTATTTTTGTGTAAATGGACTAATAAAAAACTATTTTAAATAATAATTTATATCATGAATCTTATAACGTAAAAATACTAATTTTAAAATTTTATTTTTTTATTGATAAAAATGATTTTGTGAATCAAAAACTTCGCTCGCCAATACAGAAAGTAAGTTTTCGTGAACGACATTTTTCACATGGTGAGCGAATATTTAGCTCACCATTACACATGCTCTAAGCAACACTTGTACACACCATCATTAACCTTCAGAAAACCCCTACACGAGAAGAATTTGGCTTTAAAAACATGATACAATAACGCATTTGGTTAGGCAATAAATGCCTAACCAAGTATCGCAAGAATTGCGACAAAAATATATACACACATGCTCTCAATAAGGAGATAAAGCAAAGTCTATCAACTAAGGAAAGAAGGAAAAGGCTCTTTACGAATGAGAGAATACAAATAATAACGAGAAATAAAACAAAGAATGTAAAATCTAAAAGATGGTGAAACCCAAATAAAATATATAGCGAACGGACAATTGACTGACGCTTGAACGTTTTATAAACTAGAGTTGCAACAAACAAATCTCTCAACATAGAATTTTTCGATTGCGTCGATCGATTTATTATTCAAAAGCAAAAAATCTCTCGTAATTTAAACATTAATCACTAATAATAATCAATGATTAGTGTTTAAATTACGACGCCTCTAAAGGGTCCGTTCCCGACCCCGTATGATAATTCGGATAATACTTAATAAACATCCCCTATGGTATACCAAATAATTCGTCTTTATGTTTAGAAATATAGGAGTCATTCTTAGTTTCAGACAAAATAATTTATATGCTAAAAGATCATATCTATGTTTTTTTCCAACTTATTTTTTTTAATGAATCTAAATTTTATTTTTTATTTTTAGGCCTATGCAGATTGAAATAATTGAAAGATTTCAAATATTTCAATAGCTTTATCTTTGCTCTCTTTGAAGCAAGATTTTAGTTGAGACAAACTACTCTTAGATAAAGTGTAGCGAGGCATACCTCTTAAACAGTTTTTCCATGTATTCATTCAGTCGTTGACCCCGATTTTAGCAAAAGACCTTACTTTGAAACTCGACCCGATATCCAAAGGCTTTTGGTCTTGAATTTTCGGCACACCTTTTATGACATATTGCTTAAGTTGTTGAGGTGGAAGAAAGAAGTGGGGTAATTTGCCAATGCTACTGGAATGATTCCTCTTTGGATAATAGGTACAGTAAATGGTATTTTTATAATCGGTTTACTAGGTATTTTCTTTTATGATTCATATTCCGGATTTGGTTCAATCGTGTATCAATCATATGAATTGAGTTGTCGACATGAAAGCGTAATAACTCAATGGACCTGAAATCATAAGGAAATCCCGTTAAGTTCTTTTGAATTATAATATTTTGTTCGTCTAAATGAAAGAATCATTTTCGACTCTTTCAAAAGTCTTCATTCTATTTTTTCTATTAATGGTTTTGAAAAATGAATTTCATTAATTGATTTAGAAGACATGCGGCTTGATAGTCTCTATCAATACTTTAAATAAAGTTCGAATAAAAAAAGAAATAAAGAATCCAAAACAAAGTTTGAATAACGACAGAATCAATCGATTATCGGGAGAACTTTCTATCTATTTCTCTAGATTATCTATGTTATACTGCGAATAACGAGATGAATCTTCTAAGTAAATATTTAGATCTTGCCTTTAGATTCTCAATATCGAAAAATAAAAGGATCCTTTTCGGGCCGTAGATCTAAGTTGCTATAATGTAATAAACCGATCACTTTTAGCAAAAGAGGAAGGCATTTTTTCTTCAATATTCTTTGATTTCATTAAGACATAAGCAATGATTATTTTTTCTTTCATTTAATATTGTCCCACCTATGCCAGTTAAACCTGAATTTGAACATTACCATCAAAAAGACAAATCCTACTTCCTTTTGAAAGAGAAAAAGAATTAAAAAAAAATAATAAATTTTTGAAAAGCAGAAAAAGCATTTAGAAAAGCAGAAAAGGAATTCATATACGAAGAAAAGGGAAAGGAAGAGGAAGAAGAAAAGACGAATATCAACAATGCTTTGCGTTTTCTTTCTGCAGTAGAGTGTCATCTTGACGTGTGCTGAAAGTCATCGGTTCGAGCCTAATCATCCCTAAAACTAAATGGACCATGGGATAATTGGATTCGAGAATGCAAGTCTTGACATAATGGGGAAGCTAAGGATATAATTCAAATGGAAATAAAACGTGCACAATATAATTGTGTTCGATAATAAAAGTCTTTACTGAATAGAGTAGGTAGGGGTATAAGTCAAATGTAAATAAATCGTGTACAAAATAATTGGGTTAGAAATGAAAGTGTTGACATAATGGGTTAGCTAGAGCTGGCTTGTACATAGGATCGAAAACGGTTTCTTTGAGAATTGTTTGAGACACTATATGTTGTTGTGTGATATACAGGTTACGAGTTCAAGTATTTAAAGCAGACTCTTGTAGTAATAATGTTGGGTAATATTTGCCTACATTTCATCCTTGTGGTGAGGTCCCTTCCCTAGACCCGTTGTAAGTGTCCCAATCTGAACCGCCAATGTTCTTTCAGCCCAATTTAACGTTTTCCACGTCAAATAAACATTTAAGGGCATTTTGGTCATTTCCTAAGGCAATTTAAACAAGGAAGGACCTTAAAGGAACAATAAAAATAGGCTGGATCTCGCTGAAAAGAGCCAAAACTGCTTTCTGCAAAATCAGGCACGCTTACATCCCCATCCGAGCGGACAGGAATGAGACTCAGTCTCATCCGCGCGGACAAAAGCGAACCCTAAATCCAGCCTATAAATAAAATCGTTCTCTCTCAGTTTAAAGGATCCTTTTTCGAACCCTACTGATATATTAGCAAACTCTCTCCAGAAAACAGCCTAACACTCATCAAAACACTCATTTTAAACACTCACCTAAACACAAAATCCATACCAAATATTCAAATCCTAAACACAAACCAAGGAAGATAGGGTACAATCATTGGTAAACCCTCCTTCTCCTCACCTTAATCTCCTTCATCCATGCATAAATCTCATATTTAAAATGATGTAACTTGTTTACTTACTTGTTGCTCATCTCTTTTCTCTTTCTTGTCCTAGATCCAAGAGGATCTCCATGGAGTTCATCTCCATGGATGATTCTCTACAAGGATCCAAATTCTTTTACTATATTATCCCCCTTTGTCCCTTTTACACTAACTAGCTCTTGCTTGTTATTTGATCTTTTGACCTAAAATGTAGTCATCTTGGAATAAATTTCCATGGATGATCATTTCAAATGGTCTAGATTGTTTACTTCCTTGTAAATGTTTTTTACTTAGTCTAAGATGTTCACCTTGGAACCATTTCCATGAATGAACATCCTTAAAACTCACAAATTAGGTCACACAAGATGTATGAGATACACTTGAGTTTAAAGATCTCAAGGATGGTCATCCTAATGACCACCTTAGAAATCCACTCTAAAGTTGATACATCTTGACCTACTTCTTGTTTTATCAAATTTACTTTCATGTTAAACCCCCATCCCAAGCAAATGAAGTGCTTCTAAGTCCTAATGTACCCTAATGATGGCTTGATATAGTAGATCACCACTAACCATGTTTAGTGATCACTAATCAAAGCCTAAGGAAAGTGGGGACAAGCATGGATGCAAAACCCAAAAATGTTTTTTATTTAACACTTTCTGTTGCAAACTCCAGCTTGATTCTCAGAACTCTGGCTGACATTCGGAATTTACGTAATCGACCGGAAAGCCGCAAAAAGAATCTTACTGTCCTATCCGCGCGGACAGGATTGAGCCTCGTCCTGATCCGCGCGGACATGAATGTCATGGACAAATATTTTTGTTTCCAGTTCTTTTTCACTCACGTAAGCACAAGCTTTGACTAATTTCGCTTTGTTCTACCAAATTATTTATTTCCAGAAAAACCCCTTTTGCAAAACACACACACACACACACATAAATGGTTTCAAGTTAGGAAGACTTGTTTACGAGGCATTCCGGGTGAACGTGCTAATCGTTCTTCCCGGAGTGTAACGTGACCTCCTAACTCACTTCTCTCATTTTTGGGCATTTTTCAATGTTTTGGCCCTTAAACTAAAAATGGCGTGGCGACTCCGTTTGATTTTTTTCGAAATGATAAAAAAATCGGACACACATCATCACAGTGGCGACTCTGCTGGGGATAGAAAAAATAAGCTCTATCTTTTTAAAAAAAAAAGTAAAAATATAAAAAAAAATGGTATTTGGTATATAGGTGGAAACCATTATGCTTCCCGTCACCGCCTCCTAACACGAGTCTGGGATAAACTATGGTCTAACAAAACCACGTACCGGTATCATTTCAAAAAAAAAAAAGCTTTTGTGGGTCAAACTTCCGTCCCGGCACTTGAAACCATTTGTATGTGTGTGTGTGTATTTTTTCCATTTCGTGTTGTTTTGACCGTCCCGGAAAAATCAATATTTTGACTGTCGGACCCGTTTCCTTAACTGCTTGAATTTTGTGCTTATGTGCTTACTTGTTTTCAAAAAAAAAAAAATTTCAAAAAAAATTTCAAAAAAAAAATAAAAATCATTTTCAAAATTTTTTGCATGCATCATGCTCTTAAAACACATGTGAAAACTTCTATTTTACTCAGAAAAAGAAGATAGACTATCCCCACACTACGCGCACTTGACCTTACACTGCACACAACGTCCTTAACCCGGGAAAATCCCAGTAGCAGCCCGTTTGGCCTTATTACGCCTCTCGGTGCGAGCACGGGACTACCCAAACATCCCTTGGAGCCTCGTGTCGACCATACACTTATCCGTGACACACTTTGTCCGAGACTCGGTTGGTTTTTGGTTTGGTCCGTGTCATGCCCTGTCTGTGTATACACCGTGTCAGTCAAACCTTAGTCGGCACGCCAAGTCAATATTCTTCGGAGACCCTAATAAGTCGAGGTCATGAACTTTGACCAGATCTTGACTGGCGCCTTGACTTTGACTTTGACTTGCACAACTTATACACCGATTCCCGGCATGACACTGAGTCATCAAGGATTAACGAATATGCCATGTCTAATTACGGCCTAACTGACGACGGGTCAAGATCAATTATGGACATTTATCAGTCAAAGCCAAGCCAACTTTTCGTCGAGCCCCCGGACATAATCTTGACCTTTGACGTCAGATTTGCCCGTAATTTACATTGAATACGCGTTAAGACTCGATTACCCGCCAGACTTTAGGATCGTTTTTCTTTTCGGTCGGTGGGACCTGCTTGCCCTACAGAACCCTTGTTCGAGGTTACAAGTTGAGGGTCTGTAGCGTAGTGATGGGACCCACTGATCCAGGACTTAGAGTAGTTTGCGAAAAAGAAGAGCAATTTTTTCCAACCGCTTAAGTTTTAATAAAACACGTTTTAAGTAAACGAGAACAAATAACTGCATGTTGCATGAGCCCTGAGCCCAAACACCTACCCTCATTCATTCCCAAATATCTGAACCCTCGTATCTTTCCCCCCGCAGCTCCTCATAAAGCTTGGTTTCGGGCACCGGGTCACCGTCTGATCAGTTGGGAAGAATCAAGCGCATCGTCAGCTTCACCATTTGCTTCGACTCCGGTTTTCAGAATGTCTGCATCAGCTGGTAACGATGGGGACAACACTACTCCGCCTCCCGGGACTCCCCAGACAGAACAACAGTGGAATCAGTTGGCTGAACAAATGAGATTGCGACAAGAAGCACAAATGAATAGCCTTCTGGAGGCTATTAGGGGTCATGGTTTGGCCGCCAATCTCAATCCCGATGGCACTTTCACCGTGGAAGAAGAGGAAGACCACAATCCCACTCTTAGTCGCCCTGACTACTCCAGGATGCCACCACCAACCTCCTATGGTACTACTACCAGAGCCCATGCCCCTCAATCTTTGGGTCAGCCAGCTCCCCAACTACAGACTACTGGACCCATGCAACCTGATGGGACAAGCCAGGTCGTGGTCCCTCAGTGGGGACAAAATCAGTACGGAATGTCTTCCCATGGTTGGGAGTACCTCGGAATGCCGCAGCAAGTTGGGATCCCGCCTCAGTTTGGGACCAATCAGCCCGAATCTTCGCAGCAACAGTTCAGGGTGCCACAACAACAGTTTGGAATGTCGCCGCCACAGTTCGGTCTAGGGAAGCAGCCAGGAGCCCCCCCTCAAAGTGATGTTGGTTCAGCTGCTCTTAACACCTCGCCAGTTCCCACGAACCCATTTCTCACTCAAGGTCTAATGGGCCAGCAAGCCCCTGTTCCAGTCTCATCAGAATCACCAGGACCGCAGTACCCTCCCGGTTATACACCCTCGCCTCAGCCAGGCATGCAGTTCAACAATCGGGGACAACAACCCGCATTTAATCCTCACTCTGGAAACTCGAGCTATCCAGCTACCTCAGGTCTGCCTCCACCTTCTCTACCCCTTGAAAACCCACAGCAAGCTTTCGGGCTCAACCGTCATGTTCAGGCTCCTACCCCTCAGGGCAATCCGGATCAAGGGAATGTTTACACTTATGCTCCGGGATATGGTATTCCCTCCACCAGTGTGCCGCCAGTGGTATCTCCTCTCTCCAGCTCAGTTGCCGGTCTGAACGCTATGGCTCCACCACTGGACCCTCACCTGGCCTGGTTCATGGAACAACACAAAGAAATGAAAGTACAGATTACTGAATTGACTGCTAAGAAATCTGCCTTCCGGCCTACGGACCCGGACTCCATTGTGCCCCTACCCCACAAGTTTGTGATGCCTAATCTAGACCTGTTTGATGGGACTGCATGCCCGAAAACTCACCTGGACACGTATACCTTGGCAATGAAAGCTAAAGGGTCCACGAATCAGCAGCTGGCCGATTATTTCAGCCTCTCTTTGAAATCCAGTGCTTTGAAATGGTTCTTTCGATTAAAGCCCGAGGCCAGGGCCACATGGGACCAGATCACTAGTGCTTTCACTAAGAAATATAAAGCCAATCTGGAATGGGAAACAAACAGAGTGGACCTGCAGACAACAGTGTAGCGTCCCGACGAGAACATCGGAGATTTTTACAAGCGGTGGAATTTGAAACTTAGCGAGATGACAATTCCTCCTTCTGAGGAGGAACAGTTGGATATCTTCCAGTCGTGCCTAAAACCGCATTTGAGAACTTCCCTCAGCCACTTCCCCTACGCGGACTTACGTGCAATGGTTAATTCCGGGGCTAAATTCTAAAAGGCTTATAATCAACAGCAGGCTGCTGCACATGCCTACAGATACAGGGCTGCCTCATCCAACCCTGCTCCCGCTCCTCCTAAGGGTAAAGAGGTGATCAATTATGCGGGACAAGATTGTAATAATGTAACTTCTTTTGCTCCCAAGAAACCAGCTGAGCCCAAACCCCGATTCCAAAATCTCGAAAACTTCGAAATGCCCCTAAGCGACATCTTTAGAGGATTGGTGAAAGAAGGTTTACTGCGGCCTTTGGAAAACTTCCAGCCTAAGGATCCAAATGTTCCCCTGGATACCTCTAAGTATTGCGCTTTTCATCAAAGCCACGGATATCTGACAGATAATTGCTTTACTCTAAAGAAGGCAATCTGAGGTTTGCAAGGAAAGTTGGAAGGCCCCGAGGGGCCTAATACAGTCAAAAATCCTTTTCCAAGGAACCATAACCAAGTGAATATTATTGAAATCGGAGAACCTTCGCATGCCCAGGAAGGTGTGGAAACCGATGAAGATCTCCAAATACCCACGACCAACCTTGTCGAGGATCCTGAATTCGGATTCCCTCTCAGCCTTGAGGATGATGAACAAACCAACCCTCCTTGGTCCCATGTTAGAAGTTTCTTGTAAGAATATGAAGCTTGCTATTTCTCGAAGGAAGGGAAAGTTGACACCGGAGAACTGGGGCTATTCAGATCAAATCATGAGAAAATCATTTACACGAGATGGCTAGAGCACTCGAAAAGGATTGAACAAGAAAGCTTTAGACGGGCGCCTGTGTTGGGGCTTATCAGTAAAGAGGCCGAAGAACACCTTGAATTCATACACTTTTGCAAGTTGGTTCTGGGAGAAGCCGAGTACGATCCTGAGGACAGTGAAGATGAAAATTCAGAGGAGGACGATTGCTTCTATATCCTGCCTGGAGTCAAATACGTGCCACCCCCTCTCACTCTTCCCCCGCAGTTCCTGGGGGGAAAAGCTGAGTCACAGCTGCCGCTTTCAGCATTAGGGGCCTATGACAACTTCTGTGGTTGAACATACCCATCCTCCCCTAATAGATTTGATCGGCGCTCTCTCCTAGCCGAAATTCCAGTAGTATGGGATGATGATTCTGATGACAGTGATGACGATGATGACGACGAGAGTGAAGAGTCGACTGAGTCCCAAGATCCAGAAGCAATTTGGAACAATCATGCCAGGAATGACCCAATGGGTGCCGGCCACAATGGGTGGTTATTTGCTAGTGACGATGAAGAGCCGCCAGAAAATATGGGTCAAATGCCAATGGAAATGGATCCCTACGAACAGATCCTCTTAAGATGCAACTGTGGTCAATGCCCAGATACTTCAGAGGATGAGGAACAGCAAAGCCCGCTTGAAGAACAATGCAGGTTTGAAATCCTGGAGCACAATGTTCCCTACAAAAACCTAGTGGGCGAATGGAGAAATTTCATTGAAGCACTGGTCGAAAAGGCAGGTTTCCAGCAACCAGCAGACAAGGAATTTGTAAACGTCATCAGGTCTTTCTCTTCCTCCCCTAGAACTGAGGGCATCACAACTGTAAGGGTCACTGCTGAGCCTCTCGAACACATCGAGTGCATGGAATCCCTGAAGAAAGTTATGGACCTAAATGTCTCTCCAGTTGCCTTCATACCCATGGACCTACATGACCCCTTCTTAATAGCTCCTGCACCCGACAGTGGACCTCGGGTACTCCTCATCTGGACTCAGATATACCGAGCCACTGTGTCAAGCTGTGGAAAGGAACATTGTCTGTCCTTTACTTGTGGATGCCCTGTTTGCAAAGGCGAAAGGAAAAAGATGTATGATGAAATGGAGGCTG
The DNA here is from genome assembly GCA_022495995.1 of Adenophora triphylla var. japonica. Classification (NCBI taxonomy): domain Eukaryota; kingdom Viridiplantae; phylum Streptophyta; class Magnoliopsida; order Asterales; family Campanulaceae; genus Adenophora; species Adenophora triphylla. Next base: position 429,187 of record JAFEMH010000942.1, read on the forward strand.
ACAGTCATAAGATTGAAGAAACTTCGGAGGATGACCACGAAACCGAAGACATGAAAGCTATGAATTTTCCTGGGGCTGAATATGTAGACGTCATAAAATTCAACACTGCTTACCATGCTTTGGGGAAGGGATTCTCGAACATCCAATCCAAGCAGATAGTTGAAAATCTGTTAGAAAAAGGGAGACTGACTCCTATCCTCCCCAATGAGAAAGTAACCATGGTCAGATCAAACCCACCCAGAGGAAAAGCAACAGTCCTTGTTAGGATTACCCAAGAAGAAATCACTTTTCCTGAATGTATTTTAGCTCTGAGAGAGGTCCTGGACACTGGTATGATACCAGATGCACCTCCCACACAGAACGCCATAATCATCTCTAGCGCCGAGTATTACAAAAAGGAGCCAGATTGGCTGCACTATACCGGAGATGAAAAGGAAAAGCCACCGAGCCCTGGGAGTAGCAGTTCCTGCTGTATGATAACTATGGGCAAGGCAAGCTATGATTATGAGGACGAATCGGAAGATGCCCTAGCTCTGTGGGCCATCCAAGGAACAGTTACGCAATCCCAGGTTCAGAAGCCTGTAACTTGGGAAGCAGTCCGGAAGGCTGCCCAGGTAGGAACCGGTAAAGTTCAAGCTCAGCCTCTCACCATTGCTAAGCTCCGTCAGAATCAGTGGCCAGTTGCCAAACAAGCCCCTTCGTTGACCTTGGAAGCATTGAAGAAATCTAGTAAAGAAGCGACAGATAAGGAAGTTAACCTGTTGACCAGATCCGGGCAGATCTACCAGGGGAATCCTAAGACAGATAGGAAGACAGGAGATCAAGCACCGAGGGAGAACCGTCTCCCCTATGCCAAGACAGCCGAAACTCCTGACCCCGAGAAGGAGGATCCCGTGCTCACTCAGTTGAAACAGACTCAGACCAACATTTCCCTGTAGTCCTTGCTCACCTCGTCTTATCCTCACAAGCTAAAATTGGAAGAAAGCCTGGCCCGCACACTGGTCCCTATTGATGCTACTCTTGATGACGTGGTACAACTGATTGGGAACATCCACTATGGGAACATAATCACCTTCACAGACCTTGATCTCCCTCAGTTCGGAGCCGATCACAATGAGCCTCTCTTCATCACGGTCCAGCTGGATGAACGGCATCTCCCTCGGGTTTTGGTTGACAATGGGTCCGGAATGAACATCCTTCCAGCCAAGATCATGAGTCTGCTCGGCGTTAAGTCTACGGATCTGAAGCCTTCCTCCCTCACAGTCAAAGCATATGACTCGACATCTCGCACAGTACTTGGGGTTGCCACTTTGAACTTATGGTTTGGCAAGAAAATGATACCCGTGGAATTCCAGGTTATCGATATCCCAATCACCTTTAATGCTCTGTTGGGAAGACCTTGGCTGCACCAAGTCAATGGGGTTGCTTCGAGCCTCCATCAGTGTGTGAAGTTCGTCTCAGATGGGGATCTAACAACCGTATATGGGGACCTAGACACTTTGGAGGGCACTGATACGGGTGGAATACCTATTCTGGAAATCAAGCATGATGAGGACGGCCTTATGCTAGCAGGTTTCACAGTCGAGCCTCCTAAAGCCCAAGTTTTCAACGTGGATCTGACGATCACTCGGGACAAAATCCCTCCAGTCTTGAGGATGATGAGAAAGATGAGCTACCTGCCTGGCCTATGTTTGGGGAAGCATCAACAAGGAACCCACAAAGTCATTGAGGTGAAAGAACAGAAAACTCGTCATGACCTGGGATATGAACCAACTTCGGGGGAAATTGCGAAAGAAAAAGAAATTGCTCTGAAGAGGAAAGAAGCTTTCACAAGAGGGGTCCCTGTCAACGGCCCTAAATCTCTCCCTTTCAGTCCTAATCTGGCTGACTACTTCGTAAAAGGTGCTACACAGCAGGATAATGCCACAGTCAAAGAGCCTACTCCTACAGAGGGATGGCTGAAACTACAGGATAACCTCAACAAGTTCAGTGGAACCAAAGCTAATCCGATCCGTAGAATGTTTCTATATCTACCCAAAATACTTGGGGCTACCACCACCATGGAGAGAGAGTATACTTTCAAAGGCATGCCAAGCCTAGTAGAGCAGTTCGAGAAACTTACTATCGTGATCCCGATTGCCCAGGAAGGCCCAAAGGCTGAGTTTGAGCTGACAGTGCCAAAATCCAAAGTCGCAAAGTTCCTTTCAGACGACTGGGATGGTCCCGTTATGCAGCAATTATTTGGAGAAGAGGTCCAGGTGCCAGACCTGATTGTTTTTGGTTCAGTTAAGGAGATGGTAGCAATGATTGAGGGAGGAGGACGAAAGCAATTCGATTCCCGAGTCATGAAGCCGCCGACAGCAATGCCACTGAAGAATTGGGAAACTCTCTCGGGTCCGTCCGCAACCAAGGAGGAAATGATCACCAAGCTTGGATTGGTCCCCCGTCCCCTTGTGTCAACCTATGTAAAGTCCTCTGAGTCTCTTATTGTCGAGTTCGAGTCTCTAGAGTCGTCCGACGGCCTTACGCCTGAAGACTATGAGGTTGTAGCAAATGTTGTATTCCCTTTCGTTCTCAATGAAATGATGGACCTTTCTGAGTATCCCCTAATTGCCACTTTAACTAATGATAAATTAACTAATAACCTAAAAATAGTTAATAATGATTCACTAGATAAAGAAGAAGAAACATTAAATGAACAGTATATTAAAGAAATCTTTACGCAGGTTGTTCGGAAAGAGGAAAATCGAGCCCAAGCTGCTGAAGAGATTTTGACATGTGTGAATCTGGGAACGGCGGAAGAGCCTAAAGAGACGCAGATTGGTAGCTTCTTCGAAGGAATTGAAAAGGATGCTCTGATTGAGCTGCTAAGAGAATTTGTGGATGTGTTTGCATGGTCCTATAAGGATATGCCTGGTCTCGACCCTTCCATAGTTGAACATCGGATACCGCTTGACCCGGAAGTCAAGCCAGTAAAACAAAAGCTGAGAAGAATTAAGCCCGAATGGTCTCTGCAGGTGAAAGAGGAGATCGAAAAGATGCTCAGAGCAGGATTCATCAGGGTCATTGAATATCCGACGTGGCTTTCCAACATAGTAACGGTAACTAAGGCCAACGGGAAGATCCGATGCTGCGTGGACTTCAGGGACTTGAATAAGGCTAGTCCAAAGGATGATTTTCCTCTACCAAATATCGACATGCTGGTGGATACCACGGCCAATTATGAGGTTAAATCCTTCGTCGACGGCTTTGCTGGCTACAACCAGATCAAAATGGCGGAAGAGGACCAAGCCAAGACAGCCTTTACAACCCCTTGGGGAACGTACTGCTACACGGTTATTCCATTCGGACTGAAGAACGTCGGGGCTACTTACCAGAGGGTAGCTACAGCCTTGTTCCATGACATGATCCACAAAGAAATTGAGGTCTATGTAGACGATATGATAATATATTCCAAAGGATCAGATGGCCAGCACTTCGTTGATCTGAGAAAATTCTTCGGCCGCCTCCGAGACCACAGCATGAGACTGAATCCAGCCAAATGCACCTTCGGCGTAAGACGAGGCAAGGTGCTAGGATATATGGTGACTGAACGGGGAATTGAAGTAGACCCCCAGAAAATCAAGGCCATAATCGAAATGAAACCACCTCGGACGCTGACAAAAGTAAAATCCTTCGTGGGAAGACTGCAATACATAAGCCGTTTTGTAAATCAGCTGACCTCGATCTGCGAGCCCATCTTTAAGTTGATGAAGAAAAGCGCCTACACGGAATGGACTCCAGAATGCCAGTTCGCTTTTTAAAAGATCAAGGCATATCTTGTGAATCCCCCGATCCTTTGCCCGCCACATCAGCAAAAGCCACTATTTCTATATCTAACTGTCACGGATACAACAATTGGGGCTCTGTTAGCTCAAGAGAAGAAAGATTCCAAGGTTGAAAATGCCATCTACTTCGTGAGCAGAAAGCTTCAAGGGAGCGAACTCAATTATTTTGCTTGAGAAAAGACTTGTGCATGCCTAGTCTGGGTAGTGGGAAAGTTGAAACACTACATGCAGTCTCACCCGATACATCTGGTCTCGAAATTGGACCCCATCAAATATTTGTTTGACAAACCCTCCATCTCCATGAGGTTGGCAAAGTGGTCATTCTTTGTGGCTGAATACGACATCACTTACGTGACGAGAAAATCCATGAAAGGGCGAATAATGGCGAAACAGTTGGCCGATTTCCCAAGTGACGAGTCCCGAGGACCTGAACCTCAATTCCCTGATGACGGAATTTTTGCTCAAGAGGGAGAAAATCGTTGGCAGCTCTTCTTTGACAGAGCGTCAAACAAAAGAGGAAATGGAATAGGAATGCTTCTGGTCGATCCTACTGACGAGCACACCCCCATAGCAATGAAGTTAAACTTCGAGGTTACCAACAACGCCGCTGAATATGAAGCTTGCATAGCCGGCTTGGAGGCCGCTCTTGAAAGAAATATCAAAGAGTTGGAAGTATATGGTGATTCTGCCCTCATCATCAACCAGGTCTCTAACAAATGGAAGACAATAGACCCAGGTCTGCAGAAATATCACACTTATATGGAAGAGCTAGTGACTCAGTTCAAGGAGATCAGCTTTCATTACTTGCCCAGAGATCGCAATAGATTCGCAGATGCTCTGGCAACACTAGCCTCTCTCGTTGAAATACCTGAAGGAAAGTCTGTCAAACCCTTCAGAGTCGGGAGAAGAGAAAACCCAGCTTATTGCTTCGAGATCGAAGTGGAGGCCGAACTGGCCAATGATCCCTGGTATACCCAAATTTACCAGTACTTGAAGAGCGGCGAAGCCTCTTTCAAAAATGAAGATGGGGAATATAAAGAGGGAATCAAAGCGAAAAGCCTCTCAGCCCTGAAGCGACTCGCCTCCCACTATGTTCTTTTGGGAAATATGATGTACAAGAAGCGCTATCAAGGCCCCCTCCTGCGGTGTATCAGCAAACAAGAGGCTACTGAACTCATGAAAGAAATACATGGTGGTACCTGTGGCCCCCACATGAATGCTCGGGCTTTAATGCAAATCATACTGAGAATGGGGTATTTTTGGATCTCCATAGAAACTGACTGCATTCAGTTCGTCAGAAGTTGTGACAAATGCCAGCGGTACTCGAACCTCAAGCACTTGCCTCCACACGAGCTCTACTGCATGACAACTCCTTGGCCTTTCGTCACTTGAGGAATTGATGTCATAGGCAAAATCACACCACCAGGCAGTAACGGCCACGAATTCGTCCTGGTAGCAGTGGACTATTTCACAAAATGGGTTAAAGCTAAATCCTACAAAGTCCTCAACTCAAAGAAAGTAGCCTTCTTCATTAGAGAGAACCTCATATGTAGATACGGGTTGCCAGCCGAGATTATCTCAGACAATGGATCCCACTTTGAAGGGGAATGCGAAAGGCTGCTAACGGAATTCAGAATAACCCGTCACAGGTCATCTCCTTATAGGCCCCAAACTAACGGAGCCTTCGAAGCAGCAAACAAAACCTTGGAAAACATCATTCGGAAAATGGCTGTCCAAGGCAGAGATTGGCCTGACAAGCTTCACCTTGCTCTCAAGGGATACAGAATATCCGTCAGAACGGCGACCGGGGAAACACCATTTGCTCTCACCTACGGAATGGAAGCCGTACTCCCAATCGAGCTAGAAATTCCTTCACTCCGTGTGCTATTAGAAAGTCAAATCAACGAGGTCGAATGGCTCCAAAGTCGCTATGACGAATTGGCCCTGCTGGACGAACGCCGATTGAGAGCCATGGAACATATCAAAGCCTACCAAGGGAGGATGGCCAGAGCCTTTGATAAGAAAGTGAAACACCGGGATATCAGGGAAGGTGACCTCGTTTTGAAAGAGAAGCCTCCAGCCCGCATCAACCCGCTTGACAAATGGGAGCCTGTCTGGGTCGGACCGTACGTCATTCAGAAAATCTTCTCCGAAGGAGCCATGCAACTTGCAGACCTCGACGGAAACCCTTTTGTACACCCGGTGAATGGCGACAAGCTCCGCAGATACTACGCATAAACACTGAGTCATAAAAGTGCTAAAAGAGTAATACCCAACTAGGTTAAAAACCCGAAAGGGCGGCCTAGGTAAAAGACAGGGTTGCAAAAAAAAAAAAAGGGTGCTAAAAGAGTAATACCCAACTAGGTTGAAAACCCGAAAGGGCGGCCTAGGTAGAAAACAGGGTTGCACAACAAAAAAAAAAAAAATACAACAATTAACAGAGTCGAACTATGGAGACCTGAGCCCTTTAGTCCAAGGGAAACGTAGGCAACCGGCAACGGTTCGGTCTAAAACACAAATAAAAATCATACATTGATCAAACCATGACGGCGTTTTGAAAAACTCTAAAGCAGTTCACATATTCATTACAGTTAAAAGCTTTTTGATGAGTCTAAGCTCGGTTCACTCCTACAACTTACAACCTGCTAAAAGAAACTAAAATACATAACAAACTAATGTGCCTGCTATGACAAGACGGGGATACTCAGAGACCTCAAAATCACTCCAAGCTACTTGTACTAGCGTCTCCTCTCTTCCTTCCTCCTCTTCGAGTCTTCTTCCTCTGCACAGGAAAAATGTCAGTCCTCCTCCTACCTAGCTCTGGTGCAAGGACAGGATCTATCAAACCAGCATCTGCCAGGGCCTTAGTAGCCCTAGCCTCATCTCTCATCTCCTGTAACCGAGCCGACAACATGGGAATCCTCCCCTCCTGTCTCTTGATATAAGTCTCGTAGTCAGTCACGACATCCCCACTCTTGTCATGAGGATTGGCCCTCGCCTCAGTCCTCCTCATCTCTGAAACCGTCGTGTCTTCCAAACCAACAATGGCCTCACGCCTCCTCAAAATAGCCACCTGCGTCTCCCCCAAATGTCTCTCGTACCAATCCAAGTACAAAGTGGTCAGAAACACGTGCCCTGGGCGCCTGAGAATAACCCTAGGAGGAAAGACGTCATACCTCCATGCTCGGGAAAGGAACGAGAACACTGAAGGATCATCCATCAAAACAGAAGCCACCACCCTGGTAGCTATATCCTCAAAGCCCTCTAAAGGAGTCTGCTCCAAGCCAAACTGTCTCCGAACCAGAGCCGGAATATAAAAACTGGACTGAGAAAGCCCCGGAAGCATGACCACATGAGAACCATCCTGGAGCACTCTCCGAGTCTCTACCCGCCAATGCGGCACCGACCACCTGATATCCTCAGTGTGGCTACAAGCCATCCAGTACTCCTATGAGCCCTAATCATCAAGATCCACAGTAACTCCCCTCCTGGAAAAAGTCCAAGGCTTGACCGCATCAAAAGTGTCGCGAAGGATCCCCAAACGCTCCATCAGCCACATGGTCAACAAAAACGCGCTGCCCCCGTGCATATACCGCCTCCCGGTAGCCAACCGGTTGAGAGCATGAAGGGTATCTCCCAAGATCAAGGGCACAACGTCCCGACCCAAACGACAGTGGACAACCACATCCAACAAAGCCCGATGACAAATCTCGAAGGAGTAAACCATGAACAAAGTCCCAAACAAGCAGAGTGCAAAAGCATCCCAATATGCATCATCAACCAAGCCTAAACTCATAAACCTATCTGGAAGACCGGAAATGTCAAAATGATCAGGGCCACGGATCAGACCTTGTGCTTCCTCCGGGGAAAGATGAAGAAGGTTTCACAACCTATCAATAAAGGTAGCTCATCCGGGCAAAGGAATCGCAATGTCTTCCACCTCGGGACCACCAAGCAAAGCTCGGAACTCTTCAACAGTCGGGACCACCTCATTATAGGAAAAGCAAAAGACATGTCTCCTTGTATCCCAAAATGAAGCGGAGGCCCTCAAAAGATCATAATCCGGAACCAATTCCTTGAGAGACCACAAGCATTTTATCATGTACCTTTCTTCAAAAAATGACCTCCTCTCGTGCATGATCTCCCGAGACCACTCCTTGAACTTGTTGAAGAAAGACATTTGAGATTCTTGGGACAATTTGGATGGATTTTTCATACTCACAATTTTCTCCATGGATTTTCTCTCCTTCTCCCCGAAAATGCAGTTTGAACAGGTAGTTGAAGGGGAAGTTTGAATTAAAAGAGGGGAAAACCAGATCCAAAGCAAAAATTAAATGCCAGTGTCAGACTTCAGTCTCATCCGCACGGACCAAAATGAGGCCCTCATCCCCATCCACGCGGACAATAATGTAACCATCAGAAAAAAAATCTGCAGTAGTTTTTAGTGCTGCACCGCGGAGGAATATTTCATCCCAACCGCTCGAAACCTGCACAAAACATGTCCAAAACAATCCATATACCAAATATTCACACCCTTGCCACAAAACCGGGCTCATGCAACATTCACATGCATAATAAATAAATAAAAAAAAGAAAAGAAAGTAAGTGTCAATAATCCTAGATTATTACATTCCAAAAAAAAAAGAAAAAGAAAATGTGCATGAAACATAAAGTGTGTCTGTCCAAATAGGTATAACAAACAAATCACTAATCGGAATCATCAGAGGCTATCGCCTTTCCCCGGTCCCTCTTGCGACTCAGGCCCGTCTCCTCAGCAGTCATAAACATATCAGGCTCGGGATCGTCATCCTCGTCCCCAGAAAGAGGCTCGTCTGGACCAGTCGGTACGCCATGATAGGGCAGGCCTAGATCCGCGAAGAAATCATACCCGAACGTGAACACGTCGGATCCCTGGCCCTGTGAAAATGATCCGCCCTGGTGCCAAACGTGCCCTGGACCGTGAAAATCCCTGACAATGACGTGATCTGGAGGCAGCTCCCTGCTAGAATCCATGAAAGGAGAAGGGGGATGTCTGTGGAATGCTCGGAAGGAGTAGGGGAGGGCTCTCGCTCTACAGGCACCGGCTGTGCTCGTCTCTCTCTGCCCCGAGCGGCCCCATGGATAACGAGCCGCCTGATGAACCTCTTGGCCCTAATCACCTGCCGCATCAGCTTCTCGACAACCATGGCCGGGAACTGCACAAGAACAAAGGCGTCAGAAGTGGTTGAAGCTAAAAAAGAGAAGAAGAAGAAGAAGAAGAGACAAAAACAATAAAGAGGCGTACCCTCGGCGAGGCTGGAAAGCTCGGGGAGCCCTCTCAGGAATGGGAATATGCACCCTCAATCTGATCCCATCCTGGACATATGAAAAGTCCGACCGAGGGTACCGCACAACTGGGATCCCCTCTCTCTCAAGCACCTGGCGCATGCTGAGTCTCCTCAACACAAACACCGGATACGGCTCATCCGTCACAAACTCGGAAAAGTGCTGGCGACCCCTGTAATAAGCCTAAGTCTCAGAGCCCTCGATCGGACTCAACATGTCAACATGAGGCTCTATCGGTGTCAGCAAAGGCGCGTCGTCGCCATGTTAGCGCGTCACCCTATCCCCCAAGTAATAAACGTCGCAAGATAGCCCCCTGTGATGTACCCGATTTTTTTTTTGAAAATCAAACGGAGTCGCCACGCCATTTTAATTTTGAGGGCCAAAACTTTGAAAAATGCCCGAGATCAAGAGATTCGAGTTCGGAGGTCACGTTACGCGCCGGGAAGGACGTTAGTGTGCACCCGGAACGCCTCGTAAAAACGAGTCTTCCAAACATTCAAAATCCTTTGTTGTGTGTGTGTGTGTGTGTGTGTGTTTTGGCCAAAATAAGTTGAAACTGAGGTAAGTAAAAATTGGGAACTCTTTTTAAGGCTTTAAACTGATCCCATGATTTTTTGGGTGATTTTTGGGTTGAGATTTGGAACTCAAAAGATTTTTGGAAGTTGAAAACCATTTCTGCCAGAATGAAAAAAGCAGTTGACCCTTGACTTTGAAATGGACTTTAGGGCTTGAAAACTCCAGAATCTGGGCAAAGTCCGGGAATGAAAAATGTTCAAAACACCTTAAAAAAGGTTTCTGTAAAAGAACTTTTCATTTTGGAGATGATTTGTGGGGTAAAAACCTTCTGGAAATCTCAGATCTGAAATCTGGATTTCCAGAGACTGATGAACTGACCTTTAAAAGAAAATTTGAAAAAAGGAGTTTTACTCACACAAAAAATAAAGTAAAAATATGTATGGAAATATCTGGATGTTGGCTACAAAAAGTATTTTGTAGTCAACACCAAATTCCATGTTTATCTATGTCCAAAAAATTAGACCATAGACTGAGGTCTGAGAAAATTGCTACTGGACAGCAACTTCTCAAGAAAGAAAATATGATTTTAAAGGGGGTTTTGCATCCATGCTTGTCCCCATTTCCCTAGGTTTTGATTAGTGATCACTTGAAATTTTAGTGGTGAATCAACTATATCAAACCATCCTTGGGGTACATTAGGACTAAGCACTTCATTTGCTTGGGAAGGGGAATTTTATCCTTTGAAAATGAGATTTGATGTATGAAAATGGTTTTTAGGGTTTTGAAAATGAGTTTTCTTTGCAAGAAAGTAAGAGAACTTGAAAATAATTTTGATCTTTGTAGAAGATCATCCATGGAGATGGTCTTCCATGGTGATCTTCTTAGATCTAAAGCAAGAAGATGAAAGAACTACATTTTGTAGCTTGAAAATGCATGCATGGATGAATTTTAGGGTAAGGAGAGGGAGGTTATACCTATCTTCCTTGTGTTTTGTGTTTGAAGGCTTGAATGTGAGAGTGTTTAAGGGTGTTTAGGGTTGATGATTTGAGTTGGTTAAAGAGAAAACAAGTAGATAACAATGAAGTCCTCTATGTTTTCTCTCTAATCCTCCTCCTATAGGGTGAGTTGAGCTTGGATTGGTGTATGTATGAGAGTATGTATGAGAGTGATTTGAAGTGTTTGTGAGTGAGTGAGATTTGGGAAAGATTGGAGAGAAAATGGTGGCAATCTAAGGATTCCCACTGTTTTCTCTCTATATTTCACCGAGTTTCGTTGCCGTGATCAAATTGTGTTGTGTAAACCGAGAGAGGAGGGTTCAATTTATAGCCCTCTCGAAATTGACAAACATGTCCGCGCGGATATGATTGACAGTGCAATCGTTCATTAATTACAGCTTCAGGCTTTGGACAGGAAGAATAAAATTCAAAAATCCAGCAGTTTATGTTTTTCAACTTGCCCAATTCGGATTTTTCTTATTTCTTTTGCTTTTTGAGATTCTTTTCTTGGTTTAACTTTAAATGGCAATGCCCATTTTACCCTTACTTTGTTAGAAAAGTTAGGAATGTTAGGAATGTTAGTAATGTTATAACTTTCGTTAATTTTCTAACGAAAATGCTAACAAGCTCAAATTGGAGCACTTACAGTAGCCCCTCGGCGACGGCGCTTTCGAAGGAAGCGGGGTCGTCGATAAGAGTAAGGCTCCATATTTTGGCAGGATGATCAAGTGATCGAGTGGCTGAACCTATTTAATATGCTACCTACGTATCCTTAAGAGGAATCAAGTCGGCCGTAGTTCGGGTCTTTCGACTATCTTTAGTTGTCGACCCTGGAGTGACTGTTTTAGGATGTCAACCTGGCGAGCGAGTTCTACAGTCGATTGCTGAAAGAAACTCTGCTGGGGATAAGAAATGACCCTCTTTGGTCTGATGGCTAGGGTTGTATATCCGTTCTGCTGGGGATAGGAAATGACCCTCTTTGGTCTGATGGCTAGGGTTGTATATCCGCTCTGGGCTGGGATAGGAACGACCATTTTGGTCTGGTGGCTGAACCTAATGATAGGCTACCTACGTATCCTTAAGAGGAATCAAGCCAGTCGTAGTTCGGGTCTTTCGACTATCTTTAGTCTTCGACCCTACTGCTTTAGGAAAGTCGCCCTAAGATTTGACTATTTTCGGGAAGTCACCCTATGATCTGACTGTTTTTGGGAAGTCGCCCTAAGGTTTTGACTATTTTTGGGAAGTCACCCTAAGGTCTGACTATTTTTGGGAAGTCACCCTATGGTTTGACTATTTTTGGGAAGTCGCCCTGTTACTTGACTATTTTTGAGAAGACGCCCTATGGTTTTGACTAGTTTTGGGAAGTCGCCCTATGGTTTGACTATTTTTGGGAAGTCGCCCTAAGGTTTGACTGTTTTTGGGAAGTCGCCCTAAGGTTTTGACTATTTTTGGGAAGTCACCCTATGACTTGACTATTTTTGGGAAGTCGCCCTATGGTTTGACTATTTTTGGGAAGTCACCCTAAGGTCTGACTATTTTTGGGAAGTCGCCCTATGGTTTGACTATTTTTGGGAAGTCACCCTAAGGTCTGACTATATTTTTGGGAAGTCGCCCTATGGTTTGACTATTTTTGGGAAGTCGCCCTGTTACTTGACTATTTTTTGGATGTCGCCCTACGGTTTTGACTATTTTTGGGAAGTCGCCCTATGGTTTGACTATTTTTGGGAAGTCGCCCTAAGGTTTTGACTGTTTTGGGGAAGTCGCCCTATGGTTTGACTATTTTTGTGAAGTCGCCCTATTACTTCCCTATTACTTGACTATTTTTGGGAAGTCGCCCTACGGTTTTGACTATTTTTGGGAAGTCGCCCTATGGTTTGACTATTTTTGGGAAGTCACCCTAAGGTTTTGACTGTTTTGGGGAAGTCACCCTATGGTTTGACTATTTTTGGGAAGTCACCCTATGGTCTGACTATTTTTGGGAAGTCGCCCTAAGGGATGATTGCGATTTATCGCTTTCCTCGTGTTGTGTGTGATAGCGTTTTAGGTGCCTCAAACCTTGATGATGGCGTATTAGGTGCCTCGAACCTCGGTGATGGCGTCTCAGGTGCCTCGAACCTTGATGATGGCGTCTTAGGTGCCTCGAACCTTGATGATGGCGTCTTAGGTGCCTCGAACCTCGACGATGGCGTCTTAGGTGCCTCGAACCTTGATGATGGCGTCTTAGGTGCCTCTAACCTTGATGATGGCGTCTCAGGTGCCTCGAACCTTGATGATGGCGTCTTAGGTGCCTCGAACCTCGACGATGGCGTCTTAGGTGCCTCGAACCTTGATGATGGCGTCTTAGGTGCCTCGAACCTTGATGATGGCGTCTTAGGTGCCTCGAACCTTGATGATGGCGTCTCAGGATAGATGGTCCTCTAGTGGACTTCATTTGAAGGGATCGGTTTTACGTCTGTTGCCGAAGGAAAGGATGACCGTGCTGGTCGAGTGGCTGGACCTAATGATAGGCTACCTACGTATCCTTAAGAGGGAATCAAGCCGGTCGTAGTTCGAAAATAGCTGGGGATGGTCTTTGATGGTTTGACAGTATTTGAGGTTTGACTATTTTTTGGGAAGTCGCCCTAAGATTTGATGATAATGTTCTTTTAGAAAAGTAGTTGATTAAGATATGCTTTCATACCTCGTGTGCTTACCTCGTAGCTGAGGCTACGGCTGATGTTGATGAAGAGTTGTTAGGTTGCCGTTCGTGGGACGGTTTCTGCTGACGATTTGCTGTCTTTGGAGGCGTTTTGACCTGAAGGAGGAGTTTGGTTGAGTCTGCATCTTGCTGGTGATCGTCAAACTTGTAGAGGGTTTTGAGCTTGTCTTCACATTGGGACTTCTTGCTTTTGAGAACTTGGTGTCTCTAATCGCATTGTATTTGAGAACTTGGCGTCCCTGACCGATTTGTATTTGAGAACTTGGCGTCCCTGACCGATTTGTATTGGAGAACTTGGCGTCTCTGACCGTACTGTATTTGAGACCTTGGTATCTTTGACCGATTTGCATTTTGAGAACTTGGCGTCTCCGACCGTACTGTATTGGAGAGCTTGGCGTCCCTGACCAATTTGTATTGGAGCGCTTGGCGTCCTTGACCGATTTGACTTGGCATCCTTGACCTGATTTGTATTGGAGGACTTGGCGTCCTTGACCGATTTGCGTTTTGAGAACTTGGCGTCTCTGACCGATTTGTATTGGAGAACTTGGCGTCCTTGACCTGATTGTATTGGAGAGCTTGGCGTCTCTGACCGGATTGTATTGGAGAACTTGGCGTCTCTGACCGAATTGTATTGGAGAACTTGGCGTCCCTGACCGAATTGTATTGGAGAGCTTGGCGTCCCTGACCGATTTGTAGACACTGGAGGTGGTCTTCATATGTTTGTGGATGTTGGGGACTGTTTTCATCCATTTGAGGTCGTCTTTGGTGAAGATCATCCTTGCCGAAAAGGGGGATTACGTTTGAATTCCTGCATTTGTTAGTGAAGAGGAAGATACATATATGGCATTCATGATGGCGGATGCATGCATAGAACCAAAAATGATTATGAGATGATGCGTTTATTTGCTTTCGAAGATGCACTTGGCCTAAGCTTTTGGCAGGGAAATTACGATTTATGATTTTCAATCACTTAGGATTTTTCCTATTGATTCAAGTTTTGTGCATACTACATGAGCCCTGGGGAGATTTTTGTGGGGATGCATGGTGATGAGAGGGATATATGTGTTGTTGATCGTTTGGGACAAGCTTTGAGTGGTGGGGTGATATCCTTTAGTCGCGGACTGAATTGCATGTTATTGATGAGGTCAATTTTGATCTTGGGATGAAGTTGGATTTGAACCCCGGTCTCGATTGAAATTTCTTTAGTCTCGGACATTTGAAGCCGACGCCGATGTGCTCTAGAATCAAAGCATGTTGACATGAATGAACCCTCTTTTGCTTGGGTTAGTTGTGATTTGACGAAATGCCGATATGAGGAGATTCCCAATTCTCAACTTTTGATGATGCAGGAGTTGCCATATGCCAAGTTCTAAAGCCGAAACTCCAAGACAGCTTGTTGAGGTGACCAGACCTTTCTTCCGAAGATAGGTGTGACTTGATAAAGCCCCATTCCATGGAAAAGACATGGCGAAAACCACGGAATCTTTCTCTAAATGATTTGATGAAGCCCCGTGTTTGACAAAGCGTCACTACAGAGGTCCAGCTTAAAGGTTTGACCGACATACCGATGAAGTACCGAGCCAATCGATCAACGTGAGAGCCTTCAAGGTGAAGTTGTCATGAAGGGAGAAACCCATCTTTGATATCGACTATGAAACTAGAATCCTCTCTTCGAAGAGTGTCTTCCATATGGGAACCGTTAGCCATAGTGGCACTTGGCTTGTTCGTGGCTTCAATCATATTCACACTACTTTTTTTTTTTTAGGGAATGGATTCTTGATCGTATTGGGTCCTTGGGGTCCCCTTTTCGATCGGTTCTCATACCGCCCTTTTTCAGAGTCGTGTTGGAGGTGGAAGAAACCCGGTATCTGTAAGCGTGTGCGACCGGTTGCCGATTATAAGCTTTTTCAAATTTAGCCCCGGAATTGATCATTGCCCGTAGATCCGGATAGGGAAATTGCTAAGTGAGACCCTCGATGTGGTTTCGGTGCGTGATCGAAAGATGTCTAGTTGTTCCTCTTCAAAAGGAGGAGTTGCCATCTTGCTTGTAAAAGTCCCCGATGTTCTCGTCTGACGCCGCATTGTTGTCTGCAGTCAAATCTATTTGCTTCCCACTCCAAGTTGGCTAGTAGTCCGGTCCCCTCGTAACCCCGGCCTCGGATTTTAAGCGAAAGAACCATTTTAGAGCACCGGACTTCAAAGAGAGATCGAAATAGTCAGCCAACTGCTGATTGGCGCCCCTTTTGACCTTCATTGCCAAGGTATACGTGTCCAGATGGGTTTTCGGGCATGCAGTGCCATCAAAGAGATCCAAATTAGGCATCACGAATTTGTGGGGAACAAAGGAGTTCGGGTTCGTTGGCCGGAAAGCAGACTTCTTAGCAGTCAATTCAGCAATCTGTGCTTTCATTTCCTTGTATCGTTCCACGAATCAAGCCAAATGAGGGTCTTGTGGCGGAACCATGGCATTCAAACTAGCGACTGAGCTAGAGAGAGGAGCTACCACTGGCGGCATACAGGTGGAGGGAACGGCCGATCTGGGGACATAGGTGAAATCCTGTCCTTGGCCCGAATCACCCCGGGGAGCTTGGGTAGGATCCTGGGCGAAGGGGTAGAACCTTGCGGCATGTTGTTGATTTTCAACCGGCAAAGAGGGCAAAGGCAGTCTTGATGTAGCTGGGTAACTCGAATTTCCGGAGTGAGGCCCATAAGTAGGCTTAAGTGCGGGCTGCTGTTCCTGATTGTTGAATTGCATAGCTGAAGGTGCATGACACTACCAGAAAAAGGTCGTTTAGCGACGGAAATTTCCGTCGCTAAAATTAAAATTCCGTCGCTAAAAATAATCAGCGACGGAAAAATTCCGTCGGTGGTCCGCCGCTACTGTACTCGACGCAGTGCTCCGGCGGGTCAATTTCCGCCGCTATTTTTTTCTTTTACCGACGGAATTTAATTCCGCCGGTGAATTAATGGTTACAGCGACGGAAATTTCCGCCGCTATATTAATTTAATTTAATTAAATATTCATTTCAGCGGCGGAAATTTCCGTCGCTGTAATAAAAATTAATTTAATTAAATTAATTTCAGCGGCGGAAATTTCCGTCGCTGTAATAAAATTTAAATTGAAATTAAATTATTTCAATGCGGAAAATACCGTCGCTGAAATTATTTAATTTTAATTTAAATTTTATTACAAATGACGGAATTTTCCGCCGCCGAAATCAAAAATTAAATAAAAATTAAATGATTATAGCGTCGGAAATTCCGTCATTTGAAATTAATTTAATTAAATTAATTTTATTACAAATGACGGAAATTTCCGCCGCCGAAATTAATTTATTTAATTAATTTTTCTTTCAAAGATAATTTCGCCGACGGAAAATTCCGTCGCTGATTCTGAAATAAATTAAAAAAAAATATTTTAAAATATCAAAAAACCAAAATTTTTTGTACCTGATATAACATTTCAATTTCTAAAACTAAAACTATAAAAACTAAAATTCAAATACCAAATAAGACCAAATAAAAACTAAATACCACCGTACCAATTCGGGAGGGGGAGAGGGGGAGGGGGATAGGGGGATAGGGGGAGAGGGGGAAGGGGGGGAAGGGGGAGAGGGGGAGAGGGGTGGAGCGGGGGAGGGGGAGAGGGGTGGAGCGGGAGGGGGAGAGGCGGGGAGGGCTCCCGCGGTACCAAATGTCTCAAATGTTTACAAACAAGTATAAATTAATACAACAATGTCTAAAAAGTCCGCAATCAACCCGGGGGACGCCGGGAATTATCCCGGGAGTCCGGGCCGAGACGAGCCATCAACGCCGCCAATTGTCTCGAGTCTCGCATGACGTCGATCGTTCTCCTCCCGCATCTCGCGTCTCGAACCGCCAAAGCATCCGCAAGCTTTGCCCGCTCGCGTCTCTCCTCCTCCAACGCAGCCTCCAGAGTGTCGACCCTCGGATCATGAAACATGGGCCGGTCAACATTTCTCCGACGGCCGGTCGACGCCGACGGGCATTGCCGCCCGTAATCCCCCATCCCTAACACTCGGGCTCCTCTCCTTCGATGTCCCCGAGAGGTGACCTCCCGCCAAACATCGTGCACGAAGGGGACGGGCTCGCCGGGAGGCGTTCCATCGGGAACAACGGCGGCTTGATATGCAAACAAAAATAAAACAAACAATTATAATCATATACACAATGTAAGGTACATAAATAAATTTACATATTCAAAATCAAGTCATTTAATGGTAGTTTACTTACAAAGGCAAGAGCAGATCGATCGTCAACCCATTGCGGAGGTTGATCGGGCGCCGTAGAATTCCGAATATGGGTGCTAGCGTAAACATCCACAAAAGTGATATTCGGACCATACTCCCTTTCCTATAAATAAAATAAGCGAGATTATTACTTTGAAATTGTATATATAAATGCAACATTTAAACCGATTTAAAAGCATGCATACACTACATTTACACTAAAACTATGGATTTCATAGCATCAACATTGGCTCCTACTAACATACGTACATAAACCTATTTAAAAGCATCCATACACTACTACATTTAAATTAACATACATACCATGCGGTCGTGATGCTCGCGACCGTGAGCGTCCCCGTATGCAACGCCGCCGACCCCGAGGAGCTCGCTCTATTGGCCTTGGCCTGTTCGGATACACCCTTCGCCGCAGCGACCCCCCAATATTCGCAAAATTGAGCAAACACCTCAACGGTCATAAAAGTAGGACACAAGGGCCGCCGTCCCGCCGCGAGCCGAGCAAGATAATAATTTCTCTTCGTGGTACCTATAAAAAATATGAATATCTTGTAAACATATAATGATGACATTATAAAATTAAAAGAGTATAATCATTGTTAATTAAACTAATTAAGGATAGATAAAAGTATTTACAAATAAAATCCTTAAACTTGTGAGCTCAAGCTCAAAGAAAACATATCTAGCCGTCGCCGCCGATGTCCGGATCCCAATAATATTTAGCCTACAACATATAATGATAACATTACAAAACTAAAAGAGTATAATCATTATTAATTATAACATTTTAATAACAAACTAACATTTAAGTTTTAAATAAAAACCATTAACACATTACCCTAAACTCATCCCACGCATCCTCCTTCTCGCCTCTCGTGGCAATTTTTTCCAGCTTGGGCCAAAAATCGGTCATTTTCCGAGACCGCCGCATTGCCCGATCTTAGTGCCGTTGGTGGGGTATCCACCTACCCACCTGCCAAGTCTATTTATACAATAACATTTTAACTTAAATAATGAATTATATATAAAGCAAAAAGGAACCAACTTATATCAAATTAATGAAGAGTTACTTACCGGTCATAAAGTGCCGAGATCCGGACATATATCCTCCCCTCGTAATCTACGGTAGTCCGAGTACCGGCCCCAGAGGTGGAGCTAGTACTACCGAGTGAGGGGTCAACACCATCGCTACCGGATCGGGACGGTTGCGTCCCAAGAATCAAAGTGTAAATGGGCTTGGTCCTCTTACCCCCTTTCTACTAGAACTCATCCGTACTACAAGAAAATATTAAAATATACAACTTTAACAATAGGAAACAATATATTCACAATACATCTAAAACTTTAAAGTTCTAATAATCTAAAGCATTCACAATACATATAAAACTTTAAACTATTAATAATATAAAGCATTCACAATACATATAAAACTTTAAAGTTCTAATAATCTAAAGCATTCACAATATATATAAAACGACGGATATTAAAAATAATCTAAAGCATTCACAATACATATGAAACTTTAAAGTTCTAATAATCTAAAGCATTCACAATACATATAAAACTTTAAAGTTCTAATAATCTAAAGCATTCACAATACAATTTTAAACTTTAAACTATTATTAATCTTCGTCCCCATCATCATCACCGGACTCTGAATTACTACAAAACTCGAGTTCTTCATCTTCGTCTTCGGACTCGATGAATCAAACTCGGTTCCTCTTCCTCTTCCTCTTCCTCTTCCTCTTCCTCTTCCTCTTCCTCTGATTCATCAATATCAATGTGCGCGAGATGACCCGAACGAGGCGGGGAGTTGGCAAATTCACTGTAAGATATCCTCCTCGGGTTCATCAACATTTTGAGGAATATGAGTGACATCATCTAATGGATGATTAGCCGATGAAACGTTAGGTGGCACCGGCATTTCATCCTCTTGATAGGGTGCTTCTAATGACGACTCAGTAGTTGTCGACGAGGGTAGGTTGTCAATCATGCTCCTAGCCTTGGTCATCCAAACAGCCCACAATCCGTCTGTCGCGGACGAGGGTAGGGAGTCATGTATACCTGTTGTGCTTGAGATGCTAAGATGAAGACGTCGTCGCCATTATGTCTCGGACGAGTCCTTTACATCGACGAGGTCAAATATGGCGTGCTTCTTAACACCTCGCACAAAGCATCCCGCCAATCACAATTGAACAAGACAACACTGTTTCTACCCAAATACTCCACCTCGACTACTTCTTTCAGACGCCATAATAATCATTCCCTATAAGCTTCACACCGCTATTCCACGTCAATTTAGAGCCCCGTAAGCTTTGGTATGAAACACATAGCCATTCACGAAATAACCGTTGTATAAATGAACGCTCAAGTACGGAGATGATGCTAAATGTCTTAACCTCGCAGCCTTTGGCATCACCCGGATGTTCACTATCTATAAGACAATATTGTAACCAATTTAATACAATTTTAAGATTGAATGTTTAAAGAAGTGTATAGAATAAATTTGAATGAAACGAAATATTTACATATTTCCTTAGCCAGCTTTGGAAATTCTCTTTCTGTCCTAGTTGCGATGAGTTACGGAGATAAATCCCGAGCTAAATCTTCAAACATTCTCGCAATAGGGTTAAACAAGGCATTTCATATGCAGGTAATTAAACATGCATAATTTAATCGACGAGGCGTAAACATAACATCAATGACTTACTTGATATATTCCCCAACCTCGTCGCAGCTTAAGAAGAACATACGTTTCGACCGCGGCAAACTCTTTAGCGGTTAACGTACGCGTACCAACCCGTTTGCCGAGGAACCGACCAGGATGAAAATACAGATGTTTCCCTTAGACGGAAAACCACCATCGTAATTGCGGCCAACCCTAGTCAATCTCGTATCAACATCGAGGAAAATATGTTCCGACAAAGGCAACAATCTCATCTATGATAACAGCCTCAAATTGAGGCCTCGACCATGGCCCTATTGCTCATCTTCCTTTTCAATTGGCCTAGATACCTAAAAGTCATTCGTAGATTAAAACATAAATAATGTTAAAGAAGGTATATTGTTAACGCTCAAATTATTTAGAAATAGAATAAATTCAATTACCTCTCAAATGGATACATCCATCTCGTATTGAACTGGACCACCGACTCTAGCTTCGTATGCCAAGTGGACCGGTAAATGCTCCATAGAATCAAAGAATGAAGGAGGAAATATCTTCTCAAGTTTGCACAAAGTCACTACGATGCTCTCCTCAAGCTTTTTCATGTGATCAACACGCAAAGGTGGTCGATGTTAACGCTCGGAAAAACTCACTTAACTCGTTAACGCCACCCGCATATTGTCGTGCAAGAGACCCCGAGAGCAATCGGAAGTAGCCTATCCAAAGAAAACGTGGCAATCGTGACTCTTCAAACCCCGCACTTTCCCCTCCTCTACATTGACACTTACCAATGTTAGACGCGTAACCATCCGGGAAGCCTTAACTCCTTGAGCCATTTCGGGAGGAGGAGCCTCTTTTCCTTTGTAAGCACGTATTGAGCCATCGGTCTAACCGGTTTACCATTGACGTCGTATACCAAGTCTAAGGCCGGCCGCCTACATATTTCCTTAAGGTCCTTTCGAGCTTTTTCGTTGTCTTTAGTTGTTCTCTTGAAATCCATCAACGTGTTAAAAACATTATCGAATACATTCTTCTCAATGTGCATCACGTCAAGGTTATGTCGAATGAGATTTGTTTTCCAAGATGGCGGCTCCCAAAATATACTCCTCTTGATCCAGCTTATGGGTAGTCCCAAACCCTTGTATTTTGGTCTTCGAAAACTTTTTCCCCACCGAGGATCGGGCAATCTAGATACCTCCTCATAGACCGTGTCACCACTTAAACGAATCGGGGCCTCATCATGGTCAATCTTGTTCTTTTTAAACGCATTCTTCCGGGTCCCGAATGGGTGGTCCTCCTAAGAAATTGTCTATGGCAATCGAACCAATATGGTTTTCCAGAGTGCGTGAGCGTGAAAGACTTTGTGTCACTCATACAATACGGACAGGCCAACTTCCCGTGGGTGCTCCAACCCGATAACATCCCATATGCAGGGAAGTCATTAATCGTCCACATCAACGCAGCCTTCATGCCGAAATTCTCTCGCTTGAAAGCATCCCACGTTTCGACCCCATCCTCCCAAAGCCGCTTCAATTCGTCCATCAAAGGTCGGAGATAGACGTCAATGTTCCTCCTGTGGCTGTTTGGGCCGGGATGAATAACGACAAGAACATGTAGGGATCACTCATACACAACCAGGGCGGAAGATTGTAGACAAAGTGGCTATAACCGGCCAACAAGAGTAAGATTTTGCCCCAGACCAAACGGATTGAAACCATCGTGAGCGTATGCATAACCGTATATTTCTTGCTTCGGTACGCAAAGTCGTGATAAGTCTCATCAAAGTGTTTCCATGCCTCCCCATCACCGGGATGAATCAACACACCATCTTCACGCAAACTTTCCTTATGCCAACGCATTGCCTCTCGCAGTAGATTTAGACGCGTAGAGGCGTTGCAGCCTTGGAATCAATCGGCATGTAACGCAACCGCTTATGTGGTATGTTTTTCTTGTGTTTTGAACTCCCCTCCGACTTGGCTTATATCTACTTTGTCCGCAAATTGAACACTCGTCTTCTCGTGAATCTTCCTTGTAGAATAGCATGCAGTCATTCTTACACGCATCAATCTTTTCATAACATAGCCCAATCTCGCCCAACCAACTTCTTTGTCTCATAAAAGTTTGTAACCATCTTATTCTCTTTCGGCAACATCCGCTTAATTGCTTTCATGATACGATTATAAGCGCATCGGCTAATATTGCAATCGGCCCTTTATGTTAAGGAGCTCACCCACAGCCTCCAACACACCGATCTCGCAACCTGGATAGACCTTCTCTTTTGCAGAGTCCATAGCATCAATAAATTTCTTGGCCGCAGGGGTTGGTTCTTGCCGTTGGTTCTCTCGACCAATCGAAGGAAGGACCCACGCATCCCTAACCATATCTTCCATATTCAAAGGTGGTTCTTCATTGTCCCGAATAATAGGTTCGGGTTCGGGAGGTACATGAATATTCTCGGGGATTATTCGCAACATTTGTGCGCAATCTCGCTCACCATGACGGGTCCACCGTTTGTACCCAACTTCAAACCCGTTACGCAAAAGATGTTTCGAGTCTCGATCAAGCTTAGATACTTGACATTACAACACTTGTCGCATGGACACCTAATCTTACCATCCTTATCCATGTGACCGGTTTTATTTAATTGAGCAAATTCAACAAACCCCTTCAACCCTCTATAAAACTCAGGATTGATACCGCGTTGATTCGGCAACTTCCGCTTATACATCCAACTACGATCATCGTTAATGACATCACTCCCGCATTGCAATCCATATATTATACGTACACTCAATTTAATCGACGGATGAAACAAAATCGGGATGTTAATAATTATTGGATTTCATAATATATTAACAGCTTAGAAGTAATTAACGTATTATCATTCCCTAAATTTGAATTACAAACTTAAAAGCAACACAGATCTTCTTAAAATAAATATAAAGCTTCTAACTCATATTTAACAATATATTAACAGGTCTTCTTAAAGTGTCTAGGAACTCGTTCCCGCTCCCGAACTCGAATCTCTACTCTTCCTCCGCCTCGGTCCCCGGGAGGTCTTTGGTCTAGGTATGTTGAAAAAGTCAGTCGAACCTCGTCCCGGCTCGTATCGTGTGAGCCGGTGGATATATCGCCCGGTAGCTCTCGCACGCTCTTTCCCGCCTCAAGGCCTCCCTGCGAGCTATCACTTCGGGATCATTTCTCAAAGCAGCCTCTCCGAATCTCCCCGTCTCTCATAATCTCGCCGCAATGTCGCCAAAGTGATTTCATCGTGGTTGCTCTTGGCCTCCATGCCTCTTAATGTCCTACTGGAAGAATAGTCTCGCCCCAAAACACTCTCGGCGTCGAGCCTCTATCATCACCGTACAGACCTTGCCGCTCCTCGTACCATGTCGATACTCGGTGGTCGAAATGTGCTACCTCTAGTATGACGGAGTAGTGGTCGTATCGGAAGAAAGCCCTCTAGAAATGCTCGCCAAAGAAATGTGTAGTCTCGAGGCTCGGCCATAATCATCGGCATTGTATTAGTCGTCAATCGCTCTCTCAAAGTCCGAATGGTCCGCTGCGGGTATCCGTACCGTCTCGCTCACTAGAGATGGAATGCAAAAGGATGATACATGTAGTCCCTAAGTCGGACAATAATCGACCCGTCCCGAATATCTCTCATAGTCTCGCAATCCCCATGCCGGAATCCAATAGTTCAGGTTTGCGGTCTCATATCGGGCCAAGGCCAACCTCCTATGCCAACTCTCGCAGCGGCATCCCTCAATATCCTGCGTCCGGGCCCAAATACCCAAGGTAATGCCGTCTCGCCCTTCCGGGGCGTGGCGAGATCAAGCGAAATCTCTCATACACCCACAATGATAGTAACTGGGCCGCTCGAACCTACGTACTCGGATCCTCCGGCTAATCTATCAATGCCGTGGGTATGTCTCCGCTAGCAACAGCTTGAATGATGTCCATCGCTCCTCGACCAGATTGAATATGCCGGATGTCAACTCCTCGATCACCTCTCGCCGCTCGATGATCTCTAACAGCGTAGCCGGACACACTCCGATGTAGCCGCAGAAGTAGTGCGCGAGACGGAATGAGCAACATGAATATATCTAAGGAAGTGGATAGATCAAACAGTCCGGGGCCGGTCCGACTCAATCGGCTATATGAGTCAAGTCTATGAATCTATCGTCAACGACAATGCCCGATACCCGGCCCGCGATAATCCCAAGAATTCGTATAGTTGCTCAGAATCGATCGTCCGTCTCGAGGAAATGCCACGGTCCTCGACTCGGCCACACCCGCCGTTGCTCGAAAATCCTCCATCGTTGGCACCGGATCGTTGTACGATAGGGTGAACACATGTCGCTCCGAATCCCAAAAGCACGAAGCGGCTGAGCGCATCCCAATCAATCTTCCAATCTTTTAGAGACCGATGCATGGCATGCTATACCTCCTGTCAATAAGTTTCCGGTGTTGTTTTTGGTGAAAGCGCGTGAGTTCAAGAATGTCTTGTTGAAATTGAAACTCGCGGGAAACAATTTCTCCATTGTAATACTCCATGCCGCCTTAAATTGGGGCCGCTGGGACTTTTACCTATTAATATTGTGAATAATTGTATCAACAAATCTTGAGCTCTAGTTCAAACTAAACTAAAGGATAATGGTGTCCCTACCTAACCACCTACTCGTCCTTTAAGTGCATGTTTGATAAACCTATCCCATCCCGAAATGCGTGATTACTATTGTGAATAATTTTAAATATTAATATTTAATTCTTTGTTGTAAAATATATAATTTTACAACGATGAATTAAATTAACATTTATAAACAAGATGAGAGTCGTTATCATCCACAACTATCAAAACCCTATCTCGGCTTAGAACAAGAAAGATAGAGCAAATAAGTTCTTGTCGGTTTGAGCAAAGGATTTTCTTTTAATATAGGTTTTTCCAGTTTCACTTTGTCCTCCTCTCTAAGAATCTCAAAGATCACAGGCCATGTCTTGACGGTGCCTGTTTTACTCTTCACCGGTGATATACGGTCACAAGTAAAAACAAGGTAACAAAGTATAACACCGGTGAAGAGAAAATGTAACTTTCCTCCAATTTTCAATCTCCACCTTCCATTTACCCAAGATCCTGATTGCGAATCTTTCTCATGAGCTGAAGTGGCGGTGTTGCCCTCAATCTCACGGTTGCACATGCGAAGCAACCGTGAGATTGAGGGCAACACCGCCACTTTCAAGCTCATGAGAAAGATTCTCGCAATCGATCTCGAGTAAATGGAAGGTGAAGATTAAAAAATTGGAGGAAAGTTTTGTTTTCTCTTCAGCGGTGTTATCTTTGTTACCTTGTTTTACTTGCTTGTGACCGTATAACACCGCCGAAGAGTAAAATGACACCGACAAGAACATGGCCGTGATGTTTGAGATCCTTAGAGAAGAGAACTGATGGCTGAAAAACTCTTATTAAACGAAAATCCTTTGCTCAAACCGACAAGAACTTATTTGCTCTATATTTCTTGATCAAAGATGGACGGATTTTGATAGGCGTAGGTGAGAAAGGCTCTCATCTTATTTATATTTTAAGATGTTAACCACCAACCACAATACCCTAAGGTGCATCTAGGGTGCCAGGATTGATATCAGGCGCTCAAACGTAGGCGATATTACATCACCGTTCGCGATGCCGTCAATCGCCCCAAAATGGGATCTAGAACCATACTAAGGTAGTGTGCGGTTGAATATGTTACATTATTGATACATTCACCCCTTCCTCCCCCTTTGACTTTAAAAGACTTGAAAATTAGATATTTAGTAACTTATCTAATTGTTGCATATGTAACATGTTATGTTTACTAAATATGTAACATGTTATATTTACTAAATATAACATGTTACACCGTGGAAAATATCAAGTCTATTGCACAAGCATTTGGCCCAAAGATTGAAACTTTAAAAGTAGATTTACTATTATAATTAATCGAGAAAACAAGAAAATCCCCAAGCTGCGGTTTTTGTATCTTCTACAAGCGAAGTTGGGGGATTTTCTTGTTTTACGATTAATTGCTAAATCTACTTTCAAAGTTTCAATCTTTGGACCTAATGCTTGTGCAAAAAACTTGAGATTTTCCACTCGGCATAACCCCATGGTAGTGGTTGTACGTGATAGTAGTGGGGTGGAAAATATCAAGTTTGCACAAGCATTTGGCCCAAAGATTGAAACTTTGAAAGTAGATTTATTATTATAATAATTAATCAAAGTTTCAATCTTTGGACCTAACGCTTGTGCAAAAAACTTGGAGATTTTCCACTCGGCCTAACCCATGGTAGTGGTTGTACGTGATAGTAGTGGGGTGGAAAATATCAAGTTTGCACAAGCATTTGGCCCAAAGATTGAAACTTTGAAAGTAGATTTATTATTATAATAATTAATCAAAGTTTCAATCTTTGGACCTAACGCTTGTGCAAAAATGATATTTATATATATACATATATGTATATTTTTATTTTAATTTTTATTAAATATAACATCTTACATATTTGATTATGAGTACGGTTATTTATCGTTTTCTTTATAGTGGCATATGTTTTCTTCTATTCGTTAATATTACTAAATATGTAACAAACTAGGATACATAAGCGTATCCTAATTTGTTTCATATAAGGTGCATCTAGGGTGCCGGGATTGATTTCGGGCGCTCAAACGTAGGCGACATAATCACCGTCCGCGATGCCGTCAATCGCCCCAAAATGAGATCTAGAACTAGATGTTCCTAAATTATTTCATCCACAGTTTTCTAACTTATTTGTTTGTAAGCTGAATATTACGTTTTTAAATTAATTATTACCACCATTTAGATTACGCATTATTCGTTTTTCTTTAGCTCTTTATCAATTATTTTTGTGATTTTCATAGATACTCTTTATTCTCGGTTATGGTTCTCAAAGCACATTTTATGCATTCTTGGTTGGTACACGGTATACAAATATGAGTTTGGTTTGTGTACCGTGTACAGTATATTTTTATAAAAAGCATATCATAAAGCCCTTACCTTTATCGGTTTAGGTCATTTAAGACTCCCTTACCTAGTACGAATATTGTACCGACTTTATACTCATAGAGGAACCAATTCCATACTAAGTTGCTATGTTTACACACTTGCAACTTAATACTAAACTTCGATCTGCCAAGCCTTCACAATAGCATGACATATACTTAACAATATAGAGTACAATAATCCAATCATATGGTATTTATACTCTTACTCAACAAAATAAACGAGTGCTACAATTATTTCACTCCCTATATGAATCAATAACTATATAGAGGTACCCCACGTAGAGGTGCAATATATTATGCACTATAGAGCAAATAACCCTAAATAGGTCATCACGTAGGGAGTACAATAATATATAAGTAGCCCTACGCCATCACAATACAACATTAAACACTTTCCCTTTAGGGTTCAAGTTCAAAAACCAAGTTTTATAACATTTGGTTCAAGTTTTATAACCGCCTCTCAAGCATTTTTGAGACATTATTTATGGACCTTATCAATATCCTTTTGGCCCAATTCAAACTCCATTATATAGTACTAAAGTTTTACTAAATACAGGATCAAAAAGTGTTCAAATCCGAGTTGTTTAGCCTAGGTTCCCAATGCCTCAAACATGGACCAAGGCTGCAGATTGAAATAATACAAGTGCTGAAACTGCCTTCTAAGCAACTTTGGATCAATATTTAAAGCTCTTGCAAACACCTCTTTGGACTAATCCAAGTTCTACCATGTTGTACTAAACTTGTACTAAAAGCCTAGTTAAAGAGTTATTAAATCTATACTCATTAACCTAGGTTAAACAGCTTGCCGAGTTGCTCACTCAAGGCAGATTTTTTCCCTTCAGCTTACTGCAAAGCCATTTGCAGCAGTTGAACTACCTGTTTTGGGACTCTATAACCTCCCTATAGCACCAATAATATGTATAAAACATGTTTAAAAAACAATTATAACCAAATCCACACCAAGAATTCAAGCCATGGCATGGAAATTGTAAAGCTCTAACTTGACCCAATTGCTTTTCTATTTGCAAACCCCAGGTGATGTTTCAAAACGTCATTTAAAAAAAAAAAAAAATAAAAAACAGAAAATTAATACAAAATTACAACTTCATGGAACACACGCATACACACACAGAAACACTCACAGACACCCAAAATTCATGGTTGAGTACAGAGAAGAGAGAGAAACACGGTGAGAAATCGAAACCAACTAAAATTCACAACAAATTAACACCCTATCCTCGAATTAGAACTACTTATTTGAAAGAAATCGAAACATTTACCTTGATTTGATTAGAGCAAGAGAGAAACACGGTGGAGAGGCGGCGGACGGATCCGAGACGGCGTGAGAGCTCGAGCGGACGGTGAGCGGCAGCGATGACGGCGATGAGCGACGGCGGTGAGGCGATGGCGATGAGGAGACGGCCGGCGGCGTGAGCTTCTTCTTCTAGGTCGATCGCTTCGTCTTCAAGGTCGGTTCGCGAGAGAGATGAGAGATAGCGGGGAAGAGAGAGGGAAATATTTGGCGTAATTGATTTCGAGAAATAAGCGTATTTATAATTTCCACCGGCGACGGAATATTCGCCGCTAAATATTAATTATAGCGGCGGAAATTAAATTCCGACGCTATAATTAATATTTAGCGGCGGAATATTCCGTCGGCGATAAATCCGGCAGCTAAACGATACGTACGCTCACCTGGATCGATGACATGGCACTCCCAGCCGACGGTAATTTCCGCCGTGATTTTAAATTCAGCGACGGAAATTTCCGCCGCTATAATAATAATAATTATAATAATAATAATAATAATAATAATAATAATAATAATAATAATAATAATAATAATAATAATAATAATAATAATAATAATAATAATAATAATAATAATAATAATAATAATAATAATAATAATAATAATAATAATAATAATAATAATAATAATAATAATAATAATAATAATAATAATAATAATAATAATAATAATAATAATAATAATAATAATAATAATAATAATAATAATAATAATAATAATAATAATAATAATAATAATAATAATAATAATAATAATAATAATAATAATAATAATAATAATAATAATAATAATAATAATAATAATAATAATAATAATAATAATAATAATAATAATAATAATAATAATAATAATAATAATAATAATAATAATAATAATAATAATAATAATAATAATAATAATAATAATAATAATAATAATAATAATAATAATAATAATAATAATAATAATAATAATAATAATAATAATAATAATAATAATAATAATAATAATAATAATAATAATAATAATAATAATAATAATAATAATAATAATAATAATAATAATAATAATAATAATAATAATAATAATAATAATAATAATAATAATAATAATAATAATAATAATAATAATAATAATAATAATAATAATAATAATAATAATAATAATAATAATAATAATAATAATAATAATAATAATAATAATAATAATAATAATAATAATAATAATAATAATAATAATAATAATAATAATAATAATAATAATAATAATAATAATAATAATAATAATAATAATAATAATAATAATAATAATAATAATAATAATAATAATAATAATAATAATAATAATAATAATAATAATAATAATAATAATAATAATAATAATAATAATAATAATAATAATAATAATAATAATAATAATAATAATAATAATAATAATAATAATAATTATGTATTATTGTGTGTGTGTGTGTGTGTGTGTGTGTGTGTGTGTGTGTGTGTGTGTGTGTGTGTGTGTGTGTGTGTGTGTGTCAATATTATTAATAATGACGGAAATTTCCTATGCCACATGCCACTATGTACCATATGCACAACCACATGCCTATACCACTGTGTACCACATGCCCTATGCCTGCATGCCACTATGCCTATGTACTTTTTTATGCCTGTGCCACCCATGCCACCCATGCCGCATGCCGCATGCCACATGCGCATGCCACATGCCTGTGCCACATGCCACTATGCCACATGCCACATGCTTATGCCATGCCACATGCCTGTGCCTGCTATGCCTGTGCCACATGCCCTATGCCTGTTACCACATGCCTATTACCCTATGCCACATGCCACATGCCACATGCCACTATGCCACATGCCACATGCCCTATATGCCACCATGCATGCCACATGCCTGTGCCATGTCACTGACTACTGTGCCTATGCCATGCCTATACCACATGTACTATGCCTATGCCTATGCCACCACATGCCACATGCCCTATACCTATGCCACTATACCTATGCCACATGCCACTATGCCACATACCACATGCCTATACACATACCACTATACATGCCTACATGCCACTTGTACCACTGTGCCACTGTGCCTGTGCCACATGCACATGCACTGTGCCCTATGCCCCTATGCCCTGTGCCACTATGCCATATGCCACATGACTATGCCACATGCCACATACCACATGCCTGTGCCACATGCCACATGCCACATGCTATGCCACATGCCTGTGCACATGCCTATGCTTACATGCCTGTGCCTGTGCTTTTGTACTTGCACATGCCACATGCCTGCCTATGCCACACATACCACATGCCTGTGCCACATGCCCTATGCCTTTTTATGCCGCATGCCTTTATGCACATTACATGCCACATGCCACTATGCCACTGTACCACCATGCCACATGCCCACATGCCACATGCCCATGCCACATACCACATGCCACATGCCCACTGCTTACTGTGCCCATGCCTGTATGCCTATGCCACTGTGCCTGTGCCCTGTGCCACATGCCCTGTGCCTATGCCACATGCCTATGCCTATACATGCCACTATGCCACTATGCCACATGCCACATGCCACCATGCCACATACCACATGCCTATGCCCATGCCACATGCCACATACCCTTACCACATGCCATGCCACCATACCTATGCCACCACATGCCACTATGCCTATTATACATACCACATGCCACTTTTTATGCCACTGTGCCACATGCCACATACCACATGCCTATGCCATATGCCACACTGTGCCACCTATGCCACATGCCCACTGTGCCACCATGCTTACATGCCACATGCCTTTTATGCCTGTGCCACATGCCCACATGCCACCATGCCCATGCCACATGCCTATGCCACATGCCACATGCCACATGCCACATGCCACATGCCACATACCACCATGCCTACATACCTGCCACATACCTTTTTATGCCCATGCCTTGGGTTTAGGGTTTAGGGTTTAGGACCCCAGGTTTAGGGGATAGGGTGAGTTAGGGAGTTGAGGGTTAGGGGTTAGGGTTAGGGTTGGAGTTTAGGGTTTAGGGAGTTAGGGAGTTAGGGTTGGGGTTTAGGGTTAGGGTTTAGGGTTGGGGTTTAGGGTTGGGGTTGGGGTTGGGGTTGGGGTTAGGGATTTAGGGGAGTAGGGGAATTAGGGAGTTAGGGGTTAGGGGATTTAGGGTTAGGGTTTGGGGTTTAGGGTTGGGGTTAGGGTTAGGGGTTTAAAGGGTTTAGGGTTAGGAGTGGGAATTTAGGGAGACCAGGAAGCCCCAGAGATTAGAGATTTAGGGGTGGGTTTAGGGGTTAGGGTTTAGGGGAGCCAGGAGTTGGGGTTTAGGGTTAGGAGTTTGGGGTTAGGGTTAGGAGTTTAGGGGTTAGGGGTTTGGGGTTTAGGGTTAGGGTTTAGGGTTGAGGAATATAAGAATTGCAAGGGTTCTTGTAGCTATTCCCAAATTGGTAAATTGCATACAATTTTAAAATTTTTATCCAAAATAAAACAAAAACAAGATT
The DNA here is from genome assembly GCA_022495995.1 of Adenophora triphylla var. japonica. NCBI lineage: Eukaryota > Viridiplantae > Streptophyta > Magnoliopsida > Asterales > Campanulaceae > Adenophora > Adenophora triphylla. The sequence goes on from JAFEMH010000942.1 coordinate 461,368, forward strand.
AGTCCGAAACTATGAACTAACCAACTATTAGACAACACTCTGGAGATTATTGTCTCATAAGTCATAACTAATTAAGATATCCGTAAAATAAAGACCCACATCATTACCGCTGAGCACACCTTTGCACTCTCTCTGGCCCCCACCACCGTGCATGTCATCATCTACATCGTAAGCTTCAATGTTGACATCGTGAAGGGTTGTCTCCTCGCACTCATCAAGCTCCATATCTGTCTTCGCGATGAAGGCTTAGGAGGCAAGACAACCCTCTAGGAGCCTTGCACGTTGCTCGGAAGTCAAGGAATCTGGGAAGTCGACCGAGAAATGGATGTATAATTTGCCCCTCATGAATGGTCTTTGGTACATTGTCTTCTGCGGTGAAGCTATTATTGGGACGGAGGGAGTATTATTTATTTTTCGACAAAAGGGAAAAAAGATTCTTGTACACAAACTTACAAAGGCGCAAGTTAAGGGTTGATTGTACTAGCATTTTCGTTTACCAGTGTTTTGTTTTTTTTTGTTTTTTTTACCAGTCCTTGCAACAATAATTGAGAAAGAAAGAAGGTGAATTTCAAGTTCATTTAACTTGAATTTCATTTGAGCTGAGTTTCATTTACATTACCTGTGTATAAAACAATAGGCCTACTTGAATTTCATTTGAGCTGAGTTTCATTTACATTTGAGCTGAGTTTCATTTACTTCTTCTCCTGTACAACCATTTCGCCCTTGCATTGTGGGCAGCGGTCTTTCTCCTGGAAATTTTGAATTTTTTTTTTTTTATTAAACACCGACGGAATATTTCCGTCGCTGATAAATAAAAAATTATTAAATTATCAGCGGCGGAAATATTCCGTCGGTGTTTATTAAAAAAAAAAAAAAACCATTTAATTTCACCGGCGGAATAATTCCGTCGCTGTTAAAGATTTAGCGGCGGAATTTTCCGTCGGTAAATCAACCGCCAAATTAGCGGCGGAAATAAACGAATATTCGAGGAATATTCTTTTTAGCGGCGGAATTTAGCGGCGGAATTAAATTCCGTCGCTAAATTTGACGCCAAAATAATTCCGACGCTAAATACTATATTCCGTCGCTAAATAGCGACGGAATCTGTCCGTCGCTGTTTTTTCCGTCGCTAAATGACCTGTTTCTGGTAGTGCCACCAATATTTCTATTTTGTCATTTTAAACCACTAAATAATCACCTAAATAAATTAAGAAAACATACTCACACATTCATTCAACGCTTTAAAGAAAGAAAAAAATGATAGGAGCGCAAAGAGAGAAAGAAGAACACAGAGAGAGAAAAAAGATTTAAAACAATCTATTACCTTACATGCATAATGTTCGAACAAGATTGGGGAACAATTTCAAAAGTCCGATCGCCAATGGTTGAACAGTTTCACAATGTTCAACCAATGGTGTTTGAACAACCATTAAATGTTTGGCAGTATTTGACAAACAATATGAATATGTTCGGTCGACAGTCACTAAACATTGCAAATATGTTTGGCAATTGCAAACTGAACCGTAGTTACGAGAATTTGTTAAAGCTCGAAAAAAAAAACATTGTAAAAATGTTTACAGTGTTCAAAATAATTATATTTATGTCTAGATTAGATATTGTTCAATCCATGCTTGATTTTAACAAAATATAGTAAACTTAAAAGAGAGAATTTTGTAAGCATGAGAGGATGGAGATAGAGAGAGCTTTTTTTTTTTTTGATGATGGAGGTAGTAGGGAAGATAAGAAAGGTAAGTTTGTAGTATTCAAGGGAGGTGAAAATTTAATGGAGGAAGGCGAAAATTTAATAGATAGGTGAAAGAGAAATTTAATGTTGGGGGTGTATTTAGTAGATATGTAAATAATGTTAAAGAAATTCAATTGCTGATGTACAACATTGGATGTATCTATTATACAATACAAGGGGCAAATAATTGCCTCTTATCTTTACATAAAGAGGGGCCAGGATTGAAAGTTGGAGGGTTGATCCTACAGCTGTAAAAAATTCTCATACCCACGTCTCCCACGGCAGTTGCAACTTCTCCAAAAACCCTTCCCAAATTCGCCGGCCTCCAACTGCTGAGATTAATGTAGATTAATTTTAAACCTCTGAAAACTGCCATGGAAGATCATCGTGAGAGAGCCGGCAACAGAGACGAGTTAATCGACGCAAATAATGTGAATGCAGTGCCGGAAATGACTTCGTAGGGACGTCGGCTAGGAGGAGAATGAGGAGAAGCGTGAAGAAATTGACGATGGTGGAGTTGCCGGAGGAGGCTGACGCCATTGACGAAACCAAAAGAGCTTGAGGCTAGGGTTTGCAATTGGCAGATTTCGATGCAGCAACAGGACATTTTCCTCAGCCTCAGGTTGTTGCATTGTGCTTTTTCTAAGTGATGTCCAGTTTTTTCAATTCGCCATTGATTACAAAATTGATTTGATATTGGCGATGATTGAGTAAATTTTTGTCAATGATTTTGCTTTTGAATAATCTAATGGCTTATCATTCTTGCAATTAATCGATTACTTTGAACTGGGAATCTGCTTCTGATAATAGGTACATTCTTCATGAAAATGCAAGGTTTTTCCCTGCATTTCTATTTATTTTGGGTGTTAATCTTGAATTATCCATCCCGTTTCTGCTCAAGTTAGTTTGTACTAAATTAGTTGTTGAGATTAATATGTAAATGGAGCTTCGTATTTACTACTGCAGAAGTTTGAATGATGGTTCAAAAGTGGTTGGAACAAGGTTGACAAAGATATTTGTCTTACCTTTGGCTTATTTGCACTCCTAACTCCTAACTGTTTTTCATTCCAAATCTCATTTGGCGAAAAGTGAAAACAAAAATTATATGGGCTAATATATGAAAAGAGCACAAAACTGGGGCGACGGTAGTATTAGTTATTCTTCAAATAATGCTTATTGTTGCTTTGTGTTTTCATATATAGGGTTAATGCATAATTGTTGTGATGCCATGGGAAGTGTGGTGAAACTTTGAACCTGAAGATGATTCTAATTTACATATTCATTTGTTACCTTTGCATCCTCTTGACCTAGGGCCAAGTTCAATGAGACTGTTGCATGGGAGTATGTGCGAAGCATGATATGATTGGAAAGTCACATGGGTAGTCTGATATTTAGCTGGATATAGACTATTGATGTGAATTATCTCCCTCCCCCCCTCGGTATGTATTTGGTATTCCAGTGCTCTCTCCTTCATTGTGTGATTAATGTTCATTTTTTAATTATACAATATATAGGGTATCAGTTTGAAGACAGTTCATGGGGCAAAATTGACTGCCCGTTTTGCATATGTTTTTGGACTTTCCCTCTCACTGTTTTTTTACTTCTGATCTCTTTTTAGGAGAAAGGATATCAAGGGCATGTACTGATGAATTGATTAAGGTAGTGACTTCATTTTATTTGTTTTTGGCATTTACTCCGCAAATCCTTTATTCTTTTCCGTTTTCATATTTCCAGTTTTTCCATTTTCATATTTTCATCTTTTCCATTTTCATATTTTCGTCTTCAATGCATATTTTTGCTTTCAGAGATTGTTTTTCTCTCGGGTACATTCTTTCTCTTTAGGTGTTGGCTATGAATGGATTCTTTCAAAATTACTGTTAAAAGATGATTTGTTTAAAATTATTTTATGATAGCCCTTGCTATCAGAGAAATAAATGGAATAGCTACAACCCAAATTATGAGATTCCAGAACTTTTCAAAAATTAGGAGAAAAAAATTAAATCATACTCCATCCGTCTCAAAATGAATGACCAAATTTTTTTTAATTTGGATATTCATATTGGGACGGAGGGAGTACTACTATTAATCTTAGAAATGATTTATTGAGCAACTTATGGAATTGCAAGAGGTATAATTAAATGAAAAAGAATTTTAAATTGTTATTATTTTTTAAACTGCGGTAAAGTTTTATGCTAAAAAGATGGTGAAAAAAACATTTATGATGCATGGGCTTTGGTTTTCAGTTTCAACAGAGGTACATGCTAATATATTTGTTGTAGGCTAATGTCCAAATGAGATTGGCATAATCAGAGATCAACCAACAAGAATCTGGGAAACATTAGCCTCTTCTTGATTTTCTAGTTTATTTCACTACTAATTTTTCTGTGTTGCATTATGATTATGGTATTGGATTCTTTTGAGTTTGATTACTTTGCACTTTGGTTGAGTGCATGTAGTGAAATTTCACAAAATCTCTTGATCATTTCTGGAAATTTTCATTCTTTACAGCCTAAGATTTTTCTATTTATAGTGAGGAACTTGGTTTTACTGATCATACTCCTTCATAATTGGCTCCAACAGTGATCCTTCAAGGAACTAATTATGTTTATGGTATGAATTAGGAGAGATGTAGTAAGTTTATTAGTTTTTTTCTATTTACTTTGTGCATTTGTTTCTCATAATTATTTTGAAATGCTTGGAAATGTGTTAGTTATTTCTATTTATTTGGTGCAATTTTTTCTCAGGCTTATTTTGACATTCTTGGAAATGTGTTCAGAATTATCCCCAGATGTTAGTTTTTTTCCTGTCTGTGTTCGTTTAAGCGGGTTAATTTAGTTTACTTTCTCCAGCTACAACCTTTAGCATTATCTCATAAAAGGTTAGTATTTCAATTCCCTCATCTTTACTATATTTTTTTTATTTTCTAGTTTATACGAAGGGGCTATCTTTTAATTTGGTGTATTCTTAATTATTTGAACTTTGCTCCCTGTGAGGTTAATTTGTTCATCACTTATTTCTTTAAACTTTCTTCTTGATCTGTCAATTGTTACACAAGGGTGTACAATTACAGAAAAATAATACAATATAAATTGATAAAAAACAGAAAATAAAAAGGAGAAGTTGTTGAATTTCTGCACGAGCCCAATGAAACCACTGTCTCCTTAAGACATATTCGACTCCTCACCGAGTGTGCTTGAGATTTCTTGAGTCGCTTGTCTCCCAGGATAGAACGTGCGGACCGGGGGCACTTTGCACCTAAAGTTCCCGGCGAGTTGAATTGTGCTTGAACAATATCACCACTTCTTTGTATATGCAAGCTAGGAGGCCAAGGAAGGATATGACAATATGCAACCAAAGAGAAAATGGAAGAGGATTTGCAGGAGCAAATGTATATTTTCTATTTGTGTTCTTATGATTTTCAAGCTTTTTTTTCTTCCAAAATTGTCAACACCATTATATAGCCAAGAATCAAAACAACCATTTTAGGATTTAATTTTCAGCATTTAATCACAATTAAAACTGAAATTAAACCCATTAAACCGTCAGCATTTAATCACAATTAAAACTGAAATTAAACCCATTTAATATCCGAATTTATGTTTTGATACTTATTGCTTGGCTGTTACAATTTGAAAATTCACACAATCATCAATGCCCATTTTGATTCAAAACCAATTTTGATTTACAAAATCAAAATTTATTTGGCCAAATCCTTTGAGCATCTATATTTAATTCATCCAAAACCCATTTTGGACAATTAAATATTTTATTTCAAAAACACAAACCAATTAAGTAATTTGACAAAATTACCCTTTAGAAATTAAACCATTAATTTCCTTCAAAACACACAATTTTTCCAACAATCCCCCACATGAAGGAAATTCATGAGGATAGGTGATAAAGTCCGGCAGTCGAAAACCTGCATAGGATAGGTAGGGGTTTGCCCTTTGAACCTTCCCTTGTAAAAGCATATTTACTCTACTCGCTAATCAGTAGACGCGATGTCCTTGAACTGCTAGCTTTTTGTGTAGCCGATCATATACTTTACACAGGTATCTCCCTAACACAATTCAGCTCTCATAGCTGTGTCCATTCATGGCCCTGGATCACAATGCCTGGTTCTGTGAGAAGGTCTAAGAATTGAGCCTCACACAATTCTTCTCGAAGCGGCCTCTACTTCTTTCTCACATAGGTGATTCTTTTAAGTAAACCAATTTACTTCTCATGAGAATCATTAAAAGCCGCAGGCTTACCCTCATTCATCTCGGGATGTCACTTTAAGGAATGAGTATAGGGTTGACCCCCACAGTGACGCTACAAGTCTTTTAACAGTTAGGTTGTCCCTTTGAACCTAGATCTTGGGATCTCCAGTCAACTAGGTTGGATTTTCCGCTGTGTTTAACTTCTCAAGAGGCTTTAAACCCATTCCCAATGTCAACCTTGCAACTATCTCTTTGCTTAACCCTTTGGTTAGCGGATCCGCCAAATTATCTTTTGACCTTACATAGTCTATAGATATAGTGCCAGTTGCAAGTAGTTGTTTAATGGTATTATGTCTCCGACGTATATGTCTAGACTTACCATTATACATATGACTTTGTGCCCTACCAATCGCAGATTGGCTATCGCAATGTACACTAACTGCGGGCACGGGCTTTTCCCATCTTGGAATATCTTCTTGAAATTGGCGTAGCCATTCGGCTTCTTCACCACATTTATCTAATGCTATAAAATCAGATTCCATGGTTGATCTGGCTATAACAGTCTGCTTAGAATATTTCCATGATATAGCTGCACCTGCTAATGTGAATAAATATCCACTTGTAAACCTTGAGTCTTTGATATCTGATATCCAATTAGCATCACTATATCCTTCTATTACAGCTGGATGTCTAGTGTAATGTAATCCAAAATCACAAGTATATCTTAAATACCTTAGTACTCTTACTATACCCTTCCAATGATTTGTTCCAGGATTACTTGTATACCGACTTAACTTGCTAACGGTGTAAGCAATATCCGGCCTAGTACAACTCATCAAGTACATTAGACTTCCAATAACTCTCGAATACTCTAATTGAGACACCGGTTTATCTCTATTCTTTGATAGATGAAGATTCGGGTCGATTGGAGTACTCGCTATTCCATTGTCATCCTTGCTAAATTTCTCAAGAATTTTATCCACATAATGTGATTGACTTAACACAAGTCCATTGGATATTCTAGAAATTTTAACTCCAAGGATTACATCCGCAAGTCCCATATCTTTCATGTCAAATTTCGAATTCAACATGTCTTTCGTGGATTTGATCATCTTATCACAACTCCCTATGATAAGCATGTCATCTACATAAAGACACAAAATGACATAGCCATTTTCAGTGGTTTTAGTATAGACACATTTATCTTAAATCCACTTTGCATCATAGCATTATCAAATTTCTGATGCCACTGTTTTGGTGCTTGTTTCAAGCCATACAATGACTTTACTAATTTATACACCTTCTTTTCTTGTCCATGTGCAACAAACCCCTCGGGTTATTCCATGTAAATCTCCTCTTCTAAATCTCCATTTAGAAAGGCTGTTTTTACATCCATTTGATGTATTTCAAGATTTCTCAATGCGGCAATTGCAAGTACTACTCTTATTGACGTTATTCTCGTGACCGGAGAATACGTGTCAAAATAGTCTAGGCCTTCTTTACTACGTAACCTTTAATTACAAGTCGGGCCTTGTACTTATCAATTGTTCCGTCCGCTTTCTATTTTTCTTTTGAAAATCCACCTATATCCTAGTGTTTTACATCCCGGAGGAAGGTCCACTAGTTCCCATGTGTGATTTTGCAAAATGGAATCAATTTCACTTTTAATTGCTTCCTTCCACAAAGGTCCTTCCGAAGAGCTAACGGCTTCTTTGTAACTTTGTGGTTCGCTTTCTACCATATAGGTTAGAAAGTCCGGACCATAGGATTTTTCAATCCTAGCTCTTTTGCTCCGTCGAGGTTCTACCTCTTCTTCTTCTCTTTCATCTTGAATCTATTACCCTAGTCGATGAGCTTGCCTCATTTCTTGACTGACACGGGAATATATTCTCAAAGAACGATACGTTCACAGATTCCATTATAGTATTTTTGTGTATAGCATCAATTTTCGACTCATACACAAGAAATCTATAAGCACTACTGTTATGTGCATATCCAATAAATATGCAATCAACAGTTTTAGGTCCAATTTTCACCTTTTTAGGAGGAGGTATGGCTACCTTTGCAAGACACCCCCACACTCTCAAGTGTTTATAACTTGGCATTCTTCCATGCCATAGTTCATAAGGAGTTTTGTCTTGTTTCTTTCGGGGTATTTTGTTTAACACGTAGTTAGCCGACAACACGGCTTCCCCCCACATGTTATCCGGTAGTCCCGAACTCAATAACATGGCATTCATCATTTCTTTCAATGTCCGATTTTTCCTTTCGGCAACACCGTTTTGTTGGGGTGTATAAGGTGCCGAGGTAATATGTTTAATTCCACTTTGAGCACAAATTGCTTCAAATGGAGATTCATATTCACCACCTTTATCACTTTTTAGCACCTTAATTTTCCGGTTTAATTGATTCTCAACTTCATTTTTATAGAGAGTAAACTTCTCTATAGCTTCATCTTTACTTTTTAGAAGATACACATAGCAATACTTTGTGCCATCATCTACAAAAGTCATGAAGTACTTATTGCCGCCCCGTGATTGTGTTGATTTAAAGTCACATAAGTCCGTATGAACCAATTCAAGTGGTTCACTATGTCTTTCAACTGATGGAAATGACTTTCTTGTTAATTTTGCTTCTACACAAATTTCACATTTTTGTTTACAATCAACTTTAAACTTTGGAATAGAATTTGCTTTTGTCAAACGACGTATAGAATCAAAATTATCATGACCAAGTCTACCATGCCACAAATTAGATGACTCAAGCAAGTAAACGGAAGAGATATTCATATCATTAGCTTTCGCTTTCACAACCATTACACTTAGCTTAAACAGTCCATCATTGACATAACCTTTGCCTACAAACATTCAACTCTTAGACAAAGTGACTACATTGGACTCAAACACAATACGAAATCCATGCTTTATCAAAAGCGATCCGGACACCATGTTCTTCCGGATGTCGGGCACATAAAGCACGTTGTTGAGAGTCAACTCCTTCCCGGATGTCATCTTCAAAACCACTTTTCCTTCTCCTTTGATCTCGGAGGTGGCTGAATTCCCCATGAATAGCTTCTCGCCATCCTTAGCAACAAAGGTACTAAACATGTCTCTATTGGAGCACACATGTCTAGTAGCGCCGGTGTCAATCCACCATTGATTTGGGTTTGAACCCACCAAATTCACCTCGGAAATCACAGCTGCGAGGTGCATCTCGGACACGTCTCTAGCAATGCCTTCCACCATGTTGGCCTCACGAGCCTTCGTTGGCAACTTGCAAGCATGAGCCTTGTGGCCTTGACCGCCACAATTATAACAAGTTCCTTCGAACTTCTTCTTGGAAACACCACCTTTTGGTCCCAAGTGGGAATTCTTGGAAGTTGTCACAACCTTCCCTTTTCCCTTTCCAAACCGTTTCCCTTTGTAGCTTTCACCATGCTCCACCACATTGGCCTTAGCCACACTAGAAACAAACTTGCTTTCAGCAACTCTATTGTTTTCTTCAATACTCAATCGAAGGATAATTCCTTCCACATCCATTTCCTTTCGCTTATGCTTAAGGTAGTTCTTGAAATCATTCCAAGATGGAGGCAATTTTTCAATGATTGCAGCCACTTGGAAGCTTTCACTTATAACCATACCTTCGGCATGAATCTCGTGCAAGATAGTTTGAAACTCATCCAATTGAGATTTCACACTCTTGTTGTCCACCATCTTAAAATCAAGGAAACAGGCAACAATGAACTTCTTTGTTCCCGCATCCTCAATTTTATATTTGTGGTCCAACGATCCCCACAATTCCTTTGCAGTTTTCTTCTCATTAAACACGTTATAGAGAGAATCTGAAAGCGAATTGAGGACATAATTTCTGCACAAGTACTCCCCATGCTTCCATGTTTCAACCGCAGTCAAGGTTGTAACATCGGTTTCTCCTTCACTCACCTTTGGCATATCTTCTTTCAGATATCTTGCCAAGTGCAAGGTAGTGAGGTAGAAAAGCATCTTTTGTTGCCAACGCTTAAAGTCGTGGCCAACAAACTTCTCGGGTTTTTCCGCATGAGGGGTCGGGATATGGATTGTATGAGGATTAGTCACAGTCGTAGAGCCACTTCCGTTTCCAGTTTGGGGATTAGTTTGGGGTCCAGTTTGGGATCCAACTTGGGTCTCCACGTTGTTGTTGTTCGTCGCCATCTGAAACACAACAACTAGTTAGAATTTTTCTGTTTTTCAAAACTGTAATCGACACTCCTTCGATTAGGATATGTCTTAAGATTGTTACACAAGGGTGTACAATTACAGAAAAATAATACAATATAAATTGATAAAAAACAGAAAATAAAAAGGAGAAGTTGTTGAATTTCTGCACGAGCCCAATGAAACCACTGTTTCCTTAAGACATAATCGACTCCTCACCGAGTGTGCTTGAGATTTCTTGAGTCGCTTGTCTCCCAGGATAGAACGTGCGGACCGGGGGCACTTTGCACCTAAAGTTCCCGGCGAGTTGAATTGTGCTTGAACAATATCACCACTTCTTTGTATATGCAAGCTAGGAGGCCAAGGAAGGATATGACAATATGCAACCAAAGAGAAAATGGTAGAGGATTTGCAGGAGCAAATGTGTATTTTTCTGCTGTGTTCTTATGATTTTCAAGCTTTTTTTTCTTCCAAAATTGTCAACACCATTATATAGCCAAGAATCAAAACAACCATTTTAGGATTTAATTTTCAGCATTTAATCACAATTAAAACTGAAATTAAACCCATTAAACCGTCAGCATTTAATCACAATTAAAACTGAAATTAAACCCATTTAATATTCGAATTTATGTTTTGATACTTATTGCTTGCCTGTTACAATTTGAAAATTCACACAATCATCAATGCCCATTTTGATTCAAAACCAATTTTGATTTACAAAATCAAAATTTATTTGGTCAAATCCTTTGAGCATCTATATTTAATTCATCCAAAACCCATTTTGGACAATTAAATATTTTATTTCACAAACACAAACCAATTAAGTAATTTGACAAAATTACCCTTTAGAAATTAAACCATTAATTTCCTTCAAAACACACAATTTTTCCAACATCAATTTCCTTTTGATATTTGCTGATACTACTTTATTTTTTTTTACTTTGTATTTGGTGTTTTCGTAAAAATGTATAACTGCTTTTCACATGTAAATGTTGTGATTGTTGCTTCTTCCTTTCGTTCATTTTCATTATATCCAATTTTTTTAATTTTTTTTTTGGGACAGGAATACATCATGGAGCTCTGCTATTGACATATATGACTTATTAGTAAAAGAGGGAATTGACTTTATTGGATTGAGTAATTTTTTTTTTCCTTTGGTTAATTTGGTTACTGAATCTGAATCTGGATTCATTACTCATTCTCTAATGCCCTTCAAGCTGATGTAACTAAATGAATTGTCTATCTAACATTCAGTTCTTAGTGATTGTTTACTGATTTTTTTTTATTTTCAGTTACCTCTTATGGTGGCCCTCCACAATAGTGACAACATGATGCTCCAATTTGCAAATCAAAAGGTGGTATCAACCATTTTTTTTCTCATTAACTTGCATGGAAGATTTGAATGTATCTTGCTTAGTTTCAGTTGTATTTTTCGTTTGTACCAACAAAAGAAAAGTTGTATTTTTCATTGAAGTTTTTGGGAAGAGAGGATTGGAAACGTCAGGCTGCTTTGTCACAACTGTTGAAGTTGTGATTGTTTTTCTACTGGATTGTGATTATGTAGGTCAAAATTTGCTCTTATATCAAGAATAAAATTTGGTCATTTGTTTTGAATAGTTAAATGAATGACCAAATTTTGTCAAAATTTTCTAAATCCCTCTTTTTTGATTTCCATCACACCACTCAAGTACAAATACATGCACTGTGTCTGCTCTACTCTGTTCTACTTGATAGAAGTATGTATAATTAGAAAATTAATGTATGGCCGGGCGAAATAGAAAATTAGAATCAGAAGAAAAATAATAGAAAGCGAAATAAAACAAAGAGACATGAGCTTCAATTGAGAATTTGCTCAAGAATTGCTATTATTTTTCATAGATATCTCAAGAAAACACGACTTATATCATTATTAGGAGTTCACGTTACTAGATATTTTTTATTTTTTTTTTGTTCAAAAGAAAGAGTTCTAGAAATATATGAATACTTATTTTGTGACTCAGCCTTTAAATGGCGTTCTTAATGAGTACTTTGGTACAAAATGTTGTTGAGTAACATTAAAAATATCTAGAAGCATGTTGTATAGGCTGTTAGGATAAAGTGTAAGGACCTTCGCATAGTCATTGACTTGGATTCTATATACTGGGGCTTATTTTAAAAGATAATCTCAAGAGATGTCTCTCAATGGATGTATGATTTTCGCATAGTGATTGACTTGGATTTTATATACTGGGGCTTATTTTGAAAGATAATCTCAAGAGATGACTCTCAATGGATGTATGATTCGGGATTGACGTTGAAAAGAGGAAAATAGATATTGTGAGGATTTACGTGAGAAAGATAAAAATAAAAGGGGTTCTTTATATTTTTTTCGCTTGAACAGTATGCATACTGACCCGTGCCATTGGCACGGGCATTTAAGTACTAGTAGATATAACAATGAAGGGTAGTATGATCATTTCAATTAATGACATTTTTATAAAAAAAAGTTGCGAGGGTATTTTTGGGGTGAATAAAAATTCACATCAATAAAATAGGAGTATTCAATACAATACATATTGTTTTTTCTCGGTGAGAGTGACAAAATTAATATTTAGGCTTCGTTTGTTTCGACGTAAAACATTTTTCGGAAAACGTTTTCTGGTAAAATGCTTTCCTGTAAAAGAAGATGCTTTCCGGAAAATATTTTACTTAGGAAGGGCGTAAAATGTTTTCGGCTGTTTGGTAGGGAAAATGTTTTACTTAGGAAAATATTTTACTATTACAATTATTATTATTATTATTATTATTATTATTATTATTATTATTATTATTATTATTATTATTATTATTATTATTATTATTATTATTATTATTATTATTATTATTATTATTATTATTATTATTATTATTATTTTAAATATTATTATTATTATTATTATTTTATTATTATTATTATTATTATTTTTATTTTTATTAATATTAATATTATTATTTTATTATTATTATTTTGTATTATTATTATTATTTTGTATTACTATTATTAATATTATTATTATTATTATTATTATTATTATTATTATTATTATAGTATTATTTTATTTTATTATTATTTTATTTAATTATTATTATTATTATTATTCAATTATTATTATTATTATTATTATTACTTAATTATTATTATTATTATTTAATTATTATTATTATTATTATTATTTTGTATTATTATTATTATATTATTCAAATTTTATTATTTTTTATTATTTATTATTATTATTATTATTAAATTATTATTATTATTATTATTATTTTGTTATTATTATTATTAATATTTATTATTTATTATTATTGTTTTAATTATTATTATTAATATTATTATTATTTTATTAATTTATTATTATCATTTATTATTATTATTATTATTATTATTATTATTATTATTAAGGAAGTAGAATGTTGTACCTTGTGAAATATGAGTTGTACACGAAGGACACCATTTTCCAGAAAATGTTTTACTTAGGACAAGGTCAGTAAAGCGTTTTATTTAGGAAGGGCGTAAAATGTTTTTCGAAAAACGTTTTCTTCATTTTCCGGAAAACAACCAAACACTGGAAAACGAGTTATTTTACGAAATTTTTTTTTCGGAAAACAACCAAACAACGGAAAATATTTTACGATGTTTGCATTAAACAACCTAACAACGAAAAACGAGTTATTTATGGAAAACATTTTTCGGAAAATATTTTCCGGTGAAACAAACGGGGCCTTAGATTGGCAGATTCTTCGTCAGTTTATTCATAATAATTTTAAAAATCTCATTCGAATATTTGTGTTGAACAAAAAAATTAAAACCAATTTAAATGAGACGCATGGAATAATTTTATTACTAAATTCTGTTTTTAATATAGAAGGTTTTACCTTATAATCCCTCAAACTAACCAATATTACCTCCCAGTACACGCTACATTTCACTTAACCAAATAGTCCCTGTCATTCAAATTTGACGCGTGTCCTTGGCCTTTTGCTTAAATTACAAGATTGCCATTAATTAGGAAAACGACAGATGTACGACAACGTGGAAGAAATTTCATTACATTGCTCAATCGCCAAATATGAAAAGACATTTTTGAAACCGTTCTCTCTCTCTACAAACCGCCATTGTTGAAGCTTAGAAAATCCATGTTTTCATCAAAATTTCTTCATCACATTCATCATCAACCAAGACATAATGCATAAACTCTCAAAAATTTTAAGTTCTCTTTTTTTTTTGGTCTAGATTTCATAAGATTCCTAGTATTTTTTTGGTTATTAAGGAGATGATTTGAAATGTTACATGTTCTCAATTATTCGAAGTATTTTTTAAAAAAGTTTTGAGGTTTTTTTTGTGAATAAATTTTCAAATATGAGTGAGAAATAACTATACCTAGTTTATTTTTAGTTTCTAACTTAGTATATCAGCTAAAGGCAAGATATCAGCTAAGAAAAGAAAACAGAGCAAAAAGGATAAACAAGTCAAACATGCTAAGGCCTTTAAATATAGGTCAGACCTTGAGGCTAGTTTGTCATTAATGAAGCAATCAAAACTAGGATCCAAGCATATGAGAATATTGAAGAAGACACCCTTCTTCAATATGTTCAATGCTTTGAATAACAACAGTGATATAACTATCCGAAAATCAGACCTTGTCATTAGGGATATCATAAAAAAAATTAGAATTGGCACCCATAATTTCAAATTAGGAGAGAAATACGTCAAATTTACTTCAAATGACGTCAAATAAATTTGGGATAGCATCTGGGGATGAGGTTTTTGATTTGACGCTTAGAGGGAATTTGCTTGCGTCAAGTTTGGTGAACTGGAGATTTTCAGATGAACCAAAAAAAATAAGAATTTCTAAAGTCAAGAAAATGATATTGGAACTTAAGAATAATGAAGAAGATCAAGATGTGGAGGATGTAGTAAGACCGATGACTCTATATGTACTTGGCTCATTGTTTTTTTTGCATCTACGAGAGATATAATTTCAAATGTGTTTTTCTATTATGTTGAGGACATAGACAAATTGAAAAATTACAACTGGTGCAACTGCAATACATGGGAGGCTTATACAATCGATACGACAATAATCTGTAAATCCTACCAGTTTTACAGACTGTGTAGCAGCACTTTTTGTAAGTTTTTTTTTGAAATATTTTATTTATCTTTTATCTTAATACTAATTACATTGTTCATAACATGTTTTTTTTTGTAATATTGGTTCCATAAGCATTTAAAGGACGGAGATGCACCAATAAGGTCGATGATCCCAAGGTTTATAAAATGGGGATTGCCATTAAAGCTAGACAACTTCAAGGAGTTGAAAAGTGATAAACTAAAAGCAGCTGATGTAAGTTCTTAGATGTTTTATGTGTTTTGTAAAGTTTTCTTTTTGTTATTATGATAAATGCACTTTGAAATGTGTAATAAGTACTTTAAAAACCATAACCAGTAAGTTATCAACTGTTTTTATGAGGAAAAAAATAGGTTTCCTCATAAAATAATTGAGAATTAGTAAATTCTCAATAGTAAGTTCTCATTGTTTTTATGAGTAAAAGCTTGTATTTCCTCATCAAAACAATTGACATCTATTGTTTTAAACAATTTAAAATAATTGAAATTTTTTACTTTTAAGTAGCTTAATTGGTTTGGAAATAATTTTATTGATTTTGTTTTTATATATATTTCTTAAATAGGTTTTTGATGAAGAATTAACTTTAATAAATGAGGAAAAACATTTATTTGATGAAAGTGAATTTGCTAAGGAAAATATAGAGAGATATGAACAAGGGAGAGAAGAAGTGAGAAAATAAGAGAGAGAAGAAGTGAGAGAAGAAGAAGTGAGGAAAGAAAAAGAAGTCCTAGATGATGGAGATCGAAGAGAGCATGAAAATGAAGGGTAATTTGTTGTGGAAAAGGTAGATAATGCTGCGGAGGAGGATGTTGACTCCGATATAAGACCTCGACACGATTTTCAAACTCCAAATTTTGCATTTTTCAGTGATAATATTGAAGATGAAACTATTCCCTTTGAGACTTCTGAGAAATACAAAAATGAAATCAGGGATCTCAAAAATGAAAAGGAAAGATTGGTTGCTAAAATGAAGGAGATTTTTACTTCAAAGGTTGAATTCGAGAAGAAATGGTCCGATATTTTGAAGGAAAATAATGCATAATTTGAGTAAAATATGAAAGATCCTTATAAAAGAATGGCAGATTTGGAGAGGGAGATAAATGAAAAAGAAATTCAAAAGGAAAGGGAGATAAATGAGTTGAGGATTGCTCATGAAGAATAGGTTCAGATTGTGTAAAAAAGTTATGCTGAAATAAGCAATGATGTGAAATTGAAAGCTGCTAATGAACAAATGAAAATTCTGAAGGATTTGAACACATACCAAAAATTTACAATTTTTGCAGAAAAGGAAGAAATGAAAAAATATTATGAAAAATAATTGAAACCAGTTCAAGAAAAAGTTGAGAAACTTGAAAAGGAAAATGAGAATTTGAAATCTGAACTTAAGAAAAGATGATTGTTGGTGTTTTTGAGGAGAAAGAAGTTGCAAAAGACAGTGTTACATCTCGAATTCTAAAAGTGAAAGCAAGGAAGAGAACAACAAAGGAGGTAGATGAGAACTTTGAGTTTGGAGATGAGCGGAAAAAAAAAACTAGTAAGGAAAAAAAGGAACTAGCAAAAAAGAAGATAAAAACTATTGAGGAGAAAAAGCAACAAGCACAAAAGAAGAAATCTGTTGAGAAGAAAAAATCAAAAGAAAAGGCAGTCAATGAAGACGAGGATTTTCAGGTTGACATACCTGCAGTTCTCAATCATGTTTTTAATATAAATCACAGCTTGACAACAAAGACAATCAATGAATCAAGTGCTCAACTTTTTATACAACAGGTTAGAGATAAAGAATTAAGATAAGTAATTACAAGTATAAGTTCTCAATTATATTCTGTTAAAATTATTTATTAAGTAAAGGTTGTCAGTTGTTTTCAGTTATTGTTGTGTATTATGTGTAATATCTCATTTGTTTTTATTTATAAGTCATCGGTTATCTTTTAGAATATATTGAATTTTTCTTATAAATTATAAATATATTTTGGTAGTATTTAAAGTTAAATAATGTATATATATATATATATATATATATATATATATATATATATATATATATATATATATATATATATATATATATATATATATATATATATAATTTCATTTAAATTATATTACAGTGGTCTTGTGTGGGAGAAGTTTGGAGAGAGTTTAGGGGAGAGTACAAATATGATTTATATGTAGCTTTAAACAATTGCAAGAGATAGCATATGACATGGAAACAGAAGATTCTGTAAGTTCTCATTTATATCTTTTTTTGTTTGGTATTGTTCTATAAGTTCTAAGATATTTTTAGTTGAAAGTATTCTATTAATTTTGTTTTGACATGTCATGAATGAATATTTCGATATCTTGGGGAGAAGATACAAGAACAAGAACCCTGAATTGACCTTTGGCATCATTACAACAAATGGAACGGTATAAAACATAAAAATTGATAGATCGGTATAAAACATAAAAATTGATAGATATTCAAGTTTGTAAATAACAATTTATATGCCTTATATGAATATTTTAATTGAGATCTTATTAAACTATGCAAGAGTATTTGATCAACCCTGTTTATAAGGAGGATTACAGAAAAGTCCAAATTGCAGATCATTTCTTGAAGGTAATAGGTCAAGGAATAAAGTTTATCATTTTCCCAATTCATACACCATTAACTGGTAAAACTATTCGACATTGGACTATACTGGTGCTTGACACGGAGGAAGGAAAATACAGATATGTATTACAACTCCTTGCGTATAAACAGGGAAAATGCACAAGACAAGTATGTTGATAATGTAAGAAAGATGGTAAATATCTAAATGCATTACAATTAAATTTAAAACTATTTCCAAATTACAGTTTTCTAATTTTTATTTTATTTTTTCAGTTTGAATTTACAAAGGCCTTGGTAGAAGAATCATTGTCTCCCTCGGTTGACCATTTAGAATTTGTTGAAGTAAAGGATGCGCCACATTAACGCAAGGGAAGTAATAATTGTGAGGTAATGGTGCTGATGGAAGTGGAGGAACTTCTTCAAACTGGACTTATCAGTACAAAATATGACACAAATGATGGCTATCTCTATAGAGCAAAGACGTTTGATGAATTTTTGAAAGATAGATTTACTTTGTTATGATGGCTTTTGTTTGAAATTTGTAAACAAGTACAAGTTATGGTTATTTTGGTTTACACTTTTTGGTAAAGTTGGTAAATGGTTTTTGGTTCAAGGTTAGGAAGTATAGTTGGTGAAGTGAATGTTTAGATATGGTTTTGTTGGTTTAAACATTAGCAAGTTAAGGTAGTTTTGTTGATGAAGTGATGGCTTAAGATTAGAAAGTGCAGTTGATGAAATGATACATCTAATGGTTTTAATTTACACTTGTTTATGTTTTTGGTTTAAAATTGTAACTAAAGTTCATGAATGCAAGTGGTGTTAAAGGTAGTTGGTTGTTTAGAAAATCTTGTATATAATTTTGTTATCTAAATTAGATTTTGAGCAGTTTTCAATAAATTAAAAGGCATGTTCAAGAGTTTTCAAACAATTGAAAAATTATATTATTAACTGTGTATAAATTGCAATTGGTCATGATTATGTGTCAATTATCGCAATTGACGCCTTAAATTCTAAATTATAATAACATAAAAAACAGAAGAAGGTGTTTTTAAAAAATTGAGAACTAATGTTTACAGTTGTTTTGGATTGTACATAACGTATTCTGACTTTTCCATTCTACGTGAATTTCTGCTCTTTTAATAATATTTACTAAAGATAAATATGTAAGTGATGTAAAATATAGTTATAGGATATATAGTAAAGAATATATATCAATAAAACAATGAATATAAAACACAAATGCGTTTCATTTAAATGATTGAGAACTTATTTTATCAAGTATTTAGAAACTCTAATAATTGTTTACATATTTAAACTGTAAAACCAAAGCCTAATGATATATTACTGTTAAAACATAAAATAAAAAAAATAAAAACACATTATTCCAAAGAAGCCTTAAATGTCTTCCTATTATGATTTCCTACTATTAAGCAAATACCACATTTTCATTTTTATTTTTAAAAACTACCCCTTCTCTTGATGCTATGCGGTTTTTTTGGTATTTCCGATTGACGCTTGGATACCGGAGGAAAAATGACCGTCTCTTCATGTGCTACAACAATTGATGATTCACCTCCAAATGAAACATGAGGCTGTATTGGAAGTTCATAGCAACTTCTATAGCTACTAATGTTAAAGTATTTATCAATATATTCGAATGGGTCTTTGTTGCATTTAGACAACACAGTAGTTGCATGGACACACGAAAACCTTTCGTGCTACCATTTTCTACAAGCGCATGTAAATTCATCTATGCTCACAACCATTGATGGACAAAAATTGTTGAGCAGAAGAAGGAACAAGCACAAAAGAAGAAGTATGTTGAGAAGAAAAAACCAAAAGAAAAGGCAGTCAATAAAGACGATGATTTTCAGGTTGACATACTTGCAGTTCTCAATCCTGTTTTTAATATGAATCACAGCTTGACAACAAAGACAATCAATGAAGCAAGTGCTCAACTTTTTATGCAACTGGTTAGAAATAAAAAAATTAAGGTAAGTAATTACAAGTATAAGTTCTCAATTATATAATGTTAAAATTATTTATTAAGTAACGGTTCTCAGATATTTTAAGTTATTGTTGTGTATTATGTGTACCATCTCATTTGTTTTTATTTATAAGTTCTCGATTATATTTTAGAATCTGTTGAATTTTTCTTATCAATTAGAAATATATTTTGGAAGTATTTAAAGTTAAATAATGTTTTATATATATGTGTGTGTGTGTATATATATAATTTCATTTAAATTATATTACAAGTGACCTTGTGTGGGAGAAGTTTGGAGAGAGTGATGGGGGAGTACAAATATGATACATATGGACATTTAAACAATTGCAAGAGATAGCATATGACATGGAAACAAAAGATTCTGTAAGTTCTCATTTATATCTTTTTTTTGTTCGGTATTGTTTGATAAGTTCTAAGATATTTTCAGTTGAAAGTGTTCTATTAATTTTGTTTTGACATGTCATGAACGGATATTTGGATATCTTGGAGAGAAGATAAAACAACAAGAACCTTGAATTGACCTTTGGCATCATTACAACAAATGAGACGGAATGAAACATAAAAATTGATAGTTATTCAAATTTATAAATAACAATTTATATGCCTTATAGGAATATTTTAATTGAGATCTTATTAAACTATGCAAGAGTATTTGATCAACCCTGTTTATAAAGAGGATTACAGAAAAGTCCAAATTGCAGATCATTTCTTGAAGTTAATAGGCGAAGGAACAAAGTTTATCATTTTCCCAATTCATACACCATTAACTGGTAAAACTGCTCAACATTGGACTATACTCGTGCTTGACACGGAGGAAGGAAAATACAGATATGTATTACAACTCCTTGCGTATAAACAGGGAAAATGCAAAAGACAAATATGTTGATGATATAAGAAAGATGGTAAATATCAAATGTATTACAATTAAATTTAAAAACTATTTCCAAATTACATTTTCTAATTTTTATTTTATTTTCTCAGTTTGAATTTACAAAGGCATTGGTACCAGAATCATTGTCTCCCTCGGTTGAACATTTAGAATTTGTTGAAGTAAAGGATGCGCCACATCAATGCAAGGGGAGTAATGATTGCGGGGTAATGGTGCTGATGGAAGTGGAGGAACTTCTTCAAACTGGACTCATCAGCACTAAATATGACACAAATGATGGCTATCTCTATAGATCAAAGACATTTGAAGATTTTTTTGAAAGATAGATTTACTTTGTTGTGATGGCTTTTGTTTAAAATTTGTAAACAAGTACAAGTTATGGTTCTTTTGGTTTACACTTTTTGGTAAAGTTAGTAAATGGTTTTTGGTTCAAGGTTAGGAAGTATAGTTGGTGAAGTGAAGGTTTAGATATGGTTTTGCTGGTTTAAACATTATCATGTTCATGTAGTTTTGGTGATAAAGTTATGTCTTAAGATTAGAAAGTGCAGTTGATGAAATGATACAATTAATGGTTTTAGTTTAAACTTGTTTATGTTTTTGGTTTAAAATTGTAACTAAAGTTCATGAATGCAAGTGATAATAAAGGTAGTTGGTTATTCAGAATATCTTGTATATAATTTTGTTATCTAAATTAGAATTTGAGCAGTTTTCTATACATTAGAAGGCATGTTCAAGAGTTTCCAGAATTGAGAAATTATATAATTAACTCTGTATAACTTGCAATTAGTCATGATTATATGTCAATTATTGCAATTGACACCTTAAATTCTAAATTATCATAACATAAAAACAGAAGAAGGTGTTTTAAAACAATTGAGAACTAATGTTTACAGTTGTTTGGGATTGTACATAATGTCTTTTAACTTTTCAATTCTTCATGAATTTCTGCTCTTTTAATATTATTTACTGAAGATAAATGTGTAAGTGATGTAAAATGTAGTTATAGGATTCGTAGTAAAGAATATATCTTAATAAAACACTGAATATAAAACTCAAATGCGTTTCATTGAAATGATTTAGAACTTATTTCAAGTATTCAGAAACTCTAATAATTGTTCACATATTTAAACTATAAAACCAAAGCCTAATGATATATTCATGTTAAAAAATAAAATTAAAAAAAACACATTATTCCAAAGAAACCTTATATGTCTTCGTATTATGATTTTCTAGTCTTAAGCAACGACAACATTTTCATTTTTCTTTTTAAAAACTACCCCTTCTCTTGATGCTATGTGATTTTTTTTTGTCTTCCTGGTTGACGCTTGGATATTGTAGGAAAAACGATCGTCTCTTCATCTTCTACAACAATTGATGATTCACCTGCAAATGAAACATGAGGCTGTATTGGAAGTTCATAGCAACTTCTATAGCTAATAGTGTGAAATTATTTATCAATATATTCGAATGAGTCTTTGTTGCATTTATACAATACAACAGTTGCATGGACACACAAAAAACCTTCGTGCTACCACTTTCCACAAGTGCATGTAAATTCATCAATGCTCACAACCATTGATGGACTCAAATGAACTTCCAAAACATAGTAAAAAGAGGAGTGAATAATCCAAGATCGATCCTCTTTATCATTATTTTTGTACCTTTTCTCTTGTGTCAGACATAAGGAAGATGAGCATTTAATGACTCTGCTCTAAAACTAGACAGCTACCCTATCCACTTCAAATGGATTTGGTCAATTAATTCACAAACAGGAAATGAGCGAGCATCTTTAAACTGAGAATTAAAATATTATGCCGCATTCGAAGTCATCTCACCATATCTCTTTCCTTTAAAATATGCATTTGCATAATTCTCGTGAGGAAGGTTATCAAGGAAATCAGATACTTTATCCCCATCTTCATGCCTCATTTCATCCAAAAGAGTGTGGAAAAATTCTTTCGTCGGAGCGGATGCACATTGACATAGTTTAAAAATTATTTTTTGCCGAAGGTTTGCAGTGAATCCCCTCATTTTAACCCTCAAATTGTTCCTCAAATGACATAATCAGAAGGAATGAAACACAGTGATGTATAATACTCTTCACTGCTGAGAAAATGCCTGGATGGCGGACTGATGTAAACGTAATTTTGCGTCCTCTTATAAAAGGCTCCCAATTGTTCAAGGATCCAGGTCCAATTATCTATATCCTCAGAAGCAACAACAACATGAGAAATGTTAAAGAGACCTATAAATGAGAAAAAGAAAAAAATATAAGTCATATTACAAGAACTATTAATTATAGTAGAGATATATGATGCAATGAAGCTTTATGAAACAATTGAAAACTTTGCTCCTCAATTGTTTGATTCAGTAAAAAAAAAAGAGAAACATATTTCAAACATGTTAAAAAGTACAAATTCAAAGAGATAAATTGGGTTACCATTGTTTCCATCTTTAGCTGTTGCAGCCAATAACATGCCCTTATACTTTCCATGCAAGTGCGCCCCATCAAGAAACAACAGAGGACGACAAGAATGAAAACCAAATAGACAAGTGATAAGTGACTATTATATTGTCATTTATCCTAAGTTTTTATATCTATTTCTTTAGTTTAATCATCAATTAGATCTCATTTTAGTCTATGTTAGTTCCTTTTTCATATATATTAGATCTTACACTTTTTGGTATACATTATACATTTTAGACATGTTTTTGGAGTCTATTATAATAAAAAAGGATGCTTGGATATCTTGGTTCAAAGGCATGGAGGAGCAACAAACAAATCAAACACACAAAGCCAAAATCCAGCCAGAGCGGCCGTGCAGCCATCAGAGGAGCGGACGTGCACTTAGGCCATGACAGACCATTTTTTGGCCCCAAAATGAAGAGTGGCCGTGTCTTGGAAATGGTTTGGCCGTGTTACCCTCGGAGTGGCCGTGCAGCAATAAGTGGAGCGGCCGTGCAAGTTGTCCAAATTCAAATTCAAAACTGGCGCCAAGGGGGCACGGCCGTGCAAAA
This sequence comes from Adenophora triphylla var. japonica, assembly GCA_022495995.1. Taxonomy (NCBI): domain Eukaryota; kingdom Viridiplantae; phylum Streptophyta; class Magnoliopsida; order Asterales; family Campanulaceae; genus Adenophora; species Adenophora triphylla. The sequence continues at coordinate 485,165 of JAFEMH010000942.1, forward strand.
CCTTTGACACGACCGTGCAAGTCGTGACTGCAGAATTAAAAGGCACCTTTAGAAGGCACCTTCTTGAAGAGTTTCCTCCCAATTATAAAAAGACCCATTTTAATCAGTCTTAGAGACCGAATTTTGATAGAATTTTCATCAGAAATTGTTAAAGATTAGCGTAGAAAAGTTACAAGTACTATTGTAAGTGCTCCAATTTGAGTCGTTAGTATTTTCGTTAGAAAATTAACGAAAGCCCTAACATTCCTAACATTTCTAACAATTCCTAACCTTTCTAACAAAGTAAGGGTAGATTAGGGATTGCCATTTAAGGTTAAACCAAGAAAAAAAATCTTAAAAAGGAAAAGAAATTGAAAAAACCCGAATTGGCAAGCTGAAAAACAGCAACCAGTTTGAATATTTTGAAAATATTCCTTGTGTCCAAAGCCTGCAGTTGCAATTAATGAACAGTGCACGCTGCCACAATGGTCCGCGCGGATGAAAAGGGAATTTTCAGAGGCCTATAAATTAAGCCCTCCAGTCTCAGAAAAAAAAAAACAACAACTCACAGCAAGCACCTTGGCGAAAATCTTGTAGAAAACAGTGGGAATTCCCTTGAATTGCCACCTTTTTCTCAATCATTTTCCCAAATCTCACTCACTAAATCACTCTCAAAACTCAAAGCTTAAAATACAAAACACAAAAGAAGATAGGTATAACCTCCTTCTCCCTACCCTTAATCTCTCTCACCCATGCATGCATCTCATACTTTGAAGATGTAACTTGTTCATTTCTTGCCCTAGATCCAAGAGGATCACCATGGAAGTTCATCTCCATGGATGATCCTCTACAAGGATCAACATTTCTTTCAAAATTGTTTTCACTTCTTACAAACATATTTTCAAAACCCTAAACACCATTTTCATACATTAAATCTTGATTTCAAAGCTAAATCTCCCCTTCCCAAGCAAATGAAATGCTTAAGTCCTAATGTACCCTAAGGATGGCTTGATATAGTAGATCACCACTAAAATGTCTAGTGACTACTAATCAAAGCCTAAGGAAATGGGGACAAGAATGGATGCCAAACCCCCTTTAAAATCATGTTTTTCTTCAAGAGAAAGTTGCTGTTCAGTAGCCTTTCTCTAAGACCTCTGTCCATGGTCTAATTTTTTGGACATACAGAAACTTGGAATTTCATATCTGAGATTTCCAGAAGGTTTTGGTCCACCAAATCATCTCCAAATGGAAAAGTTCTTTTACAGAAATCTTATTTAAGGTGTTTTGAACAACTTTCAATCTCGGACTTTCCCCAGATTTTGAAGTTTTAAAGCTTTTAAATCCGTTTTAAAATCAAGTGTCCACTGCCTTTTTCATTCTGGCAGAATTGGTTTCCAACTTCAAGAAACCTTTTGAGTACCAAAACTCAACCCAAAAATCATACAAAAAATCATGGGACTTTTTTAATGTCTTATAAAGAGTTTCCAATTTTTAGTTTTCTCAGTTTCAACTTATTTTGGCCAAAGGAACACACACACACACACACACAAATGGTTTTTAAGCTTGGAAGACTCGTTTTTACGAGGCATTCCGGGTGAACACTAACGTTCTTCCCGGCGTGTAACGTGACCTCCGAACCCAAATCTCTAATCTCGGGCATTTTTCAATGTTTTGGCCCTTAAAACAAAAATGGCGTGGCGACTCCGTGTTTTTCGATTGATTTTCAAAGAAAAGAGAAATACCAATCTTTCGAAAAATGGCAACGCATAGTTACAACTATATGCATTGATTTCCAAAAGATCTTTGAAGATTCAAGTCCATTTTTGTTCTTGGAGTTCCTTTGGAAAAGAAGCAATAAAAGTTGAAGTATTATTCCAGCCATTCGTCTCTCATTTATCATAAGTCTTTCTTACTCTATCTTTTATATTATTACTTATTTACTTTATATGGCTAGCGAGTAATCCCCCTTGTTCTTGGGGTTGGAAACTCAAAGCATAAATCGTTCATCATCTTAAATTATGAAAGTCTTGTCTTCTATCTTCATCTAAAACAATTTCTTTATATCAATCTCTAAATGACTTACATTTTGGAGACGTCCAACTTGTATGATTCAGTCGATCGAGAGAAGGACCTAGCGGAGAATCTCGATTGACGGAACCATATAAAGAAACTAGGTTCCATTGATCACGAAAGTAGTTCAACGACCTAGGGATGTTCCTTTAATGGAAAGTATGTTGACTCTCGTTCTTAATGGATTCTTACTAATTATGGTCAGCTAGAGATAAGCCGAAATGCCCGTTTGGGACAGGGCGGGAGTACCATAATCGAAAATCTCAAACAGTTAGGACATAATTAGTGAAGAATACAACGCTACTGTTTGACCATGAGAAGTAGTGTAAGCCTAACGTACCATCCTTGATTTTTATGAAAACCTATATTTCCTAAGACAATGACTATTTGATGAACAATTTTATGTATATGATTTCCAATCCCGAGAATGCTTCGTTTATAATATTCAAAGTATTTTTTCTGTGTATGCTTTATTCTCTTCCAAAACAAATCTTTATCTTCCCCAATCTCTTTTATAATTTTAATAAAGACAAAAATAATTCCAAAGTAAATCCTGTCTCTGTGGGATCGACCCGTACTTGCACCCGCGATAATAGCCTGTACGCTTGCGGATTTTAAAATAAATCGTTAGGTTTCGACCGAACAACAAGCCCCAAACGAAACAAAACACCTCTTAAAGTGATGAGATACCAGATCATAATCAAGAAAAAAAATGACTACTTGGGTCCGATTGTCTCACTTATCAAAGTACGATCTCAACTTATCATAAGCTAAATCTGCTTCATCAAACACCACATCTCTTTCTTTCTCAACGGCAATCCAAGCAACCCTGTAAGTAACAGAAACACCATAATTTGCTTTGAGAAAATGCAAAACTTCAGTGGCACCCATAGATGGCTTAGAACGAATTGCTTCAAGAATAATACTTGAAATAACCTCAAAACTCAGTTTTTTTCTGATTCCATTCACGTAAACATCACCATAACTATGATTCTTTTAAAAGTTCCGTATATATGCAAAACCATTGGTATTTTTCAACTGAATCATGAATTCTCCAATGACAACATCTTGTTTCACTATGTACACACTTGGCAGTAAGACGTACTTTGTCATTTTTCACAGAGACAAAGTCAAAACCAACACCTGTGGCATATTTTCACTAAACGTTTCAAAACTCACTAATTCCACTTTCAAAAACCTGCCCAATACCTTCATTATTAGTTGACAACTTTGCACTTTTCAACCGCTTCTCTTGATGACGAAAAAACTAATAGGCAAATCAACACTAAAGGACATACTACATTCAATATCAGATGACAATCCACTAACAATGGTCAATGAAGATGAATCAACAACATCCAAACTATCACGCTATTTTACATCAATATCAATAACCTAAATTGAAAATCTTCGTACCATAAATCCCATGTTCACATAATCATATTCATTCGTTAGTAGACAATTAGAATTACCAGGAAAATAGTATGAAAAACTAAGACAATCTTTCTACGTATTACACGACCACCTCTTACATGTAAAGTCGACTAATGATTCAAAAGAAGAAAACCTATTAATTTTATAAACTGCACTAACTCCACCAAACTTGAACAACACCATCACAGCATCATTCATATTACTAATATAATTGATAATGAATATGCAAATATAAGCAAATAGCAAGAATCAGCCATCATTTAACTGAGGCATACAACTGATTCATTAAGTTCTATATTCTTCAACAAGCAAAAAAAATCATGTTTGAAACCACAGTTTAAGATGCTCAAAAATACAACAAATATATAACAAAGTTCTTCATCTGAATATCATGAACAAGCAGCAGAATCACTTTGAAAACCCAGATCAAACCAATAACAATAATTCAATTAAAAATAAAAAATACAACAAAAATGGTGATACGAAACTCACCTCAAAATTAATGAATAATGAGTTTCGCTCGATTAAAACTAATGAAACTTGAAGCAGAATTGATTCAATTCAACGAATTGCTGAAATCGAAATTGTGATATCTGATTTGGAATCGCATATAGGGAGGTCATCAATTGCTTTAGGAATGGAGTGTCCTCTCCTGATCTGGATTATGAGCTCCAGGTTCGGAGGGCGACCACGAGGAAGGAGTTGTTTGAGAGGGCCTATGATATGGCCGTAGCTGAGTAACGAAAGGAAAGAAAGAAGGACATAGGCTCCAAATATTCTGAAGTTGGTGAGTCGACAAAGGGGGGGACAGGCAAAGAGCGACAACAACAAAGGGAAGTATAGGACAAGGGCGACTGAAATGGTCCCTGAAAACTTCACTCCCGTTACAGTTAGTCAGACAGAAATCATGAACACCGTCAACCTAGGTCCGCCTGCCCCAATGAACTCTCAAAATAAATTCAGAAGGGATAATGGTAGGTATTGCGAGTACCAAAAGGACACTGGGCACACAACGGAAGAGTTTATGAGCTTGAAAAGGATCATCCAAAAGTGGGTGAATGAGGGCATGTTGGATAGGTTTGTGAAGGGAGGTCATTCTGAAGGAGAAGATCGACCAACAAGAGGTGTGCCAGAGCCAAGGCAGCCAAGACTGACTTTGGGGGTATTTGCTGAGGAGACGAGCAACACAGCGCTCAAGCACAAGATTTTCCAGTTGAACAAAGCTCCCTATGTGCCTCCCAGAAGCTATGTTCAAGAGGAGGTGATCAGTTTCTATCCCTACGAGCAGATTTTGGTAATTCCAGGACTCATTGATGACTGCACGTCAAGCAGAATCTTGGTCGACATGGGGGTCTGCAAGGACATTCTCTATTACAAAACCTTCCTAGACATGGGTTTGACGGATGTCAGGTTGTCACCTTACTCAGGTCGATTAAAGGACTTCACCAATTAAAGAGTTGAAGCTAAGGGGCAGATAGAGCTGGAGGTCGATATTGGACATCATCCTTTGAGGACAACAACTAAGGTAACATTTATAGTCATTGATGTTATAAGTGATTACCTGCTATACTGGGTATACCTGGACAAGTCTCTCTAGTAATGATGCCCTCCATCCCTTATCCAAGGGTCAAGTTCCCCACAATGTTGGGATTTAGGTGCGTTCTAACCACTACTAGAGAGTACCTAGATCATGTGCTTCAATCCAAGAAGAATAGGGAGTTGGAAATTGACACTCCAGAGGTGAGCTGGAAGCTCTCGAAGTCTGTCACCACTACTTCTAGATTATCTACGATCAAGTGTATAGAAGAGGCGACCTATCCCTCACATGACCAAGTCATGACTGAGCCGACACATCCCTCTGAAAACACTTCGGTCGCAATAGATGCAGTTCTGGTCGACCAGATCATCATTGGCGACCTATGCCTTCAAGTCAACCAAAACTCAGGGCCTCCAATGGGGAAATAGCTGTTGAGCTAGATGATATGATCAAGGTATAAGCTCCACACTTGGGGGCTGAGGGAAGAAAAAGGGTCAGAGAAATTATCATTGAGACTCTACAGTTTAGAAATGGCCCAGAGCTGGAACTACTACAAGAAAAAGGATTATTTACAACGTTTTTTTAACAACGTTTCTTAAAAAACGTTGCATTTATATGTTTTTACAACGTTTTTAGAAAAAACGTTGTGAAATATTCATTATAACAACGTTTATAAAACAAATGTTGTGTTAATGGACTTTTTACAACGTTTAAAAAAATGTTGCATAGACTACAACGTTTTTCTATAAACGTCGTGAAAACTCCGACTTTTTACAACATTTTTTAAAAAAACGTTGTAAAAACTCCGACTTTTTACAACGTTTTGTTATAAACGTTGTGAAATCCACGTTGTTTTCAAATTAATAAAGAAAAAAAAACTGAAAAAGGAAAAAAATAAGAAAAAAGAAAAAGAAAATAAAAAAAGATCTTTTTACAACGTTTATAAAAGAAACGTTGTGTATACTACAACATTTCTTTTATAAACGTTGTAAATGACAAAAAATCTACAAAAAAGAAAAAGAAAAAGAAAAAGAAAAAAATTAAAAACAACAGAGACAGAGACGCGGGGTAAAATCGAGTTGGACCTGGTGATAATCGCCTTTTACTAAAAAAGTCGGAGTTTTCACATTGATATCATTCTATTTTACTAAAAATCTACAAAAAAGAAAAATAGAAAAGAAAAAGAAAAAATAATTAAAAGCAACAGCGGGGTAAAATCGAGTTGGACCTGGTGATAATCGCCTTTTCCTTTCGCCTTCCCCAAATCGCTTTCTTCGTATTATAGCTGCTTGGGCTCATCCAGTAGCTTCTTCAATATCCAGCAGAGTGATTGTGGAATTCGGTGTACTGACTGCTGCAGTTGCTGTAGCTGCAGCTGCTATTGGAGGCTTCCTAGCTTGGGAAGTATTTGTGGGGACTAGGTATCATTTGTGGATAAACATTTTAATAGACAAGTTTAAACCAGCTATTGTTCTGTCTGTGTAAAATATTATGCAACTGTCACTAAGGTATGTGGCTCTCATCTCCCTCTCCCCCCCTTCTCTCTCTCTCTCTCTCTCTCCCTACATGTTCCTAAGTTTAAACTTGGTTTCAGGTATGAAAAAGAAGGAAAGGCTTTTTAGTTGGCTCCTATTAGTAAAATAGAATGATATCAATGTGAAAACAGGATCACCTGAAAGACAAAGTACACCCTACATTTGTGCGAGAACGTCGTGCAATGAAAGGTATTGAACCCTTGATTTTCAACCATTTACTTGATAGCAATTTGAAAACAGGATCACCTTTTAGTAAAATAGAATGATATGTAAAGGTTCCTATTCTTTTTCATAATATAAGGTGGTCTTAATAGTGGTTCTACTAAACTTCCCTTTCAACTCTACTGACTATGTTCAAATTATCTTGTAAAACATTACATACCCATCTTAATATTTCAGGTTTTTCCGCCAATTATTGGCCTATATTGGTTTACATCAGATGGCGTTGTCACTTTTTCGCTGTCTTGGTGCACTTGGAAGAACACCGATAGTTGGAAGTGCTCTTGCTACCATTTCACTGCTCTTTATTTCCCTCCTTGGTGGATTCATTGTTGCTAAAGGTTAGTATTTTACATTCTTGTACTTCATATTTTCATATTTAAGTAGCAAAGTGAGCTGATATACACTCGTCTTCAACTACTACAAGATGTCAGTGGTGCTTTTAGGCCAGGTGTTTTGACAGCATTAGTTGGTGTCAGTGGTGCTGGGAAGACGACTTTAATGGATGTATTAGCCGGAAGGAAAACTGGAGGGTATATAGAAGGGAGTATTAGTAATTCTGGTTACCCAAAAAACCAAGCTACGTTTGCTCGTGTTAGTGGTTATTGTGAACAAAATGATATACATTCTCCACATGTTACTGTTTATGAATCCCTTGTCTACTCTGCGTGGTTGAGGCTTGCTCCAGATGTAAATAAGCAAACTCAAAAGGTACAATTTTTGTCACTTTTCCTTTTTTAATTTAATTCCTCCTCTTATAGATCAATTTTGAATATTTTTTGACTTTCACTTGGCATCTCATGGTATAACTTTATGCAAAGAGATCTTTAACCCTGTATATTCTTTCCTTATTCTTCATATTAGTCCCCACAATTCATTATTAGGAATATAATATCATTATATTATATTCAAGTATATATTGTAATAAATATATTAGGAAACATAATCCTTGTATTAAGATTAGGAAACACAATCATAGAAACCTTTTCCTTCTAAGAGATTAATCTTTGTATTATATTAGGAAACACAATCTTAGAAACCTTCTCCTTCTAGGAGATTCCTCATTGTAATCCTATAAATATGTATCTCTAGCATCATAATCAATTGAGTCAGTCATATCAATTATCTCTCTCTCCATGTATGAATTGACTTCGTCTCTCTCTCTCTCTTTATTCTAATATGGTATCAGAGCATTACGATCCATAGAAGAACTTCTCCGCAACCTTGCTTCCGCCACCAATTACCAATACCCCCACCACCCTCGGCTCAAAAACCCTTTTGACCAAAACCCTAAATTTTTTCTTAGTTCTTTAATCCCCTCGGCTCAAAAACCCTTTTGACCGAAACCCTAAACCTTTTTGTAATTCAACCCCCTTGGCTCAAAAGCTCTTTTGACCGAAACCCTAAACCTTTTTGTAATTCAATCCCCTCGGCTCAAAAACCCTTTTGACCGAAACCTCAAATTTTTCTTTGGTATTCAACATCCTCGGCTCAAAAACCCTTTTGACCAAAACCCCAATTTTTTTTTGGTACTCAACCCCCTCGGCTCAAAAACCCTTTTGACCGAAACCCCAAATTTTTTTGGTACTCAACCCCCTCGGCTCAAAAACCCTTTTGACCGAAACCCCAAATTTCTTTTTGGTACTTAACCCCCTCGGCTCAAAAACCCTTTTGACCGACACGTGAGGGGTGAAACCCCTACTTGTACAAGGTGACTCCACGTGCTCTTTGTTGGTGTAATGCCCTAAGCTTTAGTTATGTTTAACTTAAAACCGTTATGTATCATCTTTATCATTAAGTTTATTATTTGATTATTATATAGTTTGCATATTTATTGTAATAATCTCCGTCTCTGATTATTAAGAAAATAATTAGTATAATTGTCAATGGATAATCATATGATGATTATATGCATAGAGATGCACATTGAAATTATGGGTACTTATTAGTGAACAAGTGACTGGACTTGACCCGTATGAGATTTATATCATGGTCAAATGTCATAATTAAATCTCATATGGTCACTTCATTTAGTCCCTAGACCTGAGATTATCATGACCTTACATATGATGAAAGTCATGTTTGATTTTAGTCAAACGATATCTTAACACGATATTTATAAAGGCTATCTTTGGCATGATCGGATTCATGATGGGAAGGATGATAAGTCAAGATGGAATTTGCCCCTCGAAAGAGAGATGTTTTGCTTGGGCCCTTCGATGAGTGATAATGATGAAAGCGTGTGGCCACACCCCAATGCGATTGGACTATCATTATACTCATGATCGAGAAAGCATTGAACAAATACAAGTTGACGTGGACCATGACTTGTGTTCAATATAACATCGTGAGACAAAGGGAGAAATGGAAGTGTACCATTGGAAACGTGAACTCTTACGTTATATTATTTGGGTAGACATAATGGCTTGCTAGAGTCCGCTTATGTCTTATGAGGGTCGATATGATCGAGCTCATTGCCAACATAATATAATCATATTGGGTCACACACAACTAGAATGAATTGGTTAAACCAAAGGAAGAATGATTGAGAGCTCCTGATGTGGCGTACCTTGGCGCGCGACAAAACTGGCCAAGTGGCTTGTTTTACCGCGCGACAGAACCTGCCAGATGCGGTTTTCAGACTAGTTTCCTAATATGATTAGGAAACAAATACTTATATTAAGGTAATATAAATATGAGGTCTGTAACCCTAATCACGAGCCGAATTTTCTCAAGAAAATATAATAAAAGTTCTTTCAATATTCTTCCAAGGGTTTAAGGATCTAGCAATCCTCAAGAACAGTTCTTGGTTCATTCTTACGTGTGGATACAACAATAGAGGGTCTTCCCTCGTTTGACGATCAAGGCCTAGAGTTCCAATCCAAAGATTGAAAGGTTTTGAAGATCGAAGATTTTGATTCAAAATCACACCAATAAATTGTTCGATAGCTCAAGACCGGAAAGCAATTAAGGTTGGTAAATTCTATCTCATAGGAATTCAATTTAATCGTATAGAACGGATCTTAGGGCTTGGGTTTTGTGTTATTTAGATGCTTATTCCGCTGCGCATGGACCCATAAAACCCAACAGTGGTATCAGAGCCCCGTTCGTATGGTTAAGTTTGAATTAACATGCTAGAATTAAGATATAAATCGTTTATATGCTTATTGCATGTTTTGTATGCGGTAGAATTTTGATTGTTTATATGAAACAATATGTAAATCGTTTTTTATTATGTTGAATTAAATCTGTTAAAAAGGTTGTTTTACTTGATTTAATTGCTATATAATTGGAATTGATTGAAATTCGAAAAACTGCCAAACTGGCTACTCGAGTCGTGCGACAGAGTAGGCCACGATTGAAAATCTGGTAGTTGGGCTTAATATGTCACGCGACAGAACTTGGCCATGGTCAGTGTCTGGTCGTGCGACATATATGGTCTTCAGGTAGCTTTTGTCCCGCGACAGAATATGCCTGATCTGGGCAGTATCAGTTTTTGTTGAATTTTCATAATCTGTGAATATGTTTACAATCTGATATGTTCATGTCTTAATCTGGATGCTATAAATTTTTGGAAATAAAATTTATAGGGCTATGCTAGATTAATTCATTGTTTATGATGCATGCTTAACTAATTTAAATGTGTTTTTATTAATTGTTGCGATGCATGAATTATTTGTTCTTAAGTGTTAAGAATTTTATTAGATGTTTAGTTGAAACATTGAATTGTGTTTTCCTAAATGTTTAGTTGAAACATTAAATTTTGGTTTTCTGATTGTTTATGAGAAACAAGTTAGTCTACGCAAAATTTGAAGGAATCTGATTGTTTATGAGAAACAAGTCAGTTTACTAGTCTGATTGTTTATGAGAAACAAGTCAGTATACAAAGTATTGATTACGTTGCATTCAAATTGGTATTATAATTAAGCATGACTAGGAGAGTTCTGTCGAAGGAAGATTTGGTACTTAAGCAGTCCTTGTGGCTCACCTATTTTCTTGGGAACTTACCTGGTGCACAGTTATGATTATCCTTGTTGACATGCTTATAATCTACTTTAAAGAACCTTCACTTAACTTTTAAGTTCTTTATTCCAATCCATGATTAAAACACTTGAGACCACTCGGATAGTTTTGGGTGGGCTTGCCATAGCAAGGTGCTTTGATTCTATTCCGTTTGCGAGCAAGATGAGGAAATGGTGGTTCCTATACGTTTAAAATGGATGAACTTAATTGGGTTATCAAAATGGTTTTGGATCCAAGGCATAAGATGAGATTAAAATATGCTTAGACATATGATGTCTTAAATGAATCTCATAAAAGATCTAATAGTCATATACGATATGATTGATGTTTTCTACCTAATTAGTTTAATCTTGAGCAGTGCGCCATAGCGTACTTGAGATTAAATTAAAGTTGGATCTTAGCCCATTAAATGCATATTATGCTTATTTGCATTGGAAGGTGTATGATTTAGTGGGAGTATTTGTAAAATACATTATTTGCTCTTAGATGATAAATGTGTTGGTATTGATATGTGTTCATATAATTTGTATGTTTTGTTGTAGAAGTAGCATTACATAATGATAATTGCGATTTGTCCTTATGAAGGACAAAGTTCAAAAGGAACAATACAAATAATTCTGATTGGATCAGAAGCCTAAAGAATGGTTCTTGGGTAAATGTGTACGTTCTTGACGAATCCATTCCTGTTGAACCCACTGCAATTGTTGCAAAGGGCAAATAAGAAGCAACGTTAGAACCATGTTGATGATCCTAATAGAATTGCTTGTCTTATACTTGTCACCATGTTTAAAGGCTCTTATGAAGAACCTTGAACACATGGAAACTACTTTTGTTCTAGCCCACCGCACAAAGGAAATGTTCCAAGTGCAAGCTAGGAAAAAGTTGTATGTTGTGGTGAAGGCTTTTAATGCATGAGATGCAAAAGGAGCAATCCGCAAGTGTGTTAATGGTTAACACAAGAAAGGGGTTCAAAAGGGAAGGAAAAGTAGATAAAGCAAAGGTTGCTGAACCTAAGGCAAAAGTTGCAAAGCCAAAGAGGCTAAACCCAAAGTGTCTCAAAAGGATGCAGTTTGCTATCATTGCAATCAGATTGTCAATGGAAGCAAAGTTACAAGGCTTACTAGGAAGGCCTAAAAGGTGAAGAAGGGCAATATGATTGCTACTACTTCAAGTATCTATATGATAGATATTCTCCTTTCAACTTCTTATTCTTGGGTATATGATACCGGATTGGATCTCACATTTGTTTAAATGTGCAAGAAACAAAGAATAGAAAGCTACTCAAAGAAGGTAAGTTAAACCTATGCATAAGAATGGAGCAAGGGTTGCTACATTAGCCATAGGGACTTATGAAGTCACTTTACCTTGTGAAGTAGTACTTGTTTTGAACAAGTATGACTACATTCCGGATTTGAGTAGAAGTATTATTTCTGTTTCTTATATGGATGATGAAGGATATAATTTTCTTATTGAGAATAAGAAGTTTTATATTTATTTAATGATATGCCTTATTGTATTGCATATGTCATTGAATGATCTTCATATCCATGATAATGAGAAACAAAATAATATTAAAGATATCTAAAATATAAATGGGAATTCTGAACCGAACAATATGAACAACGCATTCATATGGCTTTGCCGGCTTGGTCAAATAAATAAGAAACATATATCTAAACTCCATTAACATGGACTTTTAGACTCATATGACCATGAATCATTTGAGGAATGTGGATCTTATTTATTGGGATTATTGACCAAACCACCCTACACTAAGAGTAGTGGGAGGGCTAGTGACTTATTGGTCATTATACATGAGATGTATGTGGACCATTAAGTAGCATTGCTAGGGGAAGAATTCGGTATTTCATCACATTTCACTAAAGACTTATCTAGATATGACTACGTCTATCTGATGAAGTCCAAAGGTGAATCGTTTGAGATGTTTCGAACATTTCAAAATGAAATACAAAACAACTTGTTGAAACTATTAAGTACTTTGATTAGATCAAGGTGGTAAATATTTGAGCCAAGTGTTTGACATGTAGGTGTTAGTGCCCTAGGCCTATAGAGATAGACCTTTATGTAATGTCATTGTTCATTTATATATGAGATTGTTTATTTGATTATTATATGTGTTTGCATGTTTAGTTATAATAATCGTGTCCCTAGTACTTATGAAGCACTAGTATGAAGTCTAATGGATAATCATGTGATGATTATATGCATGGAGGTGCACATTAGATTCATGGGTACTTGTTAGAGAACAAGGTACTGAACTTGACCCATTATGAGATTTATGTCATGGTCATATGTCATAAATAAATCTCATATAGTCATATCATTGATATCCTTTGACCTGAGATTATCATCGTCTTCCACTCGATGAATATCATGTTTGATATAGTTTAACGTTGTCTTTAACCGGACAACAATAAGGGCTATTATTGGCATGATATGATTCTTGTTGGGAAGAATGATAAGTCAAGATGGAAACTTGTCCCTCGTAAAGAGAGATGTTTTCTTGGCCACTCGTGAGTAAGATTGATGTAGTGCATGGCCATGCCCGAATGAATTAATATGATTAATGTCATTCGATTAATCAATTTACTTGGTAACGAGAAAGCATTGAACAATATGAGTTGACGTGGACCATGACTCATGTTCAATATAACATCGTGTGACAATGGGATTGTGATATGTTTTATGTAGGAAAAACGAACTTGATATTATATTATTTGGGTAGGAATGATGGCTTGCTAGAGTCCGCTCATGTCTTATGAGGATCGATGTGATCGAACTCATTGCCAACATAATATAGTCCTATGGGGTCACACGCATCGAACGAATTGTCAAAAAATGAATTATGGATTTCTGGTGTGTTCGGCGACCGCCCAAGGTGCTATGGGCGACCGCCCATGTTATTTGAAAAACCGGGCATTGGAGACTGTCATGATGGGCGACCGCCCTTGTCCATATGGGCGACCGCCCATGTTGGTTTTCGGAGGAAGGGATTAGGCGCTGGACACATGGGCGACCGCCCAGGTCCCTATGGGCGACCGCCCATGTACCCTGAATGCTGAAACCGTTTTTCTCAAGGGTTTTTAATAGGGCATAGTATTTATAGAGTATAAATACTTTCTTTCAACAACCCTAGCAGCGAGTTCCGGTTTTGAGCTTGGAGAAAGACAAAAATAGAGAGGATTTTCAATTGTGAATTGAAAATCATCACACCAATTCCATAATTCATCATAGATTGAAAAGGTTTCAATCAAGGGATCTAGCAATCCTCCTAGAAAGAGTTCTAGGGTTCGTTCATCGCGTGGATACTCGTAGAGGATCTTCGCTTCTCAAGATCATTTGTTCGTGATTCAAGGATCGTATATTGAAGACTTGCTAATTCTTCAATCTGGAGTTAGACTACGTATATCAACGACAAAGGCATTCAAGGTTGGTAACCCTAATTCATACTTCTTAATTATTCATCTAGAACGGATTCTAGGGCTTTGGGTATTCGAGTTATTTGCATTATCCGCCGCGCATGGACCTCTGAAACCCAACAAAGTGGTATCGTGAGCCCCGTTCATGATGTTTAGTTAGATAATCATGATTATTGTGTAATGTGATTATATGAATTTTCATGATAAATATGATTTGGAATGTGAAATTGTATGAGTATTGCTTGTGAAGTAATTGTATATAGTGATATACCATGATTATGAAATTAAAATATGTGATTAATATGATTAATCTAGGTTATGGGATGTCAATTTCATTTATATGATTAATGTGATTAATCTAGGATATTTGTGAAGTATTACTTGGTAAATGGGCTGGACACCAAAACCTTCCCCACATGCACTTCGATGGAAGTGTGGGATAACCTTGGAGCACGGGGCCGCGTACTAGTAATTACTGACCAAATGTAATTTGTGTTGTATCATTCCATGTTCATAATTATGCTCATATAGTTTTTCATGAATCAACCTTGCCATGTTAATTGATAAACATGAAAAATTGAACCTTCTTTGAAATTTTGAGTTTGTTTATGCTACCCACTTTAAACACTTGTGAGTACACGGGTAGTTTTATGTAGGCTCGCCATAGCGAGGTACATTAATTCTATCTTTGTATGATCAAGATGAGCAAATAGTGATTGCTATACGTTTAAAATGGTTGAACTCAATAAGGCTATCAAAACAGTTTTGGGCCTAAGGCATAAGATGAGATTGAAACATGTGACATATGATGTCTATAATCTCATAAAAGATCTAAGAGTCATATGTTGATATGATTGATAAATGTTATCTACCTTTTTAGTTTAATTTTGAGCAAATGTGCCATAGCCGACTTGAAATTAAATTAAAGTTGGGTCTTAGCCTATTAAATTATATTATGCATGTTTGTATATGAAGGTTATATAATTTAGTGGGAGTATTTGTGAAATACATTATTTAATCTCTTAAATGAAATTGGTGCTCATATATGTTTATATCTTGTTGCATATCTTTGTAGATCAATGGCCGCTAACACTAATCGAATTTGTCATCGCGATCGCTCCTGAGAAGGACAAGTTAGAAGAGAATGGCAACAACTATGTGGATTGGATCCGCCGTTTGAGAATTGTTCTCAAACAAGAAAGGAAGTTGTACATTCTCGATGGACCCATTCCACCCGAGCCCGCCGCTAATGCACCTAAAGCCGAAAGAGACCAACATAAGAAACATGTGGATGATTCTATAGATGTTGGTTGCCTCGATGTCAAGCTACTATGTGTAAGGCCCTTCGTAAGGACCTTGTACACATGGAAGCTTATGATTTGGGAAATCATTTAAAGGAAATGTTCCAACTTGCAAGCACGTCAGAAAGGTTTGACACTATGAAGGCTCTTCATTCATGCAAGATGATTGAAGGACAACCCGTTGGGCCTCATGTGTTGAAAATGAAGGGTCACCTCGAACATCTTGAGAGGCTTGGGTATCCTATCCAGCTAGAGTCAAGCTACGGATATGATATTGCATTCACTCCCGAAAGTTATAATCGCCCGTTCTAAATTATAACATGAATGGGATGAATAAATCTCTGTCTCGAATTGCATGGGATGCTAAAGAATGCGGAGAACAATATTACCAAGAAAAC
Organism: Adenophora triphylla var. japonica; assembly: GCA_022495995.1. Lineage (NCBI taxonomy): Eukaryota > Viridiplantae > Streptophyta > Magnoliopsida > Asterales > Campanulaceae > Adenophora > Adenophora triphylla. Next base: position 501,101 of record JAFEMH010000942.1, read on the forward strand.
CAATCAAGTGTTGATGGTGAATAAAGGAAAGGGGTTCAAAAACAAGGGTAAAGCAAAAGTTGCTAAACCGAGGCAAAGGTTGCCGTTGCCGAGAAGCCTAAACCCAAATCCCAAAAGGATGCGGTATGCTACCATTGCAATGAAACCGGGCATTGGAAGCGTAATCGCAAAGCTTATCGAAGGGTCAAGAAGAAGGGCAATGTGATTGCCACGACTTCGTGTATCTATATGATAGATGTTCTACTTTCTACTTCTAGTTCTTGGGTATTAGATACCGGATGTGGATCTCACATTTGTCTAAATGTGCAGGACTTAAGAATAGAAGGTCGCTCAAAGAGGGTGAAGTAGATCTCATGGATTGGAAATGGAGCAAGAGTTGCCGCATTGGCCGTAGGGACTTACGAAGTCACTTTACCTAGCGGATTAATTTTAGTTTTAAATAACCGTTATTATGTTCCGGATTTGAGCGTAAACATTATTTCTATTTCATGTTTAGACAATGAGTGTTACAATTTTCTTATTGCGAATAAGAAATTTTCAATTTATTTGAATGACATGCTTTATTGTGTTGCTCATTCTTTTAATGGCCTTTATGTCTTGGATGTTGAAAATAATGTTGAGAATGTTTATCATGTTAGTAAGAAATCTAAACCAAAATGATGTGAACAACACATACAAATGGCATTGCCGTCTTGGTCACATAAACGAGAAACGCGTATCTAAACTCCATAAAGATGGATATTTAGACTCATATGATTATAAATCATATGATGTTTGCGAAGTCTTGTTTATTGGGCAAGATGACTAAAGCTCCTTTTACTAAGAGTAGTGAAAGGGCTAGTGATTTATTGGCTCTCATACATACCGATGTGTGTGGACCAATGAATAGCATTGCTAGGGAGGATTTCGGTACTTCATAACGTTCACCGATGACTTCTCCGTATATGGCTATGTCTATCTGATGAAGTACAAAAGTGAAGCATTTGAGATATTTAGAATATTTCAAAATGAGGTACAACATCAACTTGGCAAAACTATTAAAACCATTCGATCCGATCGAGGTGGTGAATACTTAAGCCAAGAATTTGACGATCATCCGAAAAGTTGTGGAATTGTTTCGTAACTTACTCCACCCGAACACCACAATGGAATGGTGTATCCGAGAGGAGAAATCGAACTCTATTAGATATGGTTCGATCGATGATGAGTCAAGTGAACCTTCCTATTTCTTTGGGGACATGCACCGGAAACAAATGCTTTCACGCTTAATAAGGTCCCTACGAAATCGGCTCCTAAAACCCCACATGAGATGTGGTATGGAAGGAAGCCTAGCTTATCTTTCATGAAGATTTGGGGTTGTGAGGCTTATGTAAAGAAATTAGTTTCGAACATAAACTTGCACCTAAATCCGATAAATGCATTTTCGTTGGTTATCCTAAGGAAACGAAAGGATATCTATTTTACAACCAATCCGAGAACAAAGTGTTTGTTGCTCGAAATGGTGTCTTTCTAGAGAAAGAGTTTCTCTCTAAAGAAACTAGTGGGAGTAAAATTGATCTTGAAGAAATTCAAGAACCCGAAAATGACAAGGAACCGATAGTAGAGACGGAACCAAGTTCACAAGCCGTTGTGGAACCGGTTCAAGATACACAAGTTCTTCGCAGATCGGATAGGATACGATCGGAACTCGAGAGATATGGATTTCTCATGACGGAAAGGAATGAAGTAGAAATCATTGAGAATGATGAACCTACTTCCTATCAAGAGGCGATGTCCACTCCGGATTCGGACAAGTGGCTAGGAGCCATGGAATCCGAGATCAAATCCATGTACGATAATCAAGTTTGGAACTTGATTGATCCACCCGAAGGTGTAAAAACCATAGGGTGCAAGTGGGTTTTCAAAAAGAAAACCGACATGGATGGGAAGGTACATACTTATAAGGCTAGGCTAGTTGCTAAGGGGTATAGGCAGATTCATGGCGTTGATTATGATGAAACCTTTTCGCCCGTAGCAATGCTTAAGTCTATTAGAATCTTAATTGCCATAGCCGCATATTACGACTATGAGATATGGCAAATGGACATCAAAACAGCGTTTCTTAACTAAACCTACTTGAGGATGTATACATGATACACTCAAGGATTTGTCGATCCAAAGAATTCTAACAAAGTGTGTAAGTTGCGAGAGATCCATTTATGGATTGAAGCAAGCTTCCTGAGCTGGAATCTACGTTTTGATGAATCACCAAAGAGTTTGGCTTCATCAAAAACGAAGATGAGCCTTGTGTATACAAGAAAATAAGTGGGAGCATAGTTCTATTTCTGGTGCTATATGTCGATGACATCTTGCTCATTGGAAACAATGTTCCTGCACTTGAGACTGTTAAGTCTTGGTTAGAAAAATGTTTTTCAATGAAAGATATGGGTGAAGCGGCTTATATCCTTGGTATCAAGATCTATAGAGACAGATCAAGAAGGATGATTGGTTTGAGTCAAAGTACGTATATTGACAAGGTCCTTAGAAGATTCCGCATGGAAAATTCTAAGAGAGGGAACTTGCCAATGGGACATGGCATTACTCTTAGCAAGACTCATTGTCCTAAGACAAATGATGAGCGAAAGAGGATGAGTGATATTCCATATGCTTCGGCAATTGGATCTATCATGTATGCCATGTTGTGTACTAGACCCGATGTCTCGTATGCTCTAAGCGCAACGAGTAGATACCAGTCTGATCGTGGTGAGAACCATTGGATAGCAGTCAAGAATATCCTTAAGTACTTGAGAAGAACTAAGGATGTATTCTTGGTATTTGGAGGAATGGAAGATGATCTGGTTGTAAAGGGTTCCATAGATGCAAGCTTCTAAATCGACAAAAATGACTTTAGATCGCACTGCAGGTTTGTGTTTATGCTAAATGGAGGTGCCGTTTGTTGGAAGAGTTCCAAGCAAAGCACTCGTTGCCGATTCTACAACAGGCCGAATACATAGCAAAGATCGGATGCGGCTAAGGAGGCGGTTTGGATCAAGAAGTTCGTTAGTGACTTAGAAGTCGTTCCGAGTATCACTAACCCGATAGAGCCGTTTCAGTGACAATAATGGTGCTATTGCCCAAGCAAAAGAACCAAGGTCACATCAGCGATCCAAACACATTTTGAGACGTTTTCACCTCATTCGAGAAATCTGTGAAAGGGAGGACGTCAAGATATGCAAGGTACCAAAGGATGACAATATTTCGGACCCTCTCACCAAGCCTTTGCCACAAGCTAAACATGATGGTCATGTTAGGTCCATGGGTATAAGATACATGAGTGACAGGGCCTAGTGCAAGTGGGAGACCGTAGGTGTTAGTGCCCTAGGCCTATAGAGATAGACCTTTATGTAATGTCATTGTTCATTTATATATGAGATTGTTTATTTGATTATTATATGTGTTTGCATGTTTAGTTATAATAATCGTGTCCCTAGTACTTATGAAGCACTAGTATGAAGTCTAATGGATAATCATGTGATGATTATATGCATGGAGATGCACATTAGATTCATGGGTACTTGTTAGAGAACAAGGTACTGGACTTGACCCATTATGAGATTTATGTCATGGTCATATGTCATAAATAAATCTCATATAGTCATATCATTGATATCCTTTGACTTGAGATTATCATCGTCTTCCACTCGATGAATATCATGTTTGATATAGTTTAACGTTGTCTTTAACCGGACAACAATAAGGGCTATTATTGGCATGATATGATTCTTGTTGGGAAGAATGATAAGTCAAGATGGAAACTTGTCCCTCGTAAAGAGAGATGTTTTCTTGGCCACTCGTGAGTAAGATTGATGTAGTGCATGGCCATGCCCGAATGAATTAATATGATTAATGTCATTCGATTAATCAATTTACTTGGTAACGAGAAAGCATTGAACAATATGAGTTGACGTGGACCATGACTCATGTTCAATATAACATCGTGTGACAATGGGATTGTGATATGTTCTATGTAGGAAAAACGAACTTGATATTATATTATTTGGGTAGGCATGATGGCTTGCTAGAGTCCGCTCATGTCTTATGAGGATCGATGTGATCGAACTCATTGCCAACATAATATAGTCCTATGGGGTCACACGCATCGAACGAATTGTCAAAAAATGAATTATGGATTTCTGGTGTGTTGGGCGACCGCCCAAGGTGCTATGGGCGACCGCCCATGTTATTTGAAAAACCGGGCATTGGAGACTGTCATGATGGGCGACCGCCCTTGTCCATATGGGCGACCGCCCATGTTGGTTTTCGGAGGAAGGGATTAGGCGCTGGACACATGGGCGACCGCCCAGGTCCCTATGGGCGACCGCCCATGTACCCTGAATGCTGAAACCGTTTTTCTCAAGGGTTTTTAATAGGGCATAGTATTTATAGAGTATAAATACTTTCCTTCAACAACCCTAGCAGCGAGTTCCGATTTTGAGCTTGGAGAAAGACAAAAATAGAGAGGATTTTCAATTGTGAATTGAAAATCATCACACCAATTCCACAATTCATCATAGATTGAAAAGGTTTCAATCAAGGGATCTAGCAATCCTCCTAGAAAGAGTTCTAGGGTTCGTTCATCGCGTGGATACTCGTGGAGGATCTTCGCTTCTCAAGATCATTTGTTCGTGATTCAAGGATCGTATATTGAAGACTTGCTAATTCTTCAATCTGGAGTTAGACTACGTATATCAACGACAAAGGCATTCAAGGTTGGTAACCCTAATTCATACTTCTTAATTATTCATCTAGAACGGATTCTAGGGCTTTGGGTATTCGAGTTATTTGCATTATCCGCTGCGCATGGACCCTCGAAACCCAACATGACAATCATCTCAAAACTATGAAATCGTTTCAGAGTTGACTCCACCCGGAACACCACATTGTATGGTGTGTCTGAAAAGAGGAATTGAACCTTGTAGGACATGGTTCGTTCGATGATGTGTCAATTAGACTTTCCTATTTTCTATTTCCTTTTGAGAATATGCATTAGAAATGATGCGGTTACACTGAATCGAGTCCCTACTAAATCGGCTCCTTAGTACCCACATGAGATGTGGCTTGGAAGAAAACTTAGTTTGTCTTTCATGAAGATTTGGGGTTGCAAATCTTATGAAAAGAGACTTGTCTCTTATAAGTTAGCACCAAATCTGACAAGGTTATTTTCGGAAATTAATCTTACATCCGCAAAGAGAACAAAATGTTTGTTGCTCTATACGATTTGTTTCTTGAGAAATAGTTTCTCAATAAAGGATCCAGTGGGAGTAAAAATTAATCTTGAAAGAAGTTCAAGAACCCGAAAAATAATATGGAACCAAGAGTAGAGACGGAACCAAGTTCACAAAGGAGTTGTGGAACCAGTTCAAGATGCACAAGTCCATCGTAGATTGGATAGGTTACGATCCGAACTCAAGAAATATTGATTTCTTATTTCGGAAAGTAATAAAGTGGAAGTCATTGAGAATGACAATCCTACTTCCTATCTAGAAGCGATGTCCACTCCTAATTTGGATAAATGGTTAGGAACCATGGAGTCCGAATTGCAATCCATGTTTGATGATCAAGTTTGGAACTTGATTGGGCTACCTGAAGGTGTAAAAACTAATGGGATGCAAGAAGGTCTTCAAGACCGACATGGATGGGAAGGTGTGTACTTTCATGACTAAGGATTGTAGCAAAGGGATTTAGGTTAATTCATAGTATTGACTATGATGAGACCCTTTTCGCCAGTTACAATGCCAAAGTCTATTAGAATTTCAATTGCCATGATCGCATATTATGACTATGTGATATGACAAATGGATGTCAAACGACTTTCTTTAAACGGAAAGATTATTAAGGATGTGTATAGTACACAACCCGAATAGTTTGTCGATCCAAGGAACTCTAATAAAGTATGCATGTTGCAAAGATCCATGAGATTGGTTGAAGCAAGCTTAAAGGAATTGGAATCTTCATTTCGATGAATAAGTCAAAGAGTTTGATTTCATCAAGTATGAAGATGAACCTTGTGTATACATGAAATTCAGTGGGAGCATAGTATTATTTCTATTGTTTTATTATAATGATATCTTACTCATTGGAAAAACGAAGTTCCAACACTTAAGACTGTCAAGTCTTGGTCAAGGAAAGGTTTCTCAATGAAAGATATGGGTAAAGCCGCTTACATCCTTGGCATCAAGATCTATAGAGATAGATCTAGAAGGATAAATTGGTTTGAGTCAAAGTATTCACATTGACAAGGTTCTTAGAAGAGTCTAAGAAGAGTAGCTTTTCAATGGGTCATGGTGTTTCTCTTAGCAACACTCATTGTACTATGACAATTGATGAGCAAAGGGAATGAATGAAGTTATGTATGCTTCGGCATTTGGATCTGTCATGTATGCCATGACTTGTACTAGACCCGACGTCTCATATGCTTTGAGCATGATGAGTCGATACCAATCTGATCCTGTTGAGAACCATTGGATGGCAGTCAAGATGATCATTAAGTACTTAAGAAGAACTAAGGATATGTTCTTGGGATTTGAAAGATTGAAAGTTAATCTTGTTGTAAGGGTTACATAGATGCTAGCTTCCAAACTAACAAAGTTATTTTAAAATCGCAATTAGGATTTGTGTTTATGCTTATTAGAGGTGCAGTTTTGATTGGAAGAGTTCCAAGCAGAAATTGTAGCCGAGTCTACTACGAAGGCTGAATTTTAGCAACATATGATGTGGCTAAAAGAGGCAGTTTGGATCAAAAGTTCATTAGTGTTTTGGAAATGTTCCAAGTATCACTAATCGGTGAAACTTTTGTTATGACAATAGTGGTGCCACTTGTGCAAACAATGGAACCAAGGTCACAACAGCAATCCAAACACTCACTTAGACGTTCTTCGAGGAATTCATAAAGAATGAGAAGACGTTAAGATATACAAAGTATCAACCGATGATGACATAAGGGATTCACTAACAAAGACCCTCTCACAGGCAGAAGCATGATGGTCATGTTAGATCCATGAGTATTCGATACATAAATGGAGCCTAGTGCAAGTGGGAGACTGTTGGTGTAATGCCCTAGGCTTTAGTTATGTTTAACTTAAAACCGTTATGTATCATCTTTATCATTAAGTTTATTATTTGATTATTATATAGTTTGCATATTTATTGTAATAATCTCTGTCCCTGATTATTAAGAGAATAATTAGTATAATTGTCAATGGATAATCATATGATGATTATATGCATAGAGATGCACATTGAAATTATGGGTACTTGTTAGTGAACAAGTGACTGGACTTGACCCATATGAGATTTATGTCATGGTCAAATGTCATAATTAAATCTCATATGGTCACTTCATTTAGTCCCTAGACCTGAGATTATCATGACCTTACATATGATGAGAGTCATGTTTGATTTTAGTCAAACGATATCTTAACACGATATTTATAAAGGCTATCTTTGGCATGATCGGATTCATGATGGGAAGGATGATAAGTCAATATTGAATTTGTCCCTCGAAAGAGAGATGTTTTTCTTGGGCCCTTCGATGAGTGATAATGATGAAAGCGTGTGGCCACACCCCAATACGATTGGACTATCATTATACTCATGATCGAGAAAGCATTGAACAAATACAAATTGACGTGGAACATGACTTGTGTTCAATATAACATTGTGAGACAAAGGGAGAAATGGAAGTGTACCATTGGAAACGTGAACTCTTACGTTATATTATTTGGGTAGACATAATGGCTTGCTAGAGTCCGCTTATGTCTTATGAGGGTCGATATGATCGAGCTCATTGCCAACATAATATAATCCTATTGGGTCACACACAACTAGAATGAATTGGTTAAACCAAAGGAAGAATGATTGAGAGCTCCTGATGTGGCATAACTTGGCGCGCGACAAAACTGGCCAAGTGACTTGTTTTACCGCGCGACAGAACCTGCCAGATGCCGTTTTCAGACTAGTTTCCTAATATGATTAGGAAACAAATACTTATATTAAGGCAATATAAATATGAGGTCTGTAACCCTAATCACGAGCCGAATTTTCTCAAGAAAATATAATAAAAGTTCTTTCAATATTCTTCCAAGGGTTTAAGGATCTAGCAATCCTCAAGAACAGTTCTTGGTTCATTCTTACGTGTGGATACAACAATAGAGGGTCTTCGCTCGTTTGACGATCAAGGCCTAGAGTTTCAATCCGAAGATTGAAAGGTTTTGAAGATCGAAGATTTTGATTCAAAATCACACCAATAAATTGTTCGATAGCTCAAGACTGGAAAGCAATTAAGGTTGGTAAATTCTATCTCATAGGAATTCAATTTAATCGTATAGAACGGATCTTAGGGCTTGGGTTTTGTGTTATTTAGATGCTTATCCCGCTGCGCATGGACCCATAAAACCCAACACTCATCTCACACGTGAGGGGTAAAACCCCTACTTGTACAAGGTGACTCCAAGTGCATAACCCCTACTTCTAAACCCCCTCGGCCTAGCCGAAACCAATTCCCCCTACTTCAAAACCCCCTCGGCAAAATCGAAAACCCCTCTCCACAACCCCACCGTCTCCGACGTAGTCATGCTCCAACCTATCACCACCTCAGAACCACATCTCTTTAGAAATGACACACATGTCCAGGAACACATCTTCAAGTCATCAAACCCGGTTCATCTCATCACTCTCCAAGATTGGACTTATCCAAAGATCGTCCATCTTGCGGGGGCATATTAGGAATATAATATCATTATATTATATTCAAGTATATATTGTAATAAATAGATTAGAAAACATAATCCTTGTATTAAGATTAGGAAACATAATCTTAGAAACCTTCTCCTTCTAAGAGATTAATCCTTGTATTAGATCAGGAAACACAATCTTAGAAACCTTCTCCTTCTAGGAGATTCCTCATTGTAATCCTATAAATATGTATCTCTAGCATCATAATCAATTGAGTCATTCAATTCAATTCCTCTATTCCATGTTTTGATTGACTTCGTCTAACTCTCATTATTCTAATATTCATTACCTAAGTATTGCATTATTATCACGCATTTGTATGTATTTATTTCATCCAAATTGGGTTGATTTTTTTTTGGTAATTTTTTTTTCTTTTCAGATGTTTGTTGAGGAAGTCATGACATTGGTTGAATTAAACCCCGTAAGGAATGCTCTAGTTGGTCTTCCAGGAGTAGATGGTCTCTCAACTGAACAAAGGAAGAGGCTTACAATAGCTGTTGTATTAGTTGCTAATCCCTCCATCATATTTATGGATGAGCCAACTTCAGGATTGGATGCTAGAGCTGCTGCCATTGTTATGTGCACTGTCAGAAACGCAGTTGATACGGGGCGAACAGTTGTCTGCACAATTCACCAACCTAGTATCGACATCTTTGAAGCTTTTGATGAGGTTAGTTATTTGTTCCAAGTATCTCATTTGTTGGGAATCATATATACTCACTCTGTTGATGTAGGTGACCAATTTATTTGCTGTTAGCAGCCGCTACGGAACCCCCGACAACTTCAAGAAATTGGTTGATGAAGCACACAGTAATCTTTGATGCATACACGTTTTAATTTCTTTAAGGCTACGTTACTTAATTGTTGTTACTATGGCATTTAAGTGAAGGCAAATGGAGTTGAAAAAGATAATAGATTTACTTTCTCAACTGGCATTGGTTATGATAACGGCTCTAGGCTATACGTGTTAATGGACCATTTGCACGTGAATAATATTCCCATTCAGCTGTACACTTTTTATTGTTAGAAATTAAAATTGAGCAGCAACTCCCAGTTCAACACTTTTATTGATCTATTTTAGTAGTCCTTTCAATAAAAGGTTATATTTCTTGTATAGGTTATAAATTATGTGTTTTCACTTACTCTATCGTATTTAGGCAGGACTAGGACTGCTTGTTTTTATGGACATTGTCCATTCCTACTCCGCAATAGATGAAATGGTTGGATTGTCTCTTTTTGATGGATCAAATGACTGCTACTTTCATACTGGTAAATGTCTCCGTACACTGAGGTTTCGTATCAGTATTTCTGTTCTTTTTAACATGATAAGTGATAGATATGAATACCTGGCAGTTACCAACATCTTTGGTCCATGTTCATTGTATAGTTCAATCCTGACCCAACTTTTTTTTCATGATCAGGTAAACGAGGAAATCACAAATTCTGGGGTACGAGAATGTTCAAATACGGATATGGATGAGTAAGGCATATAATGGCTTTGCTCCATTTACGGGTGATATGGATGAGTAAGGCATCCAGACTTAATTTATGTCAAACTAAGCTTTATTCATTCTATTTTAAGCACAACTAGTTGGCTATCTGGAAAGCTCCATGTATACATAGGAGAATTAATATATTTCACTTACTTAAAAAAAAGTGGATCTACACATGTTCCCATATTTCCCCCATAGTTGACTCGAACTCGGGACCTATGGTCTAAAGATTAAAATGTTCTAGCTCTTGCTTAGTTGAAAGCAGATCTCAATATTATCTAGCTGAATATTTAACATGTCTTCTTTGCCACCTTTAGGAAAGTTCGATATAAAATTGTTGTGCAATTTATTGGAGCATGTACAATTCCTTCAAGCTTGTGCATTGTCACAGGTATTTTTTTTTCCTTGCAGCTATATTTTAGGATCTAAAATGGTACAAATAACTGGCTTGCAAGGATGGGTTTGTTGCTCTTTAAGCGTTCTTTGTATTAGTAATGATCTTAATATTTTCTTCAGAATACATGAGTGGTGGAAGTGTATATGACTACTTACACAAACAAAAGGGCACATTTAAGCTTCCAACACTACTCAAAGTATCAATTGATATATCAAAGGGAATGAACTACCTGCACCAGAATAATATAATTCACAGGGACCTGAAGGCTGCAAATCTCCTAATGGATGAAAACAATGTAAATTGTCAAGCCTCACGATTTCAATTGTGTGGATATATTCTTCAGATTGCTCTATCTTGTAAGTTTTGATCCCCATCTATTAATTATTGCATTGTTCATATTGTGAAAAGTGATTTTGTTACATCAGGGCATGTTTCTAGCTTTGAGCACTTCATCTGTCTCCTTTCCCAGATCAGTTGTCATAGTTGTTGGGGGTCATTTGTAAACATGCTAAAGGTCACTCCTTTTGTCTTATATAGACTAATATAGGAGTTATCAAAATTTGCCTTTGGTTCTTATTTTGTTTATTTCCACCTTGTGTACAAGGAAATTTTTCAAATCTGTAATATTATTTCATTCACATGTGTAAGTGTTCTGATTGGAAATTATTGTCTTAATTATTACTTTTATCTTCACCTAGTTAATGTTACTTTTGTAAATTCCATCTTCTTTTTATACTTTTCTAGCATCAGCAAGGAAATTTGTAGAATGTGTCTAAATTGCAGGGAAACATGTGAATTTGAGGGGAGGGGAAATTTTTTTTATTTTTTTTATTAACATTTAAAACGTTTTTAAAAAAACGTTGTCTAAACACTTAAGACAACGTTTTTTAAACCTTGTACTACAGTTTTTGACAACGTTTTATAAATGTTGTCTAAAATCTTAAGACAACGTTTTATAAAATGTTGTCAAAAACTGTAGTACAACGTTTAAAAAATGTTGTCTTAAGAGTTTAGACAACCTTTTTTTAAAAAACGTTGTAGATGATGTTATTACAACGTTTTTAAAAATGTTGTTATTGTACTTACTACAACGTTTTATGAACTTTTTTACAACATTTATAAAACGTTGTGTTAGACTGGGACCTATTACAACGTTAGATATCAAAACGTTTTAAAAAATGTTGTTAAAAGTCTATTACAACGTTTAAAAAACGTTGTTAAAGGGTATTTTTGTTGTACTGAACCAATCGACGAGATGGAAGAGGTAGAGGTCAACCCATCTTACCCCGAGCAACAAATCAGAATAGGGAGACAACTGTCACCAGAAGAAAATGTGGAGATAGTCGACCTGTTGAAGGAAAGCACAAATATTTTTGCTTGGAGGGTAGATGACATGAAGGGTGTCAAAGAGGAAGTCGCACTGCATCGCTTGGAGGTTAACCCCACCATGAAATTCAAAAGCCAAAAGCTAAGGATTTTTGCTACAGACAAAGAAATGGCCATCAAGCAGGAGGTAAACAAACTTCTTAGTGCAGGTATAATCAAGCAAGCATCCTACACTACTTGGCTGGCAAATGTAGTGATGGTTAATAAGGCCAATGGAAAGTGGAGAATGTGTGTCGACTTCACTGATCTGAATTTGGCGTGTCCAAAGGACATCTATCCACTTCCACGGATAGACAAGCTGATTGACTCAATTGCTATACATGCCACCCTCAGTTTCTTCGACGCTTATTCGGGATACCATTAAATCAGAATGCACAAGGATGACATTGAAAAGACAGCCTTCCAAGCATCTAGAGGGATATATTGCTACACCAAGATGCCATTCGGGCGGAAGAATAATGGAGCTACTTATCAAAGAATGGTGAACAGAGTATTTTCTAGTCAGATTGGTCGAAACTTGGAGGCCTAAATTGACGACATGGTCATCAAAACTAAGGCTGGTCGTCATGTGGCCGACCTAGAGGAAACGTTCGCTAATCTATGAGTAAACGACAAGAAGCTGAGTTCGAGCATGTGTGTGTTTGGGGTAGTTGTAAGCAAGTTTCTGGGGTTCATGGTATCACAGAGGGGTATTGAAGCCAATTCAGAAAAGATAAAGGCTTTGGTGGAAATGCAAGAGCCTACATACATCAAAGAAGTCCAACGATTGAATGGTAGGGTCGCAGCTTTGGGTCGCTTCATAGCCAAATCAGCTGAGATGTCTCTCCCCTTCTTCAAAACTTTGAGGGGGATGAAAAACTTTGAGTGGACGACCGAATGTTCCTCGTCGTTCCAACAGCTCAAGGAATACCTCGCGTCTATACCATTGCTGAGTAGTCTGGTTCAAGGAGAAAGTTTATATGTCTACCTATCAGCTATGGTAAGGGAGGAAAATGGATTTCAAAAGCCAGTTTATTATGTGAGCAAGGCCTTGTCCGACGTAAAAGAGAGGTACTTCAATGATGAAAAGATAGCTTACGCTTTAGTGGTAGCAGCCAGAAATCTCCGTGCTTACTTCTCCGCTCACCCTGTTGTTGTGATGACTAATGCACCCTTGAGGAAGATATTGCATAAGCCAGAAAGCTCAGGTCGACTGCTCATCTGGCCCATAGAGTTGACTGAGTTTGATATAGAGTATATGCCTAGAAAATCTTTGCAGACTCAACCTTTAGGTGACTCAACCTTTAGGTGACTCAACCTTTAGGTGACTTCGGGATCATATTGGTAACATATTTATCTATTCTTAATTAGTTTAATTAACAATGATTATACTCTTTTAATGTTATAATGTTATCATTATATGTTTACGAGATATTCATATTTTTTATAGGTGCCACGAAGTCTAAATTTTATATTCAGCGGCTGGCGGCGGGATTAGCGCCCGCGACACCTCCTTGGATGACCGAGGAGGTGTTTTGTAGATTTTGCGAACATTGGTCGTCGGATGGGGCGATAGCTATCGCCCAACAGGCTTGGGCAAATAGAGCAGGCTCCTCGGGGTCGGTGACAAAGCATACGATGGGGACGATACCAGTCGGCGAGCATCACTACCGTATGGTATGTATGTTAGTTTAAATGTAGTGTATGCATGCTTTGAAATCAGTTTATATACGTATGTTAGCTGGGGAGCCATTTTGATGTTATGAAATCCATGACTTTAGTTTAATTGACTTTGAAACCAAACAGGACGGTTGTATGCACGTTGGTGGTGGGTGTTAGTGTAAATGATAAGAAATACATGGGGTGTTAGTTTAAATGTAGTGTATGCATGCTTTTAAATCAGTTTATGTACGTAAGTTAGCTGGGAGCCATGTTGATGCTATGAAATCCATGGTTTTAGAGTAAATGTAGTGTATGTTTTCTTTTCTAAGATTACCCCTAAATCCTAATGAAAGTAAATATTATACTCACAACTTTAGTGATTAAAGAGAACATTTTTTTTATCACAAGGATAATATGGGAAGCTAAATGTTGCATTTATACCATTTCAAAATAATAATCTCGCTTCTTTTATTTATAGGAAAATGAACATGGCCCGGATGTCAGTTTTTTGGATGTTTTCGTTAGTACCCATGTTCGACCTTCTGCATCCGCCGATCAACCTCCGAAATGGGTTGAAGATCGCTCTGCATTGGCATTTGTAAGTAAACTATCATTAAATGACTTGATTTTGAATATGTAAATTTATTTATATACATTGTGTATATGATTATATTTGTTTGTTTTATTTTGACAGAATACATATCAAGCCGCCGTTGTTCCCGAAGGTACTCCACCCGGCTAGCCCGTTCCCTTCGTGCCTGAAGTTTGGCGCTCGGTCACCTCGGATGAACATCCAAAGAGAGGAGACCGAGTGTTAGGGATGGGGGATCACGGGCTGCAATGCCCATCGACGTCGACCGGCTGTCGGCCAAATGTTTTCACGCCCGATACTCGGTATGCTTCGAGGATCGACACTCTAGATGCTGAGGTGGCTGAGGAGAGACGCGTGGCTGCAGAGGCTAGGGCACAGCTTTTGGAGGCTTTGGAGGCTCAGACGCAGCGTCAGGCGGAGAATGATCGGAAATTTGCGATGTTGATGGCCCAGATGCAGAATCTGCAGCAGCTAGGTAATAATTTCCAGCCTCCCCAATCCCCCCCCCCCAAGTTGATTTCGTACTATTTTATACTTTTTTGTAATAACATTTGTGATATTTGTTTGTAATAACATTTTGGGTACTGGAATGTCCTCGCCCCGCCTCCCCACCGATTTGGTACCCGCGGGAGCCCCAGCCCCCCCCTCCCCCACCGATTTGGTACTGTGATATTTGATTTTTAGATTTATAGTTTTAGTTTTATCAATTGAATTGTTATATCAGGTGCAAAAAAAATTGGTTAATTGATATTTAATTTTTTTTTAATTTTATTGCATTATCAGCGACGCAAATTTCCGTCACTGTATTAATTAATTTTAATTAAATTTTTATTCCAGCGACAGAAATTTCCGTCGCTGTGTCAATTTATTTTAATTTAATTAAATTTTTATTTTCACCGGCAAAATATTTCGTCGATGTAATAAAAATTTATTTAAATTAAATTAAAATAGCGGCGGAAATTTCCGTCGCTGAATTAATTAATTTAATTTTTATTTCAGCGACGGAATATTCTGCCGGTGAAATTAAAAATTTAATTAAATTAAATTAACTCAGCGACGGAAATTTCCGCCGCTGAATTAATTCATTTTAAATAAATTTTTATTTCAGCAGCGAAATATTCCGTCGCTGAAATAAATATTTAATTAAAATGAATTAATTCAGCGTCGGATATTTCCGTCGCTGATATCAAAAGATCACTGACGAAATATTATTTCCGTCGGTGTATATCGACGGAATTTGGTCCGTCGAACCATTGCGGCGGGCTGACAGTGGCGGACCACCGACGGAATTTTTTCGTCGGTGATTGACTTTAGCGACGGAATTTTTACTTTTGCGGCGAAAATTTCTGCCGCTAAAACATGTTTTTCTGGTAGTGCCAACAGATAGTGAGTTTGCCCGACGACTGCTGGAAGGTATACTCAGATGGGTCTGCTACTAAGAATGTTAGTGGAGCAGGGATTGTGTTGATCGAACAAGGAACTAGTAGAGCTTTTGAAGAAACCCTAAGGTTCAAATTCCAAGCCTCCAACAACCAGGCAGAGTATGAGGCCTTGATTGCAGCAATTGAATATCCTAAGTGTTTTGGGGCGACCAAGATTGTAGCTTACTGTGACTCCCAGTTGATCATCCATCAAGTCAAGGGAGAGTATGAAGTGATCAATCCAGTTCTGATCAAGTATTGCGAGCTGGTGAAGAAGTTGGTACAAGACTTGGAGTTTTGGGAGATACAGAGAATAGGCCGCGACGAGAATGAATTGGCCGACTTACTCTCTAAATTAGCCACTTCAGACAAGAAGCATGGAGAACCAATCCCATACTTAGAGCATCCAGCATACGAAAGAGTACTGGTTATATGCTCAGTCTACGACTCTAAGTGTTGGATTGACGAGATGAAGGCCTACATCGAAACAAGCGAGCTACCAGTTGACGATCAAAAACTAGAACGATAAAGAAAAGATCCCCCAGGTTCACTATATATGGGGACGCATTGTTAAGAAGGTCATTTGTGAAACCATTACTTAGGTGTGTTCATCCTATGGAAGTTCCTCAATTCTTGCTCGAGGTACACAGTGGAGTATGTGGTGGACACCCGGGGGCTAGAACTTTGGCAGACAAGATACTCACCTTGGGGTACTACTGGCCTCATCTAAGGGAGGATGCTTGTGAGTTTGTGCAGAAGTGTGATAAGTGTCAAAGATATGGCGACCTACCAAGGCTCCCAAGAACTGAGCAAACACCTATGATCGCAGCTTGGCCGTTTGACATATGGGGGGTAGACTTGATCAGACCCTTCCCACCTGCCCGTGGCAATTATAAGTATGTGATAGTGGCTATTGATTACTTCACCGAGTGGATCGAGGCAAAACCTTTGGCAAAGATAATAGAAAAAAATTCCATCAACTTCATCTACGATTATATTTGGTGTCGCTTTGGGGTGCCACATTCAATTGTTTCAGACAACGGGCTACAGTTCTCAAATGCTTTTGAAAGAGAGATGAAAAGGTTTGGGGTCAAACACTGGAAGTCGTCAGTCGCTTATCCTCAAGGCAATGGGCAAGCGGAGGCAGAAAACAAATTGGTATTGACAACACTAAGTAAGGGCCTAATTGGTCGAGCTGGCAGATGGTTGGACGAACTACCCCTTGCTCTTTTGGCAGTCCGCACAACAACCCGGGGTCCTACAAGGGAAACCCCATTTTCTCTTACATTTGGGTCGGAGGCCATGACACCTGCCGCGCCACAAATTCCTACAACTAGGGTGACCTTGTTTGATCAGAACCATAATAACTCCAACAGATTGCTTGACTTGGACCTATTGGATGAGAAACGGATGACTGCCCAGCGTAGGATGGTCAATTACAAACAAAAAACTAAGGGGTATCAAGACAAGAAGGTAAAGAAGAGGTCGTTCAATGTTGGAGACTACGTCCTACGAAAGATCGAGGTAACCGAAAGGAAAGCTAAACATAACAAGTTATGTCCGAACTGGAAAGGACCCTACATCGTCACTAGAGTTGTTAAGGAATGGACCTTCATGATTGGTCATCCAGGTGGTGACGAGCTAAACCACCCTTGGCATGCTAGCCACTTAGTTAGATATTATTTCTGATTGAGCCCTCTATGTAACAATCTAATTCATCAATAAAATGGGGTTACCCCCGAGAAGTTCTACTTACAAACTGTGTTATACTTGCATCATGTTCAATTCAAGTCCGACTCCTAGTCGATCTCGAAATACTAAACAGATTCGACTAAAGTCCTAAGTCAATCTCGCTCTTAAACATGTTTGACTGAAGACTTATGTCAGTCTCGTTCCTTAAACAGACTCGACTAAAGTCCTAAGTCAACCTCATTATTAAACAAGTTCGATTGAATACTTATGTAAGTCTCGTTCCTTAAACAAGATTGACTAAAATCCTAAGTCAACCTCGTTCTTAAAACAGGTTCGACCGAAGACTTGGGTCAGCCTCGTTCTCAAAACAAGTTCGACTAAAATCATAGTCAGATTCGTTATGGCAAACTGGTCCGACTAAGACTTTGGTCAGTCTTCTACTTAATCTAGTTCGACAAAAAAGACAAAAACACGGAGGCGAAATGATTCCAAGGTACACTAATATTAAAAAAAAAGACCCCTAAAATCGGGCTAGAAATTATCAAAATAATTCGAGTTAAACGGCCTTCCAAACCGGGCCAAGGCAATGACAAACAAGGTACAATAAGTGAAAACTGTTTGAGACTAGTTTGATACAAAACCAAATGAAATCAAAGCCAAAGATCAATCTTCTTGATCGTCATTTTGTTGCTCTGGTTCATGGTGCTGCACTCTTTGCTCGGCCTCATCAAAAGCATAGTCTTGGGTGACCTCTTCATCCTCCTCCTCAGCTTCATCAGTCTCCTCCAGCTCTTGAAGTATAACATTGAAATTCCTTTGCTCGATCGGAGGGGCGACCCAAGGCTCTAGCCTATCTTCAATGTCTTGCCTAACTATGATGGCCAGATAGTTGTCATTGAAAGGTACAAGGGAGTGGCCGCTGCGTGCCTGCTCGTTATAGCAATCTACGGATGCTCAATGAGCCAATTTGTCAACACTTAGGTCGACTGAAGGATCCACTACATCACGACGGGCCATGTATTGGCGCCCAACATCACAGAAATCCCTAACTCGGGACATGATGTTATCATAACACTTATCACCATTCTTGAAGTTCTCCACAGCAGCCTTCTCCCGGGCTAGGGCCTCTTCTTCCCACCGGAGCCGAGCTGCCTGATGGTCATTTATCATTTGCTCCATTATCCTTGACCGATCTTGGACCAGGCCCGACAACTGTTCAACCTGGCCTTTAGCTTTGGTTTTCTCCTGGCGAGCTAGGGCCACCACCTCCTCCAAGGCAGCTTTGGCAGGAGCTAGAGATTCTACCTGGGCTTGGAGAGGAGCTAGCAGCTCTCTTGCTACCTTCAAGTCAGCCAGAGCCTCATCCCGTTCCTTCTCAACAATGTAGTGGGCGGCCTGGAGAGCTCGTTATTGAGAGTCAGAGTCTACCAGCTTTTCCATCATCTCGGCGGCCTCCCTAGCCTTCCTCGAATATTTAGTGGAGGCTATCTTCTCCTTCTCAATTGCAGCTCTCCACCTGCACCTAGCCTGCTATGTCAAAGCAAGAGACTGCATGGATAAAGGGAGATGGTCAGTATAACAGCTATCAAAAACACGATGACCAAACGGAAAAGGAAGAAGTATGAAAAATGCGAGTGTTACCTCGGAAGCCAGGAGGCCAGACCTATCATGGTACTCCTCCGGAGTGAGCCCCTCCTCTACAAACTGGGCCAGCAGGTTTCTATTCGCTGCCCTCCTCACAATTATTTGCCCCAATCCCAGGTCGGGATACTGGTGGCATAATCTATTAACCCCAGTGAGGAGAGGGACATAACTCAGCCTCTCCACCAAAGCTAGCACTTCCTTGGTGCTTTTGGAGGAGGGAACTTGAGGTAGAGGATGGCTTGAAGCTGAGCCCGCTGCTCAGGAGGTTCCAACTTTCTCTACCCCCAGATCGACACGCGATCTCTTCCTTAGTCGGCTGAGAGGGAGGTCAGTTTCAATCTCTTCTGGTTCGTCAGCATCGAGTTCCAAGTCCACAATATTTTGGGGGTCTGGCCCAGCTGACTCATGCCTAGGCTCGAAGCCCGACTCTATCTCAGTCGACATGACGACCTCCCTTTCTCCCCTAATGACTTGCACTTAGGGGGCTTGTTCAATGGGCTCTATGGTCCCAGACCCATCAATGGGGACCATCCCCACTCTTCCTTGGGAAGCAAAGTGTTTCTATCCTCTGCCTCTTTCTCCCGGCTGGTTCTGGCATTAGCAGCTCCATGCGCCTTCTTGTTCGTCCTCGAATCACCGAGGTCGACTACATGGTTCATGTTGGCCTCCTGTTCAGTGGTTAAAATGGCACGATCAAATGGAAAACAGTCATCAAAGAGATATACGATAAAAATATGTGAATTAAGAAGGAAGCAAGTTAAATACTTAACCGCCATAATGAAATAGGCTTATGCAATGACCGGGTTTCTTCTTGTAGTAGTGACACTGAGACTCAAACCTTTCTCGCAAATGGATAACCCAATCTGGGTACCTAAGGCTACGAATTATGGGCACTAAAGGGGCTACCTCCCCATCTTTTCCTAGCATCATTTCGGCCTGAATGAAAAAATCTTTATCCGAGCTAAGAGTGGCCCAACTTATGGTGCTCCTCCGAGCCACCAATGTCAACCTTTGAGTGAGCTCCCCGCTCCACTCTATGACCCAGTAATCCTCCTTCTTCATGGGAGGTATATCTGCCTCAGGCAATGAGAACTCCCATCCCTTCCTACTTTCCACAAGAATCATGTGGCTATTCAACCCTGAAACATTGTCGGGCAAGTTGGTGAACTGTTTAGGGGCCTTAACTTTGCCGGGGTACTTATTCCGAATGTCTTCTCGTTTTGCACTGCCTTGAAGAACCTCCTAAACACGTGCATACAAGGTTCGTACCCCACGAACCTGCAGACCATAGCAAAGCAAAGCAACACCCTCATGGTGTAGGCGCCCGATTGCATGGGGACAGTGGCGGCCATGCACTAAAAAAACTTGCAGATAAAAGGATCGAGGGGATGTCGTAGCCCGGCTTCAAACTAGCCGTAATAGAAGGTTACCCTAGTGGAGCTCAGGCCCCATTGCATCCAAGACTGAGCCTTCCTTTGCCTAGACGAAGTAGAAACAGAAGATTGTTGAGCAGCCATATCTACAGAAGACACATAAATAGGGAATCAGACCTAGTTGAAGTATGTTTCAAACTACCTAAGGGCGACCTAGATTCCCTTGGAAATGCTAACCTATATCTAGGGAAGGTGGGTTTATTGGACTTGATATAGAATACTATGAGGTGGTCTATCAGTTTATTGAAGAGACAGAAACAAATAATTTGTGGATCATCCGCCTCTAAATCCCCCATACTCTCACCCGCTGGTAACCCTACCTCGCCATAGAATAAGCTCCATCTATCTAGAATGGTAATACACTCCTCTCTGGTCAGTTCCCTCCATGGACCCTCTAGCCTCTTATAAATCCTAAGGTTTTTGAAGTTGTACTCATACCTAACACCTAGCTCAAAGCCAATGGTGCTAGCCATGGCGGAATAAGGGAAGAAACTTGAAATTAAACCTAATACAGAGAAACTGAAGGGTACCTTGATTGATTTGAGGAAGATGGAATTCAAAGACGAAGCGGAAAGCTCGACTACGCTGAAAAATCAAATTCCTTGCTTTTGTTCTTGCTGGAGTATTTTTTTGCTAGAGGATTGTAAAGTTCGAAAAGGAAAGGGATTATTCCTTTTATACGCCTCATTTTCCTTACCTGATTGGAAAGGGTGGGGGACATAACCGTTCAGATTTTTCAGCTAATGCTCCGCAGCTGTTCCCAAGACAGTTGTCCAATCGCAAGAGCCATAACATTATGACGAAAATTACGACGCATTAAACAACGTATTTGTAAGTACCCCAATCCGGACCGCTCTCCATCCGATCATACGGAAAACACTAAGGGTTCACCTCCCCGCAATCACAAAGTTCTGTAACTTCCCAAAAGGACAAAACTGATCAAAACAAACCAAAAAATGACTGCTTAGGCATAAAAAGACATCAGAAGGCCCTGTAGGAATGGCACAAAAAGTCAAAAAGCTGACAGATTAAAGCTAGAGCCGTGCGGACCTCTTTGCAGCATGGTTGGTCCGCACGGACCTATATGTCAACACGCCACATGACACAAAGTGAAGACATCTGATTGATTAAAGTTAGAACCGTGCGTACCAATTGACTGATTAAATCTCAATCCATGCGGACCACTTTGTCCATAATCAGAGCCTATAAATACTGGCCTCCAGCAGCTTCAAAATAACAACAAAAACATTAACCAACATCACAAGTATCATCCCTCTCTCATTCCAAGCCATTTCGAGCCATTTCGGCCCATCCTGAGGTATCCCAAGCCATCCCGGTCCATCCCGATTCATCTCGATCAACCCCCGACACAAAAACCCCCTCCTATCCTCCTCCAATCACTAGTACAGATTTGAGCTTAGATAGTGCTTAAAAACGCTATCTAAGCTACCGCTATGCAAGTTAGCATAGCGCTTATTATGCGCTACATAAGCTCACGAACTTAGATAGCGCTTTTAAAAAGCGCTATCTAAGCAATTTTTTATTTTCATAAATCATCTTAGGTAACGTTTTTTAAGTGCTATATAAGCAATTTTTTTTAAAAAAAAGCAAGCTTAGATAGCCCTTAAAAAAGCGCTATCTAAGGCTATTTTTCATTTTTTATTTTGTATTTTATTTTTATTTTTTCTCCTGCTACTCCTATTTCAAATTATATGAATTATAACCAAGAAATCAAATAAATAAAAATTAATAAGAACTAAAAAACATATCATTCAATAATAACAATCAATCTTTCATTTATTACACCAATAATAATTCTTACAATCATCCACAAGAGTTATAAACTAACTAGTCTAACACCCGTCGCACGACATGAAACTTGGACCAAAAAATTAAACAAACCAAAGAATGTCGCAGTCTAATTAATAGGCATCAAGAATGAAGACAACTTGCTCCCTTGTGAACAATGTCAAATATGGCTTCTATAAAGATCCGAGAGCTATGCGATAATGGATTATGCTTAGATTCCACTTCTTTTGACATTTCTTGAGCTATGAGCATCTTTGGCTGTTCCATTTGATTTCCTATTTAGAGAGGGTCTTCTTAACTCGGACACCATCTGCACACCACCATACATACAGAAACAATAGCATGACTCAGTCACAGTACTCCCAAAACCATCTACAAACAATTAGGTTTATCATATCTCTGAGAGAAAACTCGAGTAATAATTTGAGGTATTTACCACTTTATCCTCCATTTGATCTCCAAGTGGGCTCATCCTCAATACATCAGATCGGCTCCTAGACAGTGGAGAACCTGTCCAACAATTACTACCATGTCAGAAATAGTTAATTATATTCTGGGCGAAGCAATGGTGCGAACTAATTTAGGGATTTCATTATGAACAGTTTAGGGGCCTTAACTTTGGTTGGGGTACTTATTCCGAAGGTCTTCTCGTTTTGCACTATCTTGAAGAACCTCCTAAATACGTGCATACAGGGTTCGTACCCCACGAACCTGTATACCATAGCCAAGCAAAGTAACACCCTCACGGTGTTGGCGCCCAATTGCATCGGGACAGTGGCGGCCATGCACTCCAAAAACTTGCAGATAAAAGGATCGAGGGGATCTCGTAGCCCGGCTTCAAACTAGCCGTAATAGAAGGCTACCCTAGTGGAGCTCAGGCCCCCCATTGCATCCAAGACTGAGCCTTCCTTTGTCTCGACGAAGTATAAACGGAAGATTGTTGAGCTGCTATATCTACAGAAGACACATAATTAGGGGAATCAGACCTAGAATTGAAGTATGTTCCGAACTACCTAAGGGAGACCTAGATTCCCTTGGAAATGCTAACCTATATAAAGGGAAGGTGGGTTTATTGGACTTGATATAGAATACTATGAGGTGGTCTATCAATTTATTGAAGAGACGGAAACGAATAATCCGTGGATCATCCGCCTCCAAATCTCCCATACTCTCACCCGCTGGTAACCCTACCTCGCCATAGAATAAGCTCCACCTATCTAGAATGGTAATACACTCCTCTCTGGTCAGTTCCCTCCATGGACCCTCTAGCCTCTTATAAATCCTAAGGTTTATGAAGTTGTACCCATACCTAACACCTAGCTCGAAGCCAATGGTTTTAGCCATGGCGGAATAAGGGAAGAAACTTGAAATTAAACCTAATACAGAGAAACTGAAGGGTACCTTGATTGATTTGAGGAAGATGGAATTCAAAGATGAAGCGGAAAGCTCGACTACGCTGGAAAATCAAATTCCTTGCTTTTGTTCTTGCTGGAGTATTTGTTTGCTAGAGGATTGTAAAGTTCGAAAAGGAAAGGGATTATTCCTTTTATACGCCTCATTTTCCTTACCTGAATTGGAAAGGGTGGGGTACATAACCATTCAGATTTGTCAGCTAATGCTCCGCAGCGGTTTCCAAGACAGTTGTCCAATCGCCAGAGCCATAGCATTATGACGAAAATTATGGTGCATTAAACAGCGTATCTGTAAGTACCCCAATCCGGACCACTCTCCATTCGAGCATACGAAAAACACTAAGGGTTCGCCTTCCCGCGATCACAAAGTTCCGTAACTTCCCAAAGGACCAAACTGATCAAAACAAACCAAAAAAGGACTGTTTTGGCATAAAAAGACATCAGAAGGGTCCTGTAGGAATGGCACAAAAGTCAAAAAATTGACAGATTAAAGCCAGAGCCGTGCGGACCTCTTTGCTGCATGGTTGGTCCGCACGGACCTATATGTCAACACGCCACATGCACAAAAGTGAAGACGTTTGATTGATTAAAGTCAGAACCGTGCGGACCAATTGACTGATTAAATCTCAATCCGTGCGGACCACTTTGTCCAGAATCAGAGCCTATAAATACTGGCCTCCAGCAGCTTCAAAATAACAATAAAAACATCAACCAACATCACAAGTATCACCCCCTTCTCATTCCAAGCCATTTCGAGCCATTCCGGCTCATCCCGAGGTATCCCAAGCCATCTCGGTTCGTCCCGATCAACCCCCGACACAAAAACCCCCTCCTATCCTCCTCCATTAATCATAAAAGTCAAATGTGGCCAATATATATGAGACTCGGGAGTAAAACTTTGTGATTTTGTTAAATGCTCGATCATAGCTTAATTAAGTAGCCAACATAAAGTCAAATGTGGCCAATATATATGAGACTAAGGGGATTAAAATTACTAATTTCATATAAAACATGTTCAAAAGAAATTCAAATTGACCGTATAAAATCATACTTCAACCTGAAAATATTGGAATACATTAGGGCAAAAACTGAAGTTACTGAATAATAGTTTTCTGAATCTGTAGACGGTCGACATTCAGTTTATGTTATGGTACACAAAAGAGGTGTTTTCTCCCATTGATTGGTTCCGGAATTCCCGATCAACGTACTTCTTGAACACCACAGCCTTCCTTTTGATATAGTGACGGGCTCTTCTCCCATTCCCTCCCTTCTCGCGCAATACAACCAATGGAATATAAGAAGATCTGAACCTCACTGCTCCGAACATGGCTTGTTCGTCTCCCACCTGGTGCATATATACGTGCTCAACGCTTCCCTCGCCGAACTTCCTGCATTTATATATCATTCACAAAACTATCTTAAAACTGAGACACATTCATCAATAACATTTTATGCATTTCTTTTTTGCTCAGCAACAACAGATTTTATCAAATAAATGAAAATGAATACCCCCATATTGGTCAACAGCCATGATGATAAGAAGCACGAATAAATAAAAACACCAAAATGAACCTAGGAAACTCAAGAGGTAGACACCCATGAATGATGTTAATACATGTTCCCTCAGTTATTCAAATTTCATTCCGAGGAACATTCTGAAAATGTTCACTCATAATATCACTTATGGCAAAGATGCATAAATATTCATTTTATCAACCTTTTTAACATTTAATTTTGCAATTATAAAATAACTAGCGGAAGAAAATTGATAAAAAAACATTTATGAACAAAGTTTTTTTTTTTCAAAAATGACATTCATTTTGGGACAAAAATTTCTTGAACCATTTAGGAACGAAGAGAGTACCTGCTAAAATAAGATTCAACCTCTGGACTAGTCAGACCGTAACCTTTTGAAAACGTCATAAATAAAGAACGTTGTTCATCGGATGCACGGTCGGTTAAAGGATGCCACTCTTTAGCCATCGGGTTTAAGTTTGATTTAACTTTTGGTGACACATTAATTTTATCGTCACCATTAATGGCGTCCATCTGAATCTTTGTTGCCAAGAGTGTGTGTCTGAAATATGTGTGTTTCACAGTGGAGAGATGAGGAAATGGAAGGGGCTAGGCTATCATTATATAAGGGAAAATTAAGAGCGATGTTGTCACTTAAGGGGGCGGTTTTCTTAGTTTTAGGGTTTAAAGCTTCTTCAGAATAAAGGGTGACAACGGATTTTTTTTCACGATTATTGTTAGTAATTTCTATTCTAAAATCAGAAGAACTTGCATTCTTCCCTAATTTGATTCAATCGTATTTTTTGAAGGCGAAGACAATTACATTATTTACTTACTTATATACTCCCTGCGTCTCAGTTAAATATCATGTTTTCATTTGTGATAAGTCCTAAAGTAAATGCAGGTGTCTAAGATAAGGAAAAAGTCTTATTACAATGTATTATGAATGTTATTACCAAATCTGTATGCATTCAAAGTTCTTATCGTTCTTATCTATAACTCTTAGTATCAGGTTTACATAATAGTTCAATACATTTCCAAAATTGGAAATAAAAGGTAAAAGAGTTGAACATATTTCTATTTCTGCAATTTCGATTGAGGGTCGGGAAATTCAATGAATGACATAAATGATTTACAAGTACTCATTTACACAATTCTAACGGAACAATCAACTCTTAAATGAAATATTTGAATCGCAAAGAAGAAATAGTGTATAATTAAAAAAAAAAAAAAAAAAAAAAAAAAGAAGAAGAAGAAATATTGTAACATCCATTCTGATTAATTTGCATATTAAGAACTTTTTTTTTTGTTTAACTCAACTTGGCAAATAAAAGAAAAAAAATACGAGTATTATTTATTGTTTAATTCTTAAGAATATATACCATGCTAAAATCTACTAATTTTTTTTTTTTTTTAAAAGAGCAATCATAAGAGAAATACGTAAAATGAAAGATTGTAAGCTATATATTTTTCACCTGTCCCAAAGTGAATTTCCATTTTCACTTATGGTCAAGACTAAATGGTTATTTTATTTGAAAGTTCATCTGGTCGTGTGGCGGGTGCATTTTGGATACTGCTATGGGAATTTTTGAGTATTTTTTGTCATATTTGTGGATGGTCTTGCTTAGTCAGATTCAGATATACTCTACTGGTGGTTGTTGATATTTTCGGATTCAAGGGTTTCTCAGTAATGTTGGCGTTGCAAGGTGCAGCAAGGCTTTCTCCCCCGATGGCTTGGCGGAGGTGTCTGAATCACTCTCAGTTTAAAATTATTTGCTTTAAATTTTTTTTTTTATTTTTTGTGTGTGTTTGGAGTCATTGATCCTATCAAGCTTCTCAGGTTTTGTAATATGTGCTATCATTGATCTTGTAATAAAATTGTTGTTGTGGATCAAAAAAAAAAAAACACAGTTCGTAATAAGATTACACATAATTATTACAAAAAACATATCATGATAAAGCATACATCTTTCATAGTCAAAACACATGAACATATGATACCAAAGAAGATTAAATTCTTAAATACAACCCTTGAAAACAATATATGAACAAAGTAAATAAAGCAAAAAGGAAAGAAAAAGAAAGGAGTAAAGATTTCTCGCAATCATCGTGTGGCCCTATTCTCCCTAGGCACGTACTTTTTAAATATCATACTCCTATTATTTATCTCCATCCTTGCCTCTTCTTGACCATTCAATATCATCATCGGAATTGTAGCTGTAGTAAACACCACCCTCCCAAAGTGCGCCGGCCCTTGTCTAGGTTGGTGTATGTCTACTTCTAGCAAATTCCTTATTCCAAAAGTCCTGAATAACATAAAAGATATTAGACAAGTTATTTTTTTTTTTCGATTTTGCAATGTGCAAGTGCAGTTTAAATTGAATGGAGGTTACTTACCATGCAAGAAACCAAAATATCTGTTTATTGGTAAGTGGTTCCCCATGAGAGAATGTGATGAATAAGGAACGATCTTCTATAGGAGCTTGACTCCATTCTAGGGCACTTGGATTGAATGAAGTAGAAGGCACACAATAAGGATTAGCCTCTCTGTTGTTAGGGACACCATTCCCCAATGCACTATGAGAACTAGTACCTTCTCCATAACTATTAACATAGTAGCGAGGAATATGGCATATGTTGGGATAGCCATAAAACAAGAAGCCCGGTTGGACAATGGGGAGATAATTTTGTTCGATATGACTAGTAACTAAAGTGGGGCGAGGGACTGTGGGGCGAGGGGCCGGGAAATATATATCCCTAGTGGTGGAGCCACGAAACATGGCTGCACCCTGGGCTCTAGTACCCTCTCGATTGTGGTAGTGTTGAGGGTAAATCCAAGATATATCCCTATAGGATGGGAAACCAACCCTCACCCACCGTGTAGGGACTGAGCCATAAACAGTACGGCGGGCAAGGGGAGGCAAATCTGTCTCCCTCAAGAAACGGCCACCATGCATTACCCATGTGTTACTAGGATCTATGCCAAAATTGTACTCATTAAGACGAGGGTTAGGCAAACTTATTTCCCTTGTTATGGAGTTACTGGCTCTTACCTCATGATTCCTAACACTCTCTTGAGGACTTTTGCCATCAGATTCGCTAGCGATGGCTTTTCCCTTTCCCTTATCATTATCCATTTGTAAATTTGTTTTGAGAAAGAAAAGAGAGATATAAAAGTGAGTGGGTTATGTGTGATGAAGGAGAGGAATTTATGAAAGGACAAATGTTGTCATTTAGAAGGAGATATTATATAGACATTACAAAATGTATGATGTAGTTTTGTGCTTATCTTATAAGGTTACAATGTCTCTAAATTTGGAGCAATCTTAATTTGTATCTATTTATGGCTCACATCATTTGTGCATAGCGTAAACTTAATTTATTTCCTTTTATTGTGTAGCTATAAATTTCATTGATAGAATTACCCGAATATAATAAAAAAAAATCATTTAATTGAAATAAGAAACTAATTTATTTTATGAATCACATTACATGTACACTTTCAATATGGAAAACCAAATTGCATTCAAGATTGCGAAGCACTGATTTTTTACTCAAAATAAAAAATGCTTTCTCCCCTATCGCACGCTAAGTGTGCATATTAGGTGCGAATCTAGGGTTTATCCCCTAGGCCCTGCCACCGGTGGCTGTCATGGCCGATGCGGCCTCCTTCCCACCTCTCCAATCTCGCTTAAACCCAGCACAACTCTCTTTTCGAGTCGGAACCCACACAATGATTCTTCGTGTTGGTTTAGGAGTCCTAAACTACAAGGAAAAAAAGGGGACTAAGTCGGAGGAGTTCGTTGAGATCAAAAGGAGTTCAAAGCAGAGAAGGAGTCTGAGCATGGCTGGAGTAGCGCGAGGCGGGCGCCTGGTCTGTCCGAGGCGGGCGCCTCGAAGGCCGAGGTTGTGGCCGAGGTCTGTCGAACGCGAGGCGGGCGCACGGCGGGTTTGGGGCGGGCGCCTCATTGCTGGCCGAGATTCTGGGCTTGATTTGTTTCCTTATTTGATTGTAACTCTTCTTAAATTAGATTTAGGGTTTCCTTGTAACTATATAAGCATAATTTCGGCCTAGAACACATTGTAGCAACATATTAGAGAGACTAATAACATATTGGCTTGGCAATTGCCCCCGGACGTAGTTCACGAGTTGGTGAATGAACCGGGTAAACAACTCTTGTGTTCTTGTGTGTGATTGTTTCTTTCTTGTACGTGTGGGTGTGTTAATTTCTTTGTGTTGATTGCAAACGGAGAGCACCAATTTCACAACAACTGGTATCAGAGCTTTGGTTTGGTGGATTCAAAATTCTTTCATTAGTTGATTAATTTTGAATCGCGTTCTTGGGGATTTTGGTGAAGCAGTCAAGATGAAGAACCATATCGAGAAATTCAGCGGTGTGAATTTCACGTTTTGGAAGACAAGGATTGAAGACTACCTTTATTGTAAGGATCTTCATAAGCCCTTGAAGGAGAAGCCCGAAGACATGTCACAAGGGGATTGGGAGGTGTTGGATCGGAAGGCGTTAGGAGCGGTAAGGAGTGCCACACTAGCAAGCGACGTTGCACGGAACGCTATGGAGGCCAAGACAACGGTGGAGTTGCTACAAACGCTGCATCAGGACATGTATGAGAAGCCGTCGAATATCAATAAGGTGCATTTGATAAAGAGGTTTGCGAATGCGAAGATGTCGAGGGGCATACGGCAAGTCATATCGGCAATTTCAAAGGTATGGTGGACCAATTGAAAAGTGTTGATATTACTTTCTCCGATGAAGTGCTAGCTTGTTTTCTTCTAAAATCATTGCCTGATAGTTGGGAGGTTACTGTCACAACGATTAGTACGTCGAAAACGGCATTGGTGTATACGGAGGTTAGAGATCTCATCCTGCAAGAGGAGTTGCGAAGGAAGGAGAAAAGGGGAGAATCGTCCGTAGATGGGGCTGCACTTAGGGTGGAGAGAAAAAGGGGTGGACCTAAGGGGAAAAAGGTCAAGTGCTACAATTGTGGTGAATTGGGGCACATCAGTTATGATTGTCCGGGAAAAAGTGGTGGTGCGCACGTGGTGGATGATGGTGGTGATGTATTAATCCTAGGGGAGGAGCAGTCGGGTGAAGATTGGGTGTTGGATTCTGGAGCTTCTTGTCATGCTAGTGGGGATGCGGAATCAATGAGGCGTTACAAAACCGGAGATTTTGGGGTTCTCTATCTTGGTGATGGTCAACCATTGAAGATCAAAGGTAAGGGGGATGTAATGATGAAGACACCTAATGGGGCTGTTTTACAACTACACAACGTGATGCATGTTCCGGATTTGAGGAGGAGGGTGATTTCTGTGGGACAACTTGATAGTGAAGGATACGGTGTTTCTTTCATTGGTGGGTCTTGGGAAGTCACAAAAGGGGCTAAGGTGTTGGCTCATGGGGTTAAGGGGAAGACGTTGTACTCTACCTACAATGTCGTTTTTCGTTCCGGTGGGAGCAAGAGGCTTAAGAACCGGCCTGTTGGTGTGAAAAGGGGAGACATCAAGAAACGGTATGTTGGGGAGGACACAAAGTTGATCAACGCGGTGTGGATGTCCAAGGGCCCTAACAGAGAGCGGATTCAGACCAAGAACAGTCGATGCAAGAAACAAGGTGTGTCCAAGTTTCACGGGGAGGCATTGCGAGGAAGGTGGGTCTGGAGGGAGAAGGCGAAGTTAGACTTGCGGGGAGAAATCAAGGTAGAAGCTGATTTGGGGAGGCAAGAACGATCTAACACGGGGAGGTTGAAACGTCGCTTGGTTTCAACTCGCCTTAGTACTTGAGGAGAGGTGCGGTAGTGTCAAGCCAATATGTGAGGGGGAAATGTGTTCGAAGGTCATTACTCCGTGGTGGGAGTTGATGGGTGATTCTATGTTTGTTAGTTTAGTCTCCGGTGGGAGATTGTTGGTTTAGGAGTCCTAAACTACAAGGAAAAAAAGGGGACTAAGTCGGAGGAGTTCGTTGAGATCAAAAGGAGTTCAAAGCAGAGAAGGAGTCTGAGCATGGCTGGAGTAGCGCGAGGCGGGCGCCTGGTCTGTCCGAGGCGGGCGCCTCGAAGGCCGAGGTTGTGGCCGAGGTCTGTCGAACGCGAGGCGGGCGCACGGCGGGTTTGGGGCGGGCGCCTCATTGCTGGCCGAGATTCTGGGCTTGATTTGTTTCCTTATTTGATTGTAACTCTTCTTAAATTAGATTTAGGGTTTCCTTGTAACTATATAAGCATAATTTCGGCCTAGAACACATTGTAGCAACATATTAGAGAGACTAATAACATATTGGCTTGGCAATTGCCCCCGGACGTAGTTCACGAGTTGGTGAATGAACCGGGTAAACAACTCTTGTGTTCTTGTGTGTGATTGTTTCTTTCTTGTACGTGTGGGTGTGTTAATTTCTTTGTGTTGATTGCAAACGGAGAGCACCAATTTCACAACACTTCGAACCCTACGGCGAAGCCCCAGTCGCCGTAATCTCCTACTCAAGCTAAGTCTTTCGCGTCATTTTTCAAGAATATTACTGCTCCCCCATCCCAATCACTTCCTTTCGATGAAAATGCACAAGGGAGAGCCCTCCCTAAAGTTCTATTAGGAGATGATACAAAATCTTGCTCAACCAT
This sequence comes from Adenophora triphylla var. japonica, assembly GCA_022495995.1. NCBI lineage: Eukaryota > Viridiplantae > Streptophyta > Magnoliopsida > Asterales > Campanulaceae > Adenophora > Adenophora triphylla. The sequence goes on from JAFEMH010000942.1 coordinate 532,938, forward strand.
TTAAATATACTCTTGTAGGGAAATTTTCCCAGGGTAGACCATCTAAGAGCACAGGAGCGGAAGCATAAAGAAGAAAGAAAGAAGTGGAGAATTTTCCCTTGTCTTTCATTCCATACTGAGAACAAATATATATATATATACAGACTCTAATCCTTAAGATACACTAATACATAGAATATGTACAGCCACCAAACTAATGCTATCTATACAATGAACCTATAATACAAACAGGCAAGTAAAAGACTGATCATTAACAACTGATACCCCCCCCTCAAGCGAGACATCCATAAGGAAGATGAAGCTTGATAAAGAGAGCTTGGAGACGAGGCTTTGACAGGCCCTTGGTGAAACGGTCCGCAAGTTGATCATCCGAGGAGACGAAGTATAACTTTAAGAATCCTCGAGTAACCAACTCCCGAACAAAGTGATAATCAATTTCTATATGACGAGTTCGGGCATGAAAAACTGGGTTGCGGGCCATATTTATTGCTGAGATATTATCGCAATGTAGAGATGGAGGAGGAAGGGGAATACGGAGTTCCCGAAACAAAAAAGAAAACCAACGAAGCTCAGCTGTGGTAGTAGCTAGAGCTCGATATTCTGCTTCACTACTAGAGAGAGAGAGAGAGACAGTGGTTTGTTTCTTGGCCGTCCAAGAAACCAAATTTGGACCAATAAATATACACGCACCTATAGTGGATCGGCGATCAGATCATCTAGATCCCCAGCCCAATCGAAATCAGAATAAGCATTAATAGAGAGATCAGGAGATGCGTGAAAAATCAAACCCATATCGATTGTGCCTTTGATAAATCGAAGAATGCGCTTAGCAGTAATGAGATGTGAGGAGCGAGGTGGGTGTGAATTGGCATACCTGATTAACCGAGAAGGCGATATCCGGACGAGTCAGAGTAAGGTATTGTAGTCCACCAACTAAACTACGAAACTCTGTAGGAGCTGAGAGTGGATCTCCATCCTTGCTGGACAATCGGGAATGAGGAATAGTAGGTGTGGTCATGGGTTTACAATTTGACATATGAAACCTGTCAAGTAAATCAAGTGCATAACAGGTTTGACGAAGCTGCATTGTATCTCCGGTGCGAGAAGCCTCAATGCCCAAAAAGAAACTCAGATCTCCCAAGCGGCGACTATCAAAAGTCACACAGATATTGTTAATAACAGAAGAAATAATAGAGGAAGAGGAACCGGTAATAATAATGTTGTCGACATACACGAGAATAGCAACAGCGGAGTGGGTATTATGCCGGATAAAAAGAGAAGAATCTGACCGACTATTGAAAAACCCATCTTGGAGAAGAAATGCGTGAAGTCGTTGAAACCATGCACGCAGAGATTTCTTAAGACCATAGAGTGCCTTACGGAGTTTGCACACATGGTTAGGCATAGAAGAGTGAACAAAATCGGGAGGCTGTTTCATGTAAACTTCCTCATGAATGACACCATTAAGGAACGCATTTCGAACATCTAACTGTTTGATATCCCACATTCGTGAGTGGGCAATAGCAAGAAATGTACGAATGGTGGAAGGCTTAACTACCGGGCTGAAGGTTTCTTCATAGTCGAGACCGGCTTGTTGGGTGAAGCCTTGAGCTACCAAACGAGCCTTATAACGCTCAACAGTTCCATCCACTTTTCGCTTGACTTTAAATATCCAACGCCAACCTACCACATTCATGTTTAAGTTAAATGGGACCAAGGACCACGTTTGATTCTTGTGAAGGGCTGAGATTTCCTCCCATATCGCAGCTTGCCAATGCGGAATGTTGGATGCTTGTTTAATGGTACGAGGCTCATAAGTAAGAGAATCCTTTTGCATAGCCAAAAGACCCTGAGGAAAGGAATATGGAGATGTAGCATGGAGAAGATCAGCTAATGTCCGAACCCGAAGTGGTGGAGTAAGGGTAGACTCGGCAGAGGCTTACTGAGATAAATCAAGGGAGGTTGGAGTTGCTGAAGATGACTCAGGGGCTGAACTGGTACTCCCTGTGACTGTAGGAGTGGCGATGGCATGTCCAGGATCTTGAGGTGCAACATTGTTGCTTTCAGAAATAACAGGGGTGACGATGGGAGAAGTCTGAATGTTGAGGGGTGGAGATTGATGAGCCGGTGAGAAATTCAAGGGCACTGGACTGTGATTGAAAACAGGTCTACGCTGCATATAAGTAGTCTGGATGGTTGGAGGTCCCTTAGAAGAAGTCAGACCAGCTGCACTTGTGCTAGAATCTTAGGTGTAAGGCAACATTGGGCCAAGTTGCGGATTCATCCACAAAGAATCTATTGCCATTGAACTTGTATCACATGTAGAAGTATTCTCTGTGCTAATATTTTTCCAAGGAAAATGTAACTCATCAAATATCACATGACGAGAAATATACACTTTGCTAGTAATCAAATATATGCACCGATAACCTTTATGCAAATTATCATACCCAAGAAAAATGCAGTGTATTGATTTTGGCATAAGTTTGTGTGAGTTGGTAGGTACAACATGAGGAAAACATGAACAACCAAAGACCTTGAGAAACCGATAATCTGGCTTCTATAAAAGCAAGATTTGATAAGGAGACACAAACTTATGTTGACGCATTCGTATTCTATTGATTAGATAAACAGCAGTGTTAAAGGCTTCTTACCAAAATTTATACGGAACATTGGCTTGTGACATAAGACACATTCCAACTTCAACAATATGACGGTGTTTTCGTTCAACTACTCCATTCTGTTGTGGAGTATAGGGACAAGTGATTTGGTGCTTAATACCAACTTGGCGAAGAAAGCTAGTAAAAGCACGACTAGTAAACTCACCCCCACCATCAGTTTGGACTGTTTTGACTGTATGAATGACGGATATACGCCGAGAAAGTTGATTCTCGATTTGTGTTTTGAATTCAGTAAACACACGAAGAACATCAGATTTGTGAAATAATGGAAAAAGCCACACATATCGCGAGAAATCATCAACAATCGAAAAATAAAAACTATGTCCATTCAATGAATTAATTGGAGCAGGGCCCCAAACATCCAAATGTAACATATCTAGAGATTTCAAAGATTTAAAATTCCTAGGGAAAAAAGGGAGCATACTAGATTTACCCAATGGGCAAACATGACAACGTTGTTGTTCATTTATTTTACTAGTTAACGGCAAGCTAGATCGTTGACACAAAACTTTAAGAACTTGAAAAGAAGGATGGCTCAAACGGGCATGCCAAATAGCTGGACTCGACCTTTCACCAAGAAGAGCGATTAGGCTGGCCGGAGACTTTGAATTGAAGGAAAGCTCGTAGAGACCGCCTGAGTTACTGCCAGAGATAAGAGTCTCCCGCGTTCGTTTGTCTTTTACACTAAAGCCACACGAGTCAAGTTCAAAATAACAGTTATTATCTTTGGAGAATTGACGAATAGATAATAAAGGTTTGTGAAGTTTTGAAATGTAAAGGACGTTACGAAGATTAAAAGAACGACCAAGAATGTTCAGAGATGTATTACCAACTTGATATATTTGTAACTTAGATCCATTACCAAAAACAACTGCATTTTTACCTGGCACTACTATATTTCTGACCTAATGTAACGCATCTAATGCAATGACAGAGCTAATGTAATGCATCTAATGCAATACTAGAGCTAATATAACGAGTCTAATGCAACGACAGAGCTAATGTAATGGCTAATGCAATGACAAAGGTAATGTAACACATCTAATGCAACGACAGAGCTAATGTAACGCATCTAATGCAACGCCAGAGCTAATGTAACAAGTCAAATGCAACGACAGAGCTAACGTAACGGCACATTTTGATTAATGCAATGGCTTTGATCTCAGCATTACATTAGATTTTTTGGCGTTACATTAGATTTTTCTAATGTAACGGCTAAATTACTAATGCAACACCGAAATAATTCCCTCTTTTTTTAAGGCGGGCTAATATACCCTATGCTCTATGCCATATACCCTATGCCCTATGCCATGTGGGCACCCCAACCCGAAACCTAACACGTGTCCCGAGCTGGAGAGGCCCAAGCTACGAAAGACCACCTGGAAATTTAAAAACTTTTGACTTAACTTGAAAAGAAACTAACTTTAACAATTCTAGTCAAATACTAACTTGACTCATCTCCACTTGGAGGAATTTGGGAAACAACTTTGAAAGGTAACAACATATTTAAGTTACACAAGATCCCAAATAAAAGTTATACAAAGGTTGTTTCATAAACAAACTCCAACAAAGAAGTAATACCAAAATACAACCATACTCCCATCTAAGACATACATACCCAACAACCCAAAATACACGTACAAACTCCTCCCCGTCCTCACTGGCTGGGTCCTCCTGTCTCACTCCGATCTAAAATATTAAAGGGAGAAGGGTGAGAATAAATCTCAATAAGCTATTATGAATGCAACAATATGCCAAGTGAGATGCAACACATAACAAGGTACATCTCACACATTGGTAAAACAGTAAATACCTTCCGTTACTTTTGTTTACCTTTCCTGTCTAAATCATAAGTTGTACAACGGCGGGAGTAAAACTCCACTCATGCTGTGAATGCATTTTCACCAGAATCCATATCATATAATGGAGAGAGCTATTGTGATAACTCCTCTCTTGTGAACTGCTTAGGCATATTCACGTCTTATAAATCTCATTTTTGGGTAAGATATAAGACATCAGCATTTCTATGAACTGACTGCACATATCCATAGAAGCTGAACCCCAGTCTGTGGCCACAGAGGGGGAAAGGTCACAGATATAATGTAATCCGAGCACCTTATGGAACAATTTCTCATAAGTGATTATATTCCATTATACCCCCAAATATCAGCTGATTAACACATATTCAAACAAATAATAGTTACTTGAAAAGAATCCACCAAAGGAATGATAAAATAACAACATGGTAAATCATACTCATGTTCAAATCAATACCATAATGCAACATTTATTTCATACACCATTTATATCATAAACCATAGATATGAACTCAAGTAAGATCACAAGGAATCATAAAACAGCCCTACATGATCAATGTGCAACAATATATAACCTCTATAAAGGTCCAAGATCAAATTACCAAGGTGGATTCACTTTGGTTAAGTTACAAATCAAGGCTGCCAAGCATTTTCTGAACAATATTTAAAGCCCATCCACAATTCCATTTTACCCAAGTAAGACATCATTGTGTAGCTAAAGTGTTCTACTTTAATCTAAGTTTAAGAGAGTTCATTTATATCCTAAGTAGATTAGGTTTATACAGCTTTGAAATTAGTTCAGAGTCACCAGGGCAGGGCACGACTCGTGCCCATTTGACACCGACCAGAATCAGTCGTCCCTAATAGGGCACGACTTAGGCTTAAACTGTCGCATGAATCGTCCATCCTTCAAGGCACGACTCGTGCCACGGGGCATGACTCGTGCCCTTTTGCCCAGAATTCAGATTACAGCTGAAAACATCAGCAACCAACACCCCATTTGACAATTGCCAATTTACTCTGTTTTTGTGGGACCAAAAATCAGTACTAAACATCAGCAAACCACTTCCAACTATTCCATACCCCTTCCACACTAATCCAATACCAACCAACCTCATTCTAGAACCAAACTTTCTGTCAATTTACCATGCAACCATTTCTATCAAGACATTAACACCATAACATAAATATTAACCCATTTTCTTGCTATTTCCACAATCAACCCATACTCATTTCAATTTCACTTTTCCAAGACCAATCTTACTAAATAAAAGTGTTCCAAAAACACCAAAATTCCTTTAAATCATATCAATAACAACAATAATCATAAGATGAACACTTTTGAAAGAAAATCATAATAACTTACATAAATAGTGCAAAATGAAATATTTATTTGATCGGCTCTACGCGTTCCCCTCATCACCACGAACAAGAATACGTGAACGGATTAAAAAACGGAGAAGTATTGAAGGGGCTAGAGTTTTTGGAAGATGGAGTCAATGCTTTGGAACTTCCATGGAATTAAAGAGAAGAAGATGATACTGAGAATGCAAGAATGAAGCTTCCTCTTATTTAAACAAAGGATAAGTATTAAAGAATTCCATCTAAGCTCCTCCAAGAATTAGTTGCTACAATTAACTACTTTAACTTTCAACATTTACACATAAGCACCTCCACCACTTTTCCAACTTTATTATTTAGACTTCAATTATTATAATTCCACTACACACTTTTCATATTTATTTTATTTAACAATAAATAATTAAAACTAATTCATTAACATCCTAACATCATATAAGTTGTCAAAGTACCAAATTTAAATACATAAACATTTTCTATATCACAAAAGGAATAGAATGATATGCTACACCCCAACCTCACGTGCTCAACATGTGCTACAATGGTGCCTAGGATTAAGGTCGTGACATGCCCTATGCCCTATACCCTATTCCCTATGCCCTATACCCTATACCATATACCCTATATTCTACACTTTATACCCTATACCCTACACTCTATACCATATACCCTATACCCTGTACCCTATAGGGTATACCCTATACACTATGCCCTATGCCCTATACCCTATAGGGCATACCCTATAGGGTATACCCTATAGGGCATACCCTATAGGGTATACCCTATAGGGTATACACTATAGGGTATACGATTAAATTGAATTCCTATAAGATAGAATTTTACCAACCTTAAATGCTATCCGTTCTTGAGCTATCAAACAATTTATCAATGTGATTTTGAATCACACACTTCGATCTTCAAAAACTTGAATCTACAGATTAGAACTCTAGGCCTTGATTGTCGTACGAGCGAAGACTCTCTAGTAGTATCCACACCTTTGAATGAACCAAGAAAGGTTCTTGAGGATTGCTAGATCCTTAAACCTTAGAAATAAATTGAGAAACCTTTATGGTGATTTTTCTTTTCGAAAATTCGTCTGTCTTTTGGCTGTTCACAGACCTCATATTTATACTACAATAGTATTAATATTTGTGCCCTAATCGTATTAGGAAACAAGGCTGTAAACCGCCTCTGGGCAAGTTCTGTCGCGCGATGACTTTTGCCAGATCAGGAACTCTCTATCGCGCGATGACTCTTGCCAAATCAGGAACTCTCAAGTTTCTTCCTTTGGTTTTACCAATTCATTCCAATTGTGTATGACCCAATAGGATTATATTATGTTGGCAATGAGCCCGATCATATCGACCCTCATAAAACATAAGCGGACTCTAGCAAGCCACTATGTCTATCCAATTAATATAACGTAAGAGTTCAGGTTTCCAATGGTACACTTCCATTTCTCCCTTTATCTCACGATGTCATATTGAACACAAGTCATGGTCTACGTCAACTTGTATTTGTTCAATGCTTTCTCGATATTGAGTATAATGATAATCCAATTGCATTGGGGTATGGCCATACACTTTCATCATTATCACTCATCGAGGGGCCCATACAAAATATCTCTCTTTCGAGGGACAAATTCCATCTTGACTTATCATCCTTCCCATCATGAATCCGATCATGCCAAAGATAGCCTTTATAAATATCGTGTTAAGATATCGTTTGACTTAAATCAAACATAACTTTCATCATATGTAAGGTCATGATAATCTCAGGTCTAGGGACTAAATGAAGTGACCATATGAGATTTAATTATGACATTTGACCATGACATAAATCTCATACAGGTCAAGTCCAGTCACTTGTTCACTAACAAGTACCCATAATTTTAATGTGCATCTCTACGCATATAATCATCATATGATTATCCACTAATAATTATAATAATTATTCACTTAATAATTAGGGACGGAGATTGTTACAATAAATATGCAAAATATATAATAATCAAAAAATAAGCTTTTCATATAATAATAAATAATATCAACATATAGGTCTATCAACTATAGGCCTAGGGCATAATACTAACAGTCTCCCACTTGCACTAGGCCCAATCTCCCATGTATCGAATACCCATGGACCTAACATGACCATCATGCTTAGCTTGTGGAAGAGCCTTAGTCAATGGGTCCGCCACGTTGTCATTAGTGTCTACTCTGCATATCTTTACGTCTTCCCTTTCGCATATCTCTCGGATAACGTGGAAACGTCGAAGTATGTGCTTGGATCTTTGATGTGACCTTGGTTCCTTTGCTTGTGCAATGGCACCATTATTGTCACAATAAAGTTCAATAGGATCATTGATACTTGGAACGACTTTCAAATCACTAATGAACTTTTTGATCCGAACAGCTTCCTTAGCTACAACAGATGCTGCTATGTACTCTGCTTCGGTTGTAGAATCAGCGACGGTACTTTGCTTGGAACTTTTCCAACTGACAGTGCCTCCATTCAGCGTAAACAAAAATCCTGTTTGCGATCTGTAATCATCTTTGTCGGTTTGGAAGCTAGCATCTGTGTAACCTCTTACAACAAGATCTTCTTCCATTCCTCCAAAGACCAAGAATACATCCTTAGTTCTTCATAAGTACTTGAGGATATTCTTGACTGCTATCCAATGTGGTTCGCCGGGATTCGATTGGTACCTACTCGTCATACTTAGGGCACACGAGACATCGGGTCTAGTACATAACATATCATACATAATAGACCTAATTACCAAAGCATATAGAATACCATTCATTCTCTTTTGCTCATCATTAGTCTTGGGACTTTGAGTCTTGCTAAGAGATACACCATGCAACATTGGCAAGTTTCCTCTTTTAGAATTTTCCATTTGGAATCTTCTAAGAACCTTGTCAATGTAAGTACTTTGACTTAAATCAATCATCCTTTTAGATCTATCTCTATAGATCTTGATACCAAGGATATATGCGGCTTCGCCCATATCTTTCATTGAAATGCACTTTCCCAACCAAGACTTGACCGTCTGTAGTGCAGGAATGTCATTTCCAATGAGTAAGATATCATCGACATACAACACTAGAAATAGTGCTATGCTCCCACTAATTTTCTTGTATATACAAGGTTCATCTTCGTTTTTTATAAAGTCAAACTCTTTGATTGCTTCGTCAAAACGTAGATTCCCACTCCTAGAAGCTTGCTTCAATCCATAGATGGATCTCTGCAACTTACACACCTTATTAGAATTTTCTGAACTGACAAAACCTTCAGGTTGTATCATGTATACATCCTCAAGTAACTTCCCATTTAGGAAAGGTGTCTTGACATCCATTTGCCATATCTCATAGTCATAATATACGGCTATGGCAATTAAAATTTTAATAGACTTGAGCATAGCTACAGGCGAAAAGGTTTCATCATAGTTGATACCATGAATCTTCCTATATCCCTTAGCTATAAGCCTAGCCATATAGGTGTGCACCTTCCCATCCATGTCGGTCTTTTTCTTGAAGACCCATTTTCACCCTATGGTTTTTACACCTTCGGGTGGATCAATCAAGTTCCAAACTTGATTATCAGCCATGGATTGTAATTCGGACTTCATGGCCTCTTGCCATTTTTCCGAATCAGGAGAGGACATCGCTTCTTGATAGAAAGTAGGTTCATCATTTTCGATGAACTCCACTTCATCACTTTCTGTAACGAGAAATCCATATCTCTCAGGTTTGGATCGTGACCTACCACTTCTGCGAAGGACTTGTGCATCTTGAACCGGTTCCACAACTCCTTGTGAACTTGGTTCAGTTTCTACCATTGGTTCAATGTTGTTTTCGGGTTCTCGAACTTCTTCGAGATCTATTTTACTCCCACTGGTTCCTTTGCAAAGAAACTCCTTTTCTAAGAAGGTACCATTTCGAGCAACAAACACTTTGTTCTCATTTCGGTTGTAGAAATAGTATCCTTTAGTTTCCTTAGGATAACCCACGAAAACACATTTGTCAGACTTAGGTGCTAGCTTGTCAGAAGTTAACTTCTTGACATATGCATCGCAACCCCAAATCTTCATGAAAGACAAACTAGGTTTTCTTCCATGCCACATCTCATATGGGGTCTTTTGAACTGATTTGGTAGGAACTCTGTTTATAGTGAAAGCAGCAGTTTCTAGTACATGACCCCAAAAGGATAAAGGAAGCTCAACTTGACTCATCATTGAACGAACCATGTCCAACAAAGTTCTATTCCTCCTTTCAGACACACCATTCCATTGTGGTGCTCTGGGTGGAGAGAGTTCTGAACGATTCCACAACTCTTAAGATAACTATCAAATTCTTGGGTTAAATATTCTCCGCCTCGATCAGATCGAAGTACTTTAATAGTTTTGCCAAGTTGATTTTGCACTTCATTTTGAAATATTCGAAATATCTCAAACGATTCACTTTTATGTTTCATTAGATAAACATATCCAAATCTACTATAATCATCAGTGAATGTAATGAATTACTGAAATCCTCCTCTAGCATTGCTACTCATAGGTCCACATACATCAGTATGTATGAGGCCTAATAAGTCGCCCGCCCTTTCACCAGTTTTGATAAATGGGTCCTTGGTCATCTTGCCTAGTAAACAAGATTCGCATGTCTCATATGATTCATATTCATGTGAGTCTAAAAATCCATCTTTATGGAGTTTAGAAATGCGTTTCTCATTTATATGGCCAAGACGACAATGTCATAAGTAAGTGTGGTTTACATAATTGGGTTTAGATTTCTTATTAATGTTATAGATATCATTATCACGATTTTCAACATCAAGGATATAAAGGCCATTGAATGAATTAGCAGTACAATAATGCATATCACTCTGGTAAATAGAAAACTTCTTATCACATATAAGAAAATTAAAACCTTTATTATCCAAACTTGAAATCGAAATAATATTCCTACTTAAAGCTGGAATGTAATAACAATTGTTCAAAACAAGTATTAGTCCACTAGGTAAAGTAACTTCATAAGTTCTTACGGCTAATGCAGCAACTCTTGCTCCATTTCCCACACGTAGGTCCACTTCACCATCTTCAAGCATCCTTCTGTTCTTTAGACCCTGCACATTTAAACAAATGTGAGATCCACATCCGGTATCCAATACCCAATAACTAGAAGTAGATAGGAATATATCTATAACAAAGATACCTGAAGTCGAGGAATCACCTTTGCTCTTCTTCAGTGCTTCCTGATATTTCTTGCAGTTTCTCTTCCAATGTCCAATCTCATTGCAATGGAAGGAGACTGCGTCCTCTTGGGACTTGGGCTTAGCCTCTTTGGGTTGGGCATCCTCTTTGGGTTTGGCAACACTTGCCTTAGGATTAGAAACTTTTGCCTTTCCCTTACCCTTGAAACCTTTCCCTTTGTTAACCATCAACACTTGATCGGTTTTCTTTTTGACGATATTGGTTTCCGCAATGTTCAACATTTGAATTAGCTCGGAAAGGTTCTTATTCATGCCCCCCATGTTATAGGTCATTATGAAATTACTAAAACTTTCAGGCAATGAATTCAATATCATGTCGCAGCGCCTCTTGGCTAATTGGAAAACCGAGCCTCTCAAGATGCTCGATGTGGCCCTTCATCTTTAGAGCATGGGGACCAACAGCTTGTCCTTCACTCATCTTGCATGAGGTTAGGGCTTTAACTGTGTTATACCTTTCCTGCCTTGCTTGAACTTAAAACATTTTCATCAGTCGATTGTTTAGATCAACTGTTCCTAAGTGCTCAAGATCCTTCTGAAGGCTCTTGCACATGGCGGAGAGCATGAGGCAACCAACATCAGTAGCATCACGCTTATGCTTCAGATATTGATCTCTCATTGCCGTAGTAGCATTAGCAGCAGGTTCAGGTGGAACAGATTCCTCGAGAACGTACAATTTTTCCTCTTGCCTGAGAACAATTCTCACGCTACGGATCCAATCCATATAGTTTGTACCATTCTCTTCCAACTTTTCCTTCTCAAGGATAGATCGCAGTGACAGATGATTATTGTTTGATGCCATTTATTCTACAAAAAGATATACATAAAATATGAACACATATAATATGAAAAGTATAATGCATTTATATGAAAATAAATGATCCCACTAAATTATACACCTTCCAATGCAGATAAGCATAATATACATTTAATGGGCTAAGATCTAACTTTAATTTAATCTCAAGTACGCTATGTCGCACCGCTCAAGATTGAAATTAATTAGGTAGAAAACATCAATCATATCATATATGACTCTTAGATCTTTTATGAGATTTATTTAAGACATCATATGTCTAAGCATATTTTAATCTCATCTTATGCCTTGGGTCCAAAACCATTTTGATAACCCAATTAAGTTCATCTACATTAAAAGTATAGGAACCACCATTTCCTCATCTTACTCGCACATTGAATAGAATCAAAGTACCTCGCTATGGCGAGCCTACCCAAAACTATCTGAGTGGTCTCAAGTGTTTTAATCATGGATTGGCATAAAAAACATAAAAGTTAAATGAAGGTTCTTTAAAACAGATTATAAGCATATCAGCAAAGATATTCATAATCGTGCACTAGGTAAGTTTCCAGAAAAATAGGTGAGCCACAAGGTCTACTTAAGTACCAAATCTCTCCTTCTACAGAACTCTCCTAGACATGCACAATTACAATACCAGCTCTGATTTGCAACATGATCAATACTTTGTATATTGACTTGTTTCTCACAAACAATCAGATTCCTTCAAATTTTGCGTAAACTGACTTGTTTCTCATAAACAATCAGAAAATCAAAATTTTAATGTTTCAATTTAAACATTCAGGAAATTATAATTCAATGTTTCAACTAAACATTTAACAAAGCTCTTAACACATAAGAACATATAATTCATGCATCGCAATAATTAATAAAACCACATTTAAATTAATTAAGCATGCATAAACAATGAATTAATCTAGCATAGCCCTATAAATTTAATTTCCAGAAATTTACAAAGAACCGCATTAAAACAGAAACATATCAGATTACAAACATAATCACAGATTAGCAAGAAAATTTAACAAACTGATTCTGCCCAAATTTGGCAAAGTCTGTCGCGTGACAGAAACTTCCAGAAGGCCGGATCCGTCGTGCGACCAGACGAGCCCATCTGACTGCCCATGGCCAACTCTGTCACGTGACTAGAGTTGCCAAACTTGCAGATTTTTTCCAGACTTCAATCAATTCCAATCATAAAGCAATTAAATCATATAAAACAACCTTTTAACAGATTTAATTCAACATAATCAGAAAACGATTTTTCACATTGTTTCAGATAAACAATTAAAATTCTACCGCAAAACATGCACAGAACATATAAACAATTTATATCAATTTTCTAGCATCACTAGTACAGATTTGAGCTTAGATAGCGTTTTTTTTTAGCTTAGATAGCGCTTATAAGCGCTATCTAAGCTACCGCTATGCAAGTTAGCATAGCGATTATTATGCGCTATATAAGCTCATGCACTTAGATAGCGCTTTTGAAAAGCGCTATCTAAGCACTCCTTTTATTTTTCTAAAAATCAACTTCAATAGCGTTTTTTATGTGCTATCTAAGCACTTTTTTTTATTTTTCTGCAAATCAACTTACATAGCATTTTTCAAAAGCGCTATGCAAGTAAGCGCTACGCAAGTAAGCACTCTGTGAGGGCTAATTTTCTTTTTTTTTCATTTTTTTTCCTGCTGCACCTATTTTAAATTATATAAAAATAAATATTAATAGAAACTAACAATCATTCCATTCAACAATAATAAACAACCTTTCATTTTTTACACAACAATAATTCTTACAATCATCCAAAAGAATCCAAAAGAGTTAATAGAAACTAACAATCATTCCAAAGGATTTTGAAGACCCAAAATCCTACACTATATAGACAAAGAGGGAGGGGGGAAGGGAAGTTCAGTTTAATCTAATTACTACTGTTTTAAAAGAATCTATCAGCTACACAAGGTCATTGCCGATCGTCTCGCTGTCAGTAATTGTACGGGTATTGAATGAATTACAGTTACTGCACTTGTGCCCAAGAATGTGAAAGAATGCTTTGCCTTTGTGGTTGCAGTCGTTGCATAAGATTGAAACCTGTAATGGCAATACCTCCTTGAAGCTGAAACCGAGCTTTCCTCCATGATTGTCCCTCAATGAGCCAGCTCTAATAATTGTGTAAGTGATTCCCGAGGCAATAAGCACAGATTCGTCTTGCTCAGCCAATTTTCTGGCATTGCTATTCATGATAGCTTGAACGCCACTGCTACCTCTATAAACAGACAACTGCGACCTTATCAAATCACTGAATCAAATACACATCACTGGAAATGGAATTGCTTTAGTTTGTATGAGCAGGAGAAGAGTACCTGGGATAGTAAAACCACATGTTGTACCCCTTTCAATCAAGTTCTCAGCATCAGACAGGAAGCCTTCCTGCAGAAAAACATTTTGTCAAATTTCTTGACTTACCTAATTTCAAACGAGCAACCTGACTATGAGTGAGTGTGTAATGAGAGAGGGAGAGAGAGAGAGAGAGAGAGAGAGAGAGAGAGAGAGAGAGAGAGAGAGAGAGAGAGAGAGAGAGAGACGATATGCATACATTAGGACATATGATTACACCAACACCTAGTGTTTTCGTTAGAAATGATGAATCCTTCACGTCTCCCGCAATTGCCTTTAAGCACATCACCAAAGTCAAGTTATAGTCAACACTTAAAATAGGAGATGTATATGGAGTACAATTTAATACTCCCTCCATCACACACACAAATCTAAACAATCTGAAATTACATATGCAATGATACCTTAATGATTCCACCACAAAGCCAACTAAATGAGAGATAATGATAAAGCTGCTGATGGCCAAGTTCAGTCTCGGGGGTTGAAATGGCAATGCGGTTTAGTCACTCTTCCCAGTAACAAATCAACAGAGGGTTTTCTTGTGGAGGGTCGTCCACAGCATTGTACAGACCAAATGCATGGTTACATGATGAACCTGCAGAACAGAAAATAATAACAATAATGGGCAAATAGATAAAATATTTATTTCGTCGTTTATATGAAAAGCCAAGATTTTGTTGCACAAAAAGACTAAGAACTGGAAAGAAGAGAAACCTTACAACCTAGGTATCACAAAGCATAAATATAACTATGCTAAAAAGATGGAAGGAAATAACAAACAATCACTTGGGGAGTTAACAACAATCGGGTGTGTATTTGTTTAAAATGCTTGCATGAGCCATGATATCACTTGGGGAGTTAACAATAATCAGGTGTGCATTGCATGAGCCATGATATATCACTTGGAGAGTTAACAAAGCCTTAGTCCCAAAATAATTCAAACGAAACTCGTTAAAATAAAAATAAATTGGGGGAACTTACTACAAGCATTGTTAGTAAGGACTCGATCAATGACATAACCAAACCTGAAAAATAGAATTATGAAGGGTTAATTCTAATGTACCTTATGTGGTGAATTTTTTAGCGGGGTAATACTCCCTCCCTCCCATAAAGATAATCCCATATTTTAAGTGGTTGATTTGAGTGAATTTTAACCAAAGCTCTAAGACTAATTATCCAAATGAAATTCTAAAACTTGTTATTGATACACTATTAGAAGTGCTATCAATAACAATTTTTAGATTCTCATTCGAATAATTAGCCTTTCTTAAATATTTAGTCAAAAATCAATAAAATCAACCACTAAAAAAGTTAGATTATCTTTATGGGACAGAGGGAGTTTTAGATTCAGTTTCATTCATCAGAGACTTACCAAAGAAGGGGATAATGAGGGCCACACCCAAAATAGACAGCACCAGGGCTGTTCTAATGATGATGGAATATATGTAAGAATTGAGATGGCTTGGTATCAATTCTTCCAGACTCATTGCCACGGGAGAAATGGTCAAAGCGTATTTAGTAAATGGGTTGACGACTGTAGTCCACACAGCAATTTTTCAAGGCAACCAAATCTCGCGACATATTTAGAGTGAACTGTGATTGTGTCAATTCTCCAAACATTAGGTATCCCATCACAGCAACTCCAGCATAGAGAACAGTACATATTCCAAAATTGTACAGAAAAAATGAACTTCATGTCATGGAAAGAAAAGGAAAAGGCAATATACATGCTCTAGAAATCCATATATGATTACAAAGAAATGCTCAAATGATGGAGCTAATTGTAATGATTTTTTAAGTTGGATTCTATGCAATCGCATAAAGAAAGTATTATTGCCCTTGCCAATGATTAGTTCACTTTGATATTACCGCAGTGAAGAGTATAATCTTAAACTAAACTAAATATTGAGCTTAAGATTAAGATTACCCTATTCAATAGTATATTAAACTCAAGCATTTGTTTTTAAGTGAACTTCCTAAACTGCTGTATGCATAATTCTAACTTTCATTAAGGTAATTCTATCTTCATTAAGGATAATGATGGAAGGAAAACCATTGAAATGTTTGAATGGTCAAAAGGAGCATCTTTATAGGACGGAGGGAGTATCCATCAAGAGTTAAATATTAGACCATTCAATAAAGTAATAACATCTTTACCTTGACTTGATTAGAGAAATAAAAAATTTACCTAGTTAAAAGGACCATGGGGTTTTGGCTTGGTTTTTCCATTGACGTATAAATGTTGGGAAAGACCGCATGTCCAGAGTAGCAGTAACCATAAAGCCCAATGGCAACAGGAAGGGAGAGATTCAATCTTGTTGTGCCTTTTGATTCGAAACCAACTTTATCAACCAAGCCCACCCAAAACAAGCAAAGCACCACCAAAACAGATGCAATAACTCCCCCAGCTGAATAAAAGTAAGCATCACAAACCCAAAAAATAAAATAAAATTAATCAAAGATCAGTGTATTTAGAAGATCTAAAGTATAGGACTTGTTAAACTATAATTGAAGAAAATATCACACGCACCAGAGATGTAACTAAGAACACTAGGTTCCGAAGCCAAACCGTTGGAAATACGGCAAGAGTGATCATTATTGCAAACAGGTAATGTGAATTTAACACAAAGCCTCCTAGGTTTAGATGTGCATTTCGAAACAAAGAGGATAGGTTATCGCTCTCTAAGATAATATACTCAACGCAGCAAGCCTGAAAACACAGGTCATTCCGTTATCAATAGTTTAAATAGGAAGAAATCAAATTAGGAAAATCACTGGTAAGAATAATGTTCACAGATAAGAATAATGTTCACAGATACAACGTTTTAGTATGAATGAAACATCAATTTCTTGGCATTTCATGCTCTGTTTCAACTCTGTATCACTTTCGGAACATATGTTGGAAAAGGATTTTAATACAAAATAGTGTAGTCCTTGCCCTCACAATATAAACAAGCTTGGAAATGGGCATGGTAATTAACATTGTTCCACCATTGGTTAAAAAATGGATCGCTAGTTTCCCTGTATGACAGCAAAAATGATAGTGCAGTATTGTAGACACCCCATTTTGAACCCATCGGATGACATTTATACCACTCTAAGTCTCGCTTTGAGTCAAGAAGTAGAAATCCATCATTTCGTCATGTTTCGTTAAGTTTTGACTAACCACCGTTAGTTTAGGACTAAACTGCATAGGAGATAACGGGGAAAGGGCAGAATTGTCCACAGACTACAATATCCCACGGGGAATGGCGTGTCTCGCGCGAGATATTGGTCTTCTGCAGCATGCAGATGACAGTCTCCTCGTCGATTTCAATCTCTTTTCGGGATAAAACTTTATCCATCCGGCCAGCCAATGATTTTGGAGTCTGGAACCTTCCTAGGAGTGTTTTATCTCTCCACCTCTACCTCTCCAACACCTATAAATACTTGGTGACTTCCAGTATTTCAGAGGTCCACGATCCCACACATTTTACTGGTTTCTCTCCTTGAAAGATTCCTGTAAAATCACCCCTAAAATCACCTCAAAGTTTGTTTGTCAACCTTGTTGATAAACAAACATCAAGATCCGAGTCTAGGACTGAGGCGAAGCTCTGTCCGTATCAAGATTTGATTCTAAACTTGAGTCAAAACTCTGCCCGAATAACCTCACGCAAGGTAACCCCTAAATTCCTTTCTAATTGATTGTTAGAGTGGTATAAATCCATAGAATCTAGGATCGGCCTAGAGCCTCCCTAAATCATGGGGATGGTCTCGAAGCAATCGATCCTACATTCCGTTTAACCCCGTTAAATGGATTTTTATTTATTTTCTATTTAAAATCCTTTTCTTTTTCGAAAAAACTCTCTTTTCTTTAGCAAGACCGATCTCCGGATTGGGTGAAATGGGTGCTCCTTGACCTTTCTATTTCGTAACATAAGCCCCGAACCCAAATCTCTTTCAAAAATGGTTTTTCTATGTTTTCCAAACGAATAATATAGGTGGCGACTCAAAAGATAAATAAAAAGGAGATGTTCAAAATCCTTCACAATGCTTACAGTGGCGACTCCGCTGGGGACAATAAAATTAAGAGGCTTAAACTTGCGTCAAAATTAAAAGAGAGGTTTTCAAAAAAAAAAAAATTCATTTTTCTGCTTCAGATCAGGCATATCTCGCACGAGATATCCTATCTCGCGCGAGACGTCGCCTTGGCAATCTGTTTTTTTCTGGTTTTCTCTGTTCATCTCGAGGTCTAAGACGAGAGTCAAACACGCAAGGGTGATCCCAGAATTCATTATCTGCAGAGTTCCCTCATCTTAAGGCATCCCTTAAGATGTCGAACTCGAATCCGTATTTTAGTTAAATAATTGATTATTATTTATAAACTGCGTGCGATTGGGTTTTATTTTATTAAAGTCCGGTCCATTGGGGATTTGGGAGTTGTAAATTAATTTATTCATCTCTCTCTCTCTCCTTTGTTTGGAACTACGACGGCCTGAGTCTTCCTAAATTGGGAGAAACGTAGTCAACCACTTGGTGCGGTCACTATTTGTTTTCTTTTGTTTTCAAAAAAAAATCTCTATTTTTATCTGTCACCTAGATTGACTATCACACACGCGCACTCATGATATATCTGTCATTGCACTGCATACCCTCTATAAACCCGGGACCCACACTAAGGACGGATGACGGTAACCACCTAGTCGCCGGTATTTCCGAAGTTGGATCATCACACTCCGCGTATTCAATCCACCTAGATTGTCATATCGCGGGGAGCCTAGCCTTCCAGCCCTGCATCGCCACATTTTCATGTAGATTGTCTTTTTAGGATCACTCCGTGACCGGTCGGTTTGACTTGGTGATCTTTTCTTGTGTTTGACCAAAACAAAGCCATGTAAAATTGACAATAAAGAAGGACTCGGAAAAGTCCCTCAAAAAAGTCCCTTCGAAAAAAGTCCCTTCAGAATGACCCTTTCGGATGTCCCTTTAAAAGAAAAGTATACATCCTTCAAAAAAACAATCTTACATGGCTTTGTTTTACAAAAATCGGATTGATTGCTTAGTCGTTAGGTTCTGATAAAGGCCTTAGAAACCCCTCAAAACGGATTCTCCGTTCCGACCAAAAATTAGGTCTAATAAAAATTGACTTTCCGTGTGATTGTCTTGTGCGGGACTACATGTCTCGCGCGAGATAAGGCCCATGTTTGCTGTAATTGAGCCTGAACCGTTTAAGCCTGCTTTCGACTCGTTGGGGCTAGATATGATCCTGACGTCATCTCTGCATCTCTTCTGTCAGTTTTCCGAAGCTACTCAACTTCAAGACTCCCAACACAATGTCCGGCATCGACGATATTCCGGGTAATGATACTTTGTCCGAAAACAACCACAATCTTCTGGAAGAAGCCAATGATCGCCTAGAAGTGCAAGCTACCCAAATCCACACTCTCGTGGAAGAAATCCAAGAGCTTAGGGCAGCACTAGCCAACAAAGAAAAGAAGAAGAAAAATGATTCTTCCTCCGAAGAAGAGGAATCATACACCAAAAAGGCCAAGGGTCGCCGCCAAAGCAAAAGCAAGAAAAAGAAGTACGAGTCTAGCTCGTCATCTTCCTCCTCTGACAACGAGAGCTACATATCCAAGAAAGAAAGCAAAGGGGAAAGCAAGTATTCCCTTGCTTCCTTAATGAAAACTTTGATCTTTCCGAGTACCCTGAGATTGCTAACATCATGAATGATGAATTAACTAATAACAATCAATATAACGAACACGTTAATAACGAATCATACGATGAAATAGATCAAGAAAACGAACAAATCTTAAAAGAATTAGCTAAGCAAGTAGGTTGTTGTGGAAAGAATGACCCTGTTGACGACGAGGAAATGGAAACGGTTAATCTTGGGACAACAGAAGACCCAAGAGAAACAAAAATCGGTAGCTTCTTCAAGGGGGAAGACAGAGAAACCTTGACGCAGCTCCTCAGAGAATATGTCGACGTCTTTGCTTGGTCCTACAAAGATATACTTGGGTTGAATCAGTCAATTGTAGAGCACAAGATACCGCTGTTACCCAACGCCAAGCCAGTCAAACAGAAACTACGCAGAATCAAGCCGGAATTGTCAATGCAAGTAAAAGAGGAAATCATGAAACTCTTGAACGTGGGTTTTATCAAAGTGATCGAGTATCCGGAATGGCTAGCAAATACGGTGCAAGTGGCCAAGTCGAACGGGAAAATACGAGTCTGTGTCGATTTCAGAGACTTGAACAAGGCATCCCCTAAAGATGACTTCCCACTACCAAACATAGATATGTTGGTCGACGCCACAGCCGCATACGAAGTCTGCTCATTCGTCGATGGCTTCGCAGGGTATAACCAAATCCTCATGGCAGAGGAGGATCAGCACAAAACGGCATTCACCACACCTTGGGGGACGTTCTGTTACACGGTCATGCCGTTTGGTCTCAAGAACACTGGGGCTACTTACCAAAGGGCAGTCACGACACTATTCCATGACATGATCCACAAAGAAATAGAGGTATACGTGGACGACATGATTGTCCACTCAAAGGGGACAGATGGTCAGCACTTCAGAGATCTCAGAAAACTCTTCAACCGACTAAGATAACACAAGATGAGGCTCAACTCCGCCAAATGCTCATTCGGAGTGGTCAAAGGGAAAGTCTTAGGGTACATGGTCACTGAACGCGGCATAGAGGCAGACCCCGCTAAGATAAGGGCTATCATGGACATGCCTCCACCCAGAACGCAGAAAGAGGTAAAGGGATTCATGGGCAGACTCCAATATATCAGTCGATTCATCAATCAACTAACTACAATGTGCGATCCTATCTTCAAGTTACTTAAGAAAAACGCACCTCAAGAGTGGACCGAAGAATGTCAAGAAGCATTCGAGGAAGTTAAGCATTACTTAACTTCCCCACCTATCCTAGTTCCACCACACAAGGAAAAGCCCTTAAAGCTATACCTCACGGTTACTGACAACGCGCTAGGGGCTATGCTCGCTCAAGAATAGCCTGCCTCACACACAGAGAATGCCATCTACTTTGTCGGGCCGCGATTCCAAGGCGTAAATCAACTACTCTCCACTCGACAAATCCTGCGCTGCTCTTGTTTGGGTATCACAAAGGCTAAAGCACTATATGGAAGCCTTTCCGGTTCTTCTCATTGCAAGAATGGATCCTTTGAAGTATATCCTAGACAAATCAAATTTGTCTTCGAGATTGGCCAAATGGTACTTCATGCTCGCGGGATATGATATCACTTACGTCACTCAGAAATCCGTCAGGGGAAGTGTATTCGTAGATCAGTTGGCCGAATTTCCTTGTGACGAAGCGAAGGGGGAAGACCCGCGATTCCCTGATGAAGACATCATGAGTATAGAAGACGAAAATAAGTGGCAATTATTTTTCGATGGCGCAGCCAACAAGAGAGGGTTCGATATCGGAATGTTGTTGGTAAACCCTGACGACATCTATACTCCACTAGCAATACGTCTTGACTTTGATGCCACCAACAACACCGCATAATATGAGGCTTGTATAGAGGGGCTTGAGGCAGCCCTAGAACGCAACGTGACCGAACTCGAGGTATTTGGGGACTCCCAGTTAATCATCAATCAGACGCTGAAGAAGTGGAGGATCCAAGATCCAACCCTTCAAAGATACAGTGCCAACCTCCAAGAGTTGGCGCAACAATTTCAGGATGTCTCATTCCACTATCTTCCTAGAGACAAAAAACGGTTTGCAGATGCATTAGCCACACTCGCTTCCTTGGTCAAAATCCCTAAAGGAAAAGCAGTCAAACCCTTCAAAATAACACGACGCTCAACTCCCGCCTACTGCGCCGTTATAGATCTCCATGACTGCAAAGACAAATGGTTATCCGAATGTGCCATTGTTGAGAACTCCGAAGAGAAACCATGGTACCATGATATTTGGAATTTCATCCTAGATGGAACCATCCCACCTGAGACATACTAGAAGACTCAGATCTCCCTTAAGAGGTTGGCCGCTAATTACTCCATCATAGCTGGCCGTCTATTCAAGAAGCATTCCCAAGGAAACCTCCTTTGTGCCACCGAGGAAGAGGCTTGAGAAATAATGGACCATGTTCATCAAGGCATATGTGGAACCCACATAAACGGAAATATGCTTGCCAAAAAGATCATCAGACAAGGGTACTTTTGGCTAACCATGGAAGCCGACTGTACAAAAATAGTCAAGAAATGCCATAAGTGTCAGATACACGCCAACCTTCAGCACGCACCGCCGTCCTTGCTATACCCTATGACTTCTCCTTGGCCATTCTCGACATGGGGAATAGACGTGATTGGAAAGGTCACACCCACAGGAGCCAATGGGCACTGTTTCGTCCTAGTAGCCATCGACTATTTCACTAAATGGGTCGAGGCCGCCTCCTACAAAGTTTTGAATGCCAGAAAGGTTGCAGAATTCATCAAACACAACATCATCTGCCGATACGGGGTCCCGCAAGAGATGATATCCGATAATGGCTCGAACTACGAGAAGGAAACCGATCACCTCCTAACCGAGTATAAAATCACAAGGCACAAGTCATCTCCCTACAGGCCTCAGACGAATGGAGCAGTCAAAGCCGCAAACAAGACAATCGAGACCATCATCAGAAAAATGGCAGTTACTGGGAAAGACTGGCCCGACAAGTTACCCTTGGCACTGTGGGGATACCGCACTTCAGTCCGAACAGCTACAGGAGAGACTCCCTACTCCCTCACATTCAGAATGAAGGCTGTCTTGCCAATAGAATTGGAAATACCATCACTAAGGGTTCTCCTGGAAAACCAAGTGAATGAAGTCGACTGGTTAGAAAGCAGATACGAAGAGTTAGCCTTGCTAGACGAAAGGAGGCTGAAAGCAGCCGAACACACTCAAGCTTACCAAAGAAGAACGACAAGAGCTTTCAACAAAAAGGTCAAGACAAGAAACATCAGAGTGGGCGACCTGGTTCTCCGTGAGCATCGTCCTAGACCTTTCAACCCGCTAGGCAAATGGGGACCAAGATGGATAGGACCCTACATCGTAAAGAAGATATTCTTTGGGGGAGCCCTTCAGCTGGTAGACTTAGACGGAGATCAGCTACCGAAGCCAGTCAACATGGACAAGCTCAAGAAATACTTCGCGTGACTTGGCCTCTTAAAAGAAAAATGCTCGTTAGGTTGAAAATCCCGAAGGGGACGGCCTAGGCAAAAATTAGAGCTTGCACAAGAAAAGAAGCCCGCTAGATTGAAAACCCGAAAGGGCGGTCTAGGCAAAAGAAAGGGTGTGCATAAATTAAAAAAAAAGGAAAAGGGGCCTTGTCTCGCGCGATATTACCCTTCGGCCTGAAACCTTATTTTGTCCTTTTTCTCTCAAAAATGAACTACGTTAGACCTGAGCCTCTTATTTAATTGTTGTAAAAGAGGAACGTAGGCCGCCTTCGGGTTCGGTCTAATCAAATAAATAAATCCAATTTGTCCTTTTATTAATCAAACGCATTTTATTAATGGCAAAAGGGAAATCCTAACCACAACGACTAATTTGCTAAGCTAACGAACTTGAAAAAATACTAATAAAGCAAAACTATTGATCTATCAAAGCAATCTCTTGGTACTCCTTAAGATCTAGCCTTTCATTGACTTGGTAGTAGGGATGGCCAAACCGGACCGGAACCGGACCGGAAAAACCCGAAACCGCCATGAACCGTCACGAAAATCGGAACCGGGGTAACCAGAACTGGTTTGGAGCCGGTCCGGTTAAGGGTCACCAAAATGGTGAACCTGACCGGAAAAAGCCCGGAACAGGACGAAAATTCATTGTTTTTCAATAGAACCGGACCGGAAAAAGCCCGAAACCGGACGAACCGGGGAGAAAACCGGAACCAGATTAACCGGAACCGTGAGCAATCCGGGCCGTTTAAGGGTCATACGTTTTCCAAACCGAAACCGGCGGTTCCGAACCGGAACCGGTTTTGGTCATCCCTACTTGGTAGGCCGGCGGACATGATCACCACCGTCTTCGAAATCCTTCTTGCGCTTTGGGCCCTTCAAAGCAGAACATCCCCCGAGACGATTAAAGATGGACTCTGAAAGCCTCTTGAAGACATTGGGCCTATCTAAAGCTTGCGTCTTTCCAGGCATCCCTTTGCCTCGCCTCTCGTACCAATCCCCATCAAGAAAATCCTGGGTTGGATCGGTCCGTACATTAGCAGGATCAGACTGAGCCTCGCTCCTTCGCAAAATACTGCTAGCTACGAAAGAATACCCTAGCAATGGATGCCGCAGATCATCAATCTTCTCCACACTAGGGTGGCCAGTATGAAGAAACCAATCCAAATACTTGTTTGATAAGAAGACACTTGCATTAAAAGTCCGAAGGTTTGACCAGCGTTTCCGACTAGTTCCTTCGCCCCATGCTTGAGCTAGCACCTGCGCAAACTCCACACCAATATAAGACACACCACGAGAGGCCCCTTCGAAAAGATAAGTGTCCTGCTGCTGACCAAACTGACGGAGCACCCGCTTGGGAAAATAAAAGGAGGAATCTCGCAAACCCGAAAGAACAACCCTGTCAAAACCCTTGGTATTGGCAACATACTTGTTCAATCTCCAATAAGGTGGACACCAAAGGATATCAGCAGTTACAGTCTTCGCAATCAACTCAGCCCACTCATCCATCGAGAGATCCTTGATCAGCAACTTTCGCATATGATATGTGAATGGGGAATATTCCAACGGGGGACCTACCAATTTGAGATGCTCCCTAAGCCAAATAGTCAATAAAAGAGGACTCCCTTGAGTCATGGCACCGGTCTTATGCAACTCATCAAGACCATGTAGGGTTCACCCAAAATTAGCGGAATGATGTTCCTAGAACGTTTCCTAGCTTGCAGAACAATTTCCACCAATTGGGAGTCAACCAAGCCATCCCTGCATGTAAACAAAACATCTCCGAAAAGAGAAAGGGCCAAAAAGTTCCGTTTGTAGACATGAAAGGCGTCATCGTCTGAATCTCCGCTGAATCGCTCAGGAAAAGAAGAACAATCTACCCACATGCGGTGAACCAACTCATAACAAGTATAAAGGGGGATCCCTAGCAATTCATTCAAGGCCTCTGAATGATTCCTATTGTATTTAGGAACAGCAATCTCACCAGTCAAAGGCATATCCAAGATAATGGCAAATTCCTCCACAGTAGGCACCATCTCATTAAGAGAAAAATTGAAGAGATGAACAGAGGGATCCCAAAATCGAGCAGCACCCTGCAAAAGATTCCAATCCGGTTGGAAGTTCTTCAAGGTGAAAAGGATTCTGAATCCGAATTCTGCTATAAACCTATTGCGAGATCGGTTGCGAAACGACCTCACGAAATCTCTTGATGCTTGCTTGAAGGCTTCAATCACTTCAGAAGGCAAAGAAAAAATCATCGACAATCAAGGACGTTGGGGCGATCTCCTTGGAAGCCATGGATCACAGGGTTAAAAAGGAAGACAAGAACTTCACCCTAACAGAATATCTCTAGAGTTTGAAAGGCTAGGATGAGTTATCTGGCCGGACTACAGGGTATTTTTATAGGGAAAACTGACAAAATCCTGTTCGGAGAAGGAAAAGAATTCTGCCTGGGTAGCGTATCTCGCGCGAGATGCCTTGTCCCGCGCGATACATCGCCACGGCAAAAAATCAACATTTTTGTACAAATAACAATCTAGCCCCGACTTGACGAAGCAAGTCTCGAAAAACCTGCACATACAGTTCCCAACATACAGTACAACACCAAATTCAAGCTCAAAATTGTGGCCTAGTGTAAGTACCCAAATCCGAATCGTCAAAATCCGTCAGAAAGTTAACCGAAATCCGTTAACTGGCCCGCTCCAGGTTAACCGAAACTCGTTAAACTCCCCGTTGCCATGCCAATGAGACATCCCGGGACTTCCCCGTGCATCCCGACGTCGAAGCGTACTTAACACGTGTCATCGCACGTAAAAGTACGGCTTTCCCTGAAAAACGCACTTTTCGGCACTTTCCGGGGCATTTCGGACATTTTTCGGACTGTTATTTTAAAAAACGGACAAAACCGGGACCGGGGAACGAACTCCCACGCATTTGGTGAGTCATGGGACATGTGGCAGCCATGCCACAGCCCACCCATCACCCATCAATCAGAAATCAAAGGGAAAAGACTAAAATACCCCTGGTATACAGTCAAAGTCCGGCCGAACTCCCTGTGCACATTTTCTGAAATTGCCAGCAAGCCCCTCAAAATTCCAAAATACCACAAAATCCTAAAAAAAAGTCTAAGTCCGTCCGGACTCTTACTGCAATTTACACCCTATAAATAGAAGTGGCTGTCAAAGCCAAAAGAAAATGAAGAATTTTACCCAAATATCACTCTACCTCACGGCCCAAACTGATTTCACCCCTCCCGAGCTCCCGTTTTGCCTCGATTCGCTTGAAACTTCCGTATTTCGATCAAATACGTCCCTCATCGCTACGAAACACCGTTTCAAACCTCTTTCCGTGCCCCGTACACACCTTCCGAGCCAAAGGAGTTGACCCTAGCTATAGGTATAACTCCCTCTCTCTGATCTCTCGTTTCGTCTCGATTTACGCGCCAATCGCTATAACCGTTCCAAACACCGTTACTGAAATGTAGACGCCTCCGTCTAACGGGGTCCGATACGTTTTAGCCCCTCGATCCTCTTCTCTTTCCGTAAGAGAAGTAATCACGGATTAAAACGGCGTTCCGACCCCGTTCCGTTTACTTTTTCTGTCATTTACCATTCCGGATCGATCGATCCGTTGATCGTCATTTACTTTCTGTCATTTACAATTCCGAGCCGTTTTGGCTCGTTGATCGTCATTTACAACTCCAAGCCATTTGGATCGTCGATCGTCATTTACAATTCCGGATCGTTTGATTCCGTTGATACTGCCTTAAATACTGTCATTTACAAAGTCCGACCCGTTTGGATCGTGATAGTATTTATCTTTCAAAGTTCGAGTCGCAACCCGATTCGTTGATTGCATATCATTTAAAACGCATTTTTCCCGTAAAAATCGTTAACAATGTAATGCCCGGATCAAAACCGGAGTTCGTCCTTCGAACTCTCTTTCAAAAGGCGCGAAATGACGTTTGGCATCCGAACGCTCATCTTTCAAACTAAGAGCCGCTATTTGACATTCAAAATCATTTAATACGTTTTTTCCCGTAAAAATCGTTAACAATGACTCGCCCGGTTCAAAACCAAAAGTTCGTCATTCGAACTCCTTTTCTAACTCAAATCGACGTTTGCCACGCAAACGCTCATTTCCGTCTCAAAACCGACGTTTGTCATTCAAATGATCGCTTTTTCAAAATGTCACCTAATCAACGTTTGACATTCAAACCAAGATTAAGCTTGTCATTCAAGCCCCCATTTCAAAACACACACACACACACACACGATTTCGAGAAAGGTAGAAAGACTCGCCATGCGAGGCGTTTCGGGTGATCTCGTAATACTCTTCCCGAAACGTAACGTGACCTCCGAACCTAACAATATCTTGTACTAAAAAGCTTTTTACTCGTTTTTGCTACCAATAAAAATGACCCCCATTTTCAAAGCCTTTTCCTAAGTTTTTGCTACCAATAAAAACGACACCATTTTCACTAAAGCCTTTTCTCAACGTTTGGGCTCAAAATACAAAAACCGCGTGGCGACTCCTCATTTTTTCCTTCCCATGAAGCGAGGTCTCAGACACCAACCCTCCGCGAAAGACAACCGCGTTTCGCGTCCACGCGAAATCCCTGGTAATTTCAGTTGGCGACTCCGCTGGGGACAGTGATACTTTTTTTCAAAACTACCGTTGTTTTCTAAAAAGCCTTCCGTGGGTCAAACTTTCGTTTACCCTTCCTCATTTTCGTGTGTGTGTTCCTTTAAACCTCGAACGGTTTTTTCAAAGGCATTACATTGACATTTTCCAAAATCATACCATGTTTGTGCGTTCCCATTCATGTTTGGTTTTCATTGCTGTCTTTTGAACTGTGCATCATAATGCTTTAAGACACATTCTGAAAAATCTCTGTTTTACTCAGAAAAAAAAAAAGAATTTTAGTGACATCACACTACGCGCACTTGCTGCCTCGGAACACCGCACTTCACGTGCACTTGCTGCCTCGGTACACTGCACACTACAACCCCTAACCCGGGATGGCCTTATCAGTTGCACCCCGATTGGTCTGCCAGACACCTTTCGGGGGCGCACGGGGTCGTCCCAAACATCCCATCCTAGCCCGTGTAAGCCATGCACTCTTTGTGTCACACTTTGTCCAAAGACCCCGGTTGGTTTTTGGCTTAGCTCGTGTCATAAAGCCTAAGTGTATGTTTTTTACGCCGGGCCCCGCTCCGAGTCAAGCTCGAGAGGTTGAGACCGAAGGTCGTTCCCGACCCGAAGTCTTGAGCTTTTCAGCCTTGACTTTGACGCGGAGCTCTGCCGAAAAATATACCCGAAGGTTCAATGTGACACCGTGTCACCAAACCTCACCATATCCACCGTGCCAGCCACAACTTGGCCAACGCCAAAAGCTAAGGTCCCTCGCGCAAGCGAGTCAGGAGAGGTCATGCCGAAATTGTGGCACGATCCCCACCTTAACTTAAGGACGTTGACTTCGACTGTGGCCCGTGCGTCACATACGTTGAAAGTTTGCGTGATCAGCTAGCCTTAAGTTCACTTTTTCCTTTGTCGGTGGAACTCGCTTGCCTTATAAGACCTCGCTCGGAATAGTCTGTCTCGAGAAAGATGATCTACAAATGGAAACGAGGGGCTTATAAGCGTAGTGACGGGATCCACTGATTAGAGCTCTAGGATTAGTTGCGAAAAAGAAGACCCGCTCTTTTCCAACCGATTAAGACTCTGAGAAAACACGCTTTAAGTAAACATTAATCGGTAACTGCACATTGCACAAGACCGAAACCTTGAGCCAAATACCCTTTTCCGAAGCCTAAACCCTTCCTTTCGTTCCTCGCAGTGAGCGTAAAGTGGTTCCAGTTTCCGGTCGGCGCCTTGCGAGAATCACGATACGGCGTCGTCGGAGCGGTTCTTCGGTTCCCTCGGTTCCCTCGGCCAGAATTTCCGACATGTCTAGTTCACCGAGAAATCGTGACGGGGAAGGACCCCGCCACCGGCAACGTATATGACTTTGGAAGAAGCCATCCGGGCTTGTGAGGTTCACAAGAGGCGTAAAGAAGATCGGCAGAATTTCGTGGTACAGCTTTCCGAATGAGCGTGGTATAGCAGCCTATCCCCGCCGAGGGTACTTTCGTCACGGTCGAGGATGACGATTCCCCAAAACCAGCTTCACCAAACCTTCAATCGGGTTCCTCCCCGCCAACTTACGGATGACTTCCAATCAAGGAAACAAACTCGACCTAGGCTTCACGTTGCTACCTCCCAGGCAACCCCGTCATATTTGGCCACAAGGCTACTCCTATCACTCAATACCACCAGCGCACCGCTGGACCATCCCAGGATGCCAATATCCTTCAATACCCTCCCGGGTTCGTCCCATTGCCTATACACGAATCCCAAAACACCGGGGACAAACCCCGATACAGTTCAGAAAAGGCCCCTATATATCCACATATATCAAGCCTTCCACCTCCAATCACTACCGCTCACGTGGTAGCACCCGGCGCCGAGCCTCACAGTCCACCACTGGACCCAACCTTAGCCTGGATGGTCGAACAGATGAAAGACCTGAAAGCCACCATGAGCAGCTCAAAGCAGGAAACGCTCAAATCCACGGATCCGGGAATGGTCACGCCTCTCCCTGCCAAGTTCAGAATGCCGGAGATGGACCGATTCGACGGAACCGAATGTCCTCAAACGCACGTCGACACCTACGTTCTCGGCATGAGAGCAAAAGGAGCAACCCTCCAGCAAATGGCCGACCACTTCCAGCATACGCTCAAAAGTTCAGCGTTATGATGGTTTCTAAGGGTCAAGCCTGCGGATCGCCACACCTGGGATCAGATCAGTAACATCTTCCTGGAACGGTACCGATCCAATTTAGAGTGGGAAACAAGTCGTGAGGACTTAATCACCACTGAGCAGAAAGCGGATGAAAGTGTTGGGGAATTCTACAAGAGGTGGAGTTGGACACTCTCCGAGATCATGGAGCCACTCTCCAAAGAGGAACAGATGCGGATCTTCAAGTCCCGCTAAGACCTTCCATCGAACTCTCATCGTCATCATTTCTTCCTGCATCTTCGGGCCATGGTCAATGCCGGCTCACGGCCCGAGAAGGATCTCAAGGAAAAGTTGGCTACCGCACGCCCATACGTATACCGCTCGCCAGCTCGCATTCAATCCCACACCGGCCCCGTGAAAGGAAAAAGATACGTATGTCAATTATATCCATCGTGGACAGCACGGGCAACAAAACCCAGCCCCACAAAGCAACAACTCCACTTCGAAGCGCCGCCGTACACTTCGACAAGTTGGACATGCCGCTAAGCAAGATGTTGGAAGGGTTAATCAAGGAAGGTCTCCTTAAACCCGTTGCAAATTACAAACCCAAGAATCCCGTAGCCAATGCGGACAAGAACAAATATTGCGCCTCCCATCAGTATCACGGCCATACCACAGACAACTGTCTGGGGTTACGATACGAAATCCAGAACTTGATAGCAGAAGGCAAAATTGGAGCGTCCCCGTGGGCCCAATACAGTCGGAAACCCCTTTCCGAACAATAACAGTGTGAATTCCATTGAGTGGGTGCCCAAGAAGATTGTCGCAGAGCCAGTTCCTCCGATTCTTCCAGCCGGGTCCTCATCTAATGTCCACATCAGCTACGATGTTTGTGACTGCTCCGCCTGCCTGGAGTACGAATCCCAAGATATGGTCCGAAGCAATCCTCCGAGAAAACAGAAGAAGAAGTCCTCTCAGCAGATGCTGAGAGAAAGATATGAAGCTGGAGACACCAGTGTGGGTACACTCGGAGAGCCATCTGGGAGGTTCGACTACTACGTACTCTACTCTAGCCAGCCCTCCCTTCCTCCAGGCCATGCAGCTTTAGAGCAGACAAGGGTGGAAAAGCCGAAAAGTCCCGCTGAAACCAGAGTTCAGGCCCTAGGACACCGGAATACCTCAGATCTTGGTAATCTTACTGCCAGTCAGAAGCCTAACCCCCCGCGGGATCAGCCAAGATTCAATTTTTCCAGCTTCCGAGCCCGGACCGGCAAGGGAAGATCAAAGTCAGCTTGGCACTCGCACTCGATCAACGTGCTAACCAAGGGCGGAAACCGCCACAAGCAGCCTCAACGCAATCCCGAGGTTCCTGCAAAGGCTTTACCTCGCAAAAGAAAGACAGGAAACGGATGGCTGGATGACTTTCCTTCTACGGATAGAGATGAGATCTACGATTCCCCACTGTATGGCAGTATGATCACGTTCTGTGACGAAGATCTACCGAGAGATGCCTCGGGGCACAATGAAGCTCTGTACATCACTCTCAAGCTCAACACCATATCACTCCCCGGAGTATTGGTAGATAACGGGTCAGCCGTTAATGTTCTCCCTCTCAGCATGATGCGAGCCCTCCTCATCAACGAAAGCCATCTGATTCCGTCAACCTGGACTATCAGGGCCTATGACAGCACGTCTCGTCCCATCCTGGGAACGGTGACTCTGGAACTGTGGTTCGAGACCCAAATGGTGCCAGCAAAATTCCATGTGATGGATATTCCATCCGAGTTCACAGCCCTCTTGGGACGCCCTTGGCTACATCACATGAAAGCCATAGCCTCCACTCTCCATCAGTGTGTTAAGTTCATTAACCGGCAGGGAGATCTTGAAGTCATCCGAGGGGACAGTTTCCTCATAGGAAACGAAGCCGAGACAGTAGCCAAGCGTGCCCGCAGTCAGGCACCGGGGCTACCTCCTTCAAACCGACCAGGGGACTACCGGGGCAAATCTCATCAGAATCCCTCAGAGTCCGGAGATGCTAATTATGTCAACGTACTCGAACAGGCAGACCCTGAAGCAGTCCGATACATCAAGTTCAACTGTCGTTTCCAACATTTGGAGGCAGATTGGAAAGAAACGCTGAACATCGCCATGATGCGGGCACATAAACCCCCAGTCTCCAATCGGAGATTCGTCAGCATTCTTCAAACCAACTCTCTGGCCCCGCCAGGCGAAGAGATCTTCGTGATAAAGGTCAACAAGCATCGTCATTCTCGTTTTGAATGCATGAAAGTCGTATGGGATGTCCTCCATGAGGAACTACCCGCTGCACCTCTCTTCTCCAATGAAGGGCATGATGTTTTTCTAGCAGCTCCAGCAACGCACCCGGACGCAATACGTCCCTACGTTTGGGTTGAGCCGTCAGATGACGACGAATCAGGACTCTCCGGAGTCGAAGATGCGGCAGACCCGCGGGCAGACCTCTGCATTCACATGCTCAGTTTCGAGGATGGAACCCCTTCCGATCAGGTCACCTACGACCAAGGCTCCAATACCATGGAAATTGTCAAGCTCAACGTCCAGTACAGGCAGCTATCCGACAATTGGAAGCAACTGGTTGACACGACGAAGAATCCCTCTGATCAAGTGACTGACGACGACTTCGTCAACATCATCTATTCCAGGTATCCTGATGAGGCCAAGGATCCGGTCCTTATCGTCAGATTCTGCAATGCCAAAGTCACCCTCGACGACTGCCTGCTCATGGTAAACGAGGCCCTGGCCAACCAAGCTCAGAGCTCATCATCACTTCCGAGTACCAGCCCCAGTGGCAACCGGCCCGTGCCGTCAGTCAAGCTTATACCCTCAAGCGCCGCCAAGGCCAAGGGCAACAGCGATGGAGACCAAGCTCCTCACCCCGCTACAAATCAGATCAACCTCGGGAACGCTTCCGGCAGCCACCCCGAAAACATCTGTGAAGGTCTTCCCCGCAAGACAGAGTCAGCTTCCGACATTGGAAATGACCACCTCAGCATCAACATGCTCCAGTTCGATTCTACTCCCAGTCGTCACGGCCCTGGATTCGTACATACCGCGGTGGATCGCTAGCTCTGATAGACTTGGCGATCGAGCGAGATCACGAGACTGTCAACATCGCAGAGTTCAACACCCCCGTGGAACTAGCCGCTCAAGAAAGCCGTCTTTGGGACGAAGACCAAGCTCGAAGGACCTACAGGGACCAAGCCCTTAAAGTGTCACAGGCAGCTTCAGACAGAAAGCTAGAGGCCACTCTGGGCCGGTTCGACCTCGGGGTTTTGCTCACGGCAACTTCCTCGACTACCGTCACTGTTCTCATCCAACCCCCTCGCCACACGAGGGTGAGTCAACGGTCCCGATGACCTAGGAGATGGAACGACACGCGCAGCGAATCCCGGCGCTTACCTCCCGAGGAAAGCAAGTTCTCTGTGAAAGACGGCGACGAAGACGATGAAACTATTCTCTTCCAAGCCGGGCATGAAGTCAACAAAACCGGACTCCCAAGGGTCCTGGGAGGATGGAAACGGATCATTTCCACACTCAAATTGAAAGGCCAACTCAGGGAAGAAGGTCTATTTTAAAACAAGAGGAGGATGGAAATTCATCTCGAGCAACTACTCGGGGAGATTCCACGATCTACGGCATTCGTTTACGAGACGATCGGCGGGTCGGCCACCGATTACATGGGCGAGATGTTCGGGAAGCCGTGTACTCACCTTTCGACATACCCGCTACTCGAATAAAGCGAGAAAAGAAAGCTCTCCCGGTGGAAGTTTATCTAGGCTACCGCATGCGGTTCAAAGAAGCCACTGGCTATTCTCACATGGGAAGAAACGCGGTCATTAACTCTCGACGAGCTCTGCTGCAAGAAAGTTAATACAGGCCAAGAGTGGAGGAAGTTTAGCAAACCATGAGTATCGCCGGACCCAACTCGAGAATGCCTTGAGTATGCTCGGCAAGAAGGAAAGGAGCGCGGTATACCGTGAAGAGATCAAGGAGGCTGTTGCTGAACCTAGAACTCTCCAACCTCCCCGGAGGGTCGGCCAATGCACGGTTCGGCTCAGACGACCATTGTTGTGCAGCGACATTCGAACAAGCTGCGTCAAACCATAGGCTACCTCCCCTTGAGAGGCACCTAAGCCGGTATCACAGGACGAGAATCCGTCAAGGCCGAAGCTTCGGGGAATACATCCACAATCAATGAATTGAGGGAAGACATATGGCCCTATGCTACGAGGAATCCTCCTCTAACTATGGCTCAACTTCGGAGCGGCTGTTCGAAGGAACCAAAGCTGATGTCGGCGTTCTAACCCGATCGGGTCAAATCCATGCATTACCATCCAAGGCCACTAAAAAGCCGGCGGAGCCGAAGCTGCAATCCGGCCGGCCCGAAGACGCAAGTTCCACGAAAGAGGACCCGATCCTCACTCGGCTCAAGCGGACTCGGGCGAACATTTCCCTTTGGTCTCTGCTCACCTCCTCTTATCCTCACAAGCTCAAGCTAGAGGAAAGCACTGGCCCGTACCATGGTCCCCGTGGGCGCTTGACCCCAGATGAAGTCATTCGGATGATCGGCAACATCCACTACGGCAACATTATCACCTTCACGAGATTTGGACCTTCCAAAATTTGGGGCTGATCACAATGAGCCGCTCTACATCCACGATCCAGTGGACGAGCGTCGCCTTCCCGCGTGTTGGTAGACGGAGGTTCGGAATGAATGTCTTGCCCGCCAAGATGATGGACTGCTTGACATCAAGCCCCGATCTGAAGCCTTGATCCACCGTCGAGGCCTATGACTCTACTTCCCGTACGGTTCTCGGAGTTGCTACTCTTAACATTTGGTTCGGCAAGCGGATGATCCCCACCGAATTCCAAGTATTGGACATTCCAATCACTTTCACGGCCATCTGGGGCGTCCTGGCTGCATCAAATCAATGGCGTGGCATCCGCCCTTCATCGGTGCCTCAAGTTCATGCAAGGCAACGAGCTAACCACGATCTACGGCGACGGTGTCACCACAGGGGACCGGCACCAACGACATTCCGGTGTTAGAAATCAAGCATAATGACGACATGGCATTAAGCTGGATTCACTCACGGAGACCTCCAAGATCCAAATATGCAACGTGGACCTTCCACTATCTCACGACCAGATTCCTCCCGCCATGAAGATGATGAAACTCATGAACTTCATCCCGGGGTGGGGCTCGGCAAAAGGTTACAAGGCCAACACCAAGTCATTGAAGTCGAGACCACACCACGGTCCGGGGGCTTGGCTACGTGCCAACACCGGGCGACATCAAGGAAGACAAAAGGCTCGCCCGCACCAAGGCGGCGGCCCGCAAAAGGGGAACCTCAGACGGCACACCCAATCTCGGCCTTACGGCTTTGACCTCGCTCATTTACTTCACCAAGGGAACCAACAGCGAGGGGACCAGGGAGCAAGCAGCGGCGGGCAGAACAGCCGGGCGAGGCCAAGCGGTGGAGCGATGAAGATGAGAAAGAAGCGAGGATAGTCGGCACGAGACTACGAAAGAATGGAACGGCTAGCACGGGACCTCAAGCGTTTGAGAGGACTCAAAGCTAATCCGATTAGGGGAGCGTTCCTCGACATCACGGCTCTACCTGGACCAGCTGCCACCACGGTCCGGCCACGAGTACACATTGAGGAATCCCGACTTGGAAGAGCAACTCAAGGTACTCTCCATGGGAAACAAATTGTTCGGATCGGCCCAGAGGCCACATTCGAGACGGTAACTCCAAAGCGAAGGAACCGGGAATTCATAGAAGACGCTCTCGGTGGACCGGCTCTCTGAGTCTCTTTGAAGAAGTCATGGAGGTGCCGAACTGATTGACTGGGCTCAGAAAATAGCATGATTGCCATGGTTGGGACGGCGAAGCCAAGCCTCTCGATCCCCGAACCCTCATCAAGCATCCGGCAATGCCCTTTGAAGAAGCTGGGTAACTTTCACCGGACGAGGGCAAGCCGAGCGGGCTGGAAGACAAGGCTGGGCCCGCACCCACATCTCCCTAAACCCGGTCTCAAACCCTGCGAGGTCGGTCCTTGTCGAGTCCGAGTCCTGCGAGTCATCCAATGGCCTTACGCCGGAGGACCATGATAATGTAGCCAACCATGTATTTCCGTTCTTGCTTAATGAAAAGTCGACCTTTCGGAGTATCCTCTCATTGCCACTTTAACAAGCGATAAGTTAACAAACAACTTAAAAGACGTTAATAATTCAATTGATAAAGAAGCGAGACACATTAAATGAACAATACATTAGAGAAGTTCTCGAGCGTGTAGTCGACCAAGAGGACAACCGGGCCCAAGGCTGCCGAAGAGGTTATGACCAAAGTGAACACAGGGTCGGTGCAAGAGCCTAAAGAGACACAAGTGGGCGGTTTCTTCGCCGATGCGAGAAAAGAAGCCACGATAAGCCTCCTCGGGAGTATGTTGACGTGTTCGCACTGGTCATACCGGGACATGCCGGGACTCGATCCCTCGATCGTAGAGCACGGGAATTCCCACGGATCCCGAATCGAGGCACATCAAACGAAGGCTGCGCAAGATCAAGCGAGTGGTCCTTGCAAGTTAAAGAAGAAATTGAGAAGATGCTCAGAGTTGGTTTCATCGAGTGATTGAGTACCCGACTTGGCTCTCCAACATCGTGACGGTCACGAGGCCAATGGAAAGGTCGAGATCTTTGCGTGGATTTCGGGGATCTCAACAAGGCCAGCCCTAAAGATGATTTCCCCTTTGCCTAACATCGACATCTTTGGTCGACACCACGGCAAATTTCGAAGTAAAGTCCTTCGTGGACGGGTTATTTGGATACAACCGAGATCAAGATGTCGAGGAGGATCAAGCCAAGGCGCCTTCACCACTCAGTGGGGACATGCATTACACGGTCATGCCGTTCGGTCGAAAAGCATGGGGCTACTTACCGGCGGGCTGCACGGCCCTCTTCCATGACATGATTCACAAAGAAATCGAAGTATATGTCGACGACATGATCATCCACTCCAGGAGGATCGAGACATGCGGCACATGACGGATGCGAGAAAGTTCTTCAACAGACTCGAAAAGCACTCCATGAGATTGAACCTGCGAAGTGCACCTTCGGCGTCAAGCGCGGCAAGGTGCTTGGGGTACATGGTTACGAAAGAGGTATCGAAGCCGATCCCAGAAAATCAAGGCCATCATCGATATGAAGCCACCTCGAGACTTTAACGAAGTGAAAAGCTTCATGGGAAGACTTGATTACATCGATCGCTTCATCAACCGGTTGACATCTCTCTGCGAGCCCATGTTCAAAGCTGATGAAAAAGAATGCCGACATCAAATGGGACTCAGAGTGCCAAACGGCTTTTGAGAAGATCAAGACCTACTTGGTGAATCCCCCAATTACGTGCCCGCCACATGAAGACAAGCCACTACTCCTGTATCGACGATAACGAACACGTCAATCGGAGCAATGCGGCACAAGAACGAGAAAAGATTCCAAGGTTGAGCATGCAATCTACTTCGTAAGCCGGAAGCTTCAAGGAAGTGAACTCGGCTACTCGGCATTAGAGAAAACTTGTACCGCCTTGGTATGGGTAGTCGGGAAAGCGAAACACTACATGCGGTCACATTCGGTGCTCCTGGTCTCCAAAATGGACCCCGTCAGATATCTCTTTGACAAGCCGTCCTGTCAATGCGACTAGCCAAGTGGTCATTCTTCTGGCTGAGTTCGACATCAAGTACATGGTCGAAGAAAATCAACAAGAGGGCGAGTAATGGCGGATCGGTGGCCGACTTCCCAAGCGGTGAACCTAAGGGTCACGATCCGCAATTTCGGACGACGGAATCTTTTCACTCGACGGCGCAAACCGCGCGGCAGCTCTTCTTCGATGGGGCAGCCAACAAGAAGGGAATGGTATTGGAATGCTCCTTGTCGATCCCAAGGGCGAGCACACTCCCATAGCCATCAAGTTGAATTTTGAAACGACCAACAATGCGGCGAGAATCTGAAGCACGTGCGGGCCCAGGTCAGGAAGCCGCCCTCGAGCGCAACATCTCGGAAGCTGGATGTGTATGGAGACTCGGCATTGATCATCAATCAAGTGTCCAACAAATGGAAGACGGTAGATTACGGCCTTGAAGTACCACGCGTACATGGAGGAGCTCATTGCTCGGTTCAAGGACATCTCTTTTCACTATTTGCCAAGAGACGAGGAACCGCCGCGAGCATGCCACAGCAACCCTCGCCTCTCTTGTCGAAATTCCCGATGGGAAAGCGGTAAAACCCCTCGAGAATAGGCGGACGGGAAACACCCGCCTATTCTTTGTGAGATCGAAATAAAAAAGGAAACGATCGACGAACCACTGGTACAATCAAATTTACCGGTACCTCCAAAGCGGAGAAGCTTCCTTCACAAATGAAGATGGAAAATACAAAGAAGGGATCAAAGCCAAAAACATGATGGCATTAAAATGCTGGCATCCCATTTCGTCATTAAGGGGTATGTTGTACAAGAAGCGCCACCAAGGGCCACTCCTTCGGTGTGTAAACAAAGAAAAAGCCGGCGAGCTAATGAGCGAAGTTCCGCAGCCGGAACTGCGGTCCGCGTGAACGCCCAGAGCATTGACACGAGATCATTCTCCGTATGGGATACTATTGGATATCAATGGAAACTTGAGCTGCATCCGGTTCGTCAGAAGGCTGCGACAAATGTCAACGGTTCTCCAACCTCAATCACATCCCTCCTCATGAACTCTATTGCATGACTACACCATGGCCTTTCGCCACATGGGGAATCGACGTCATCGGCAAGATCACTCCACCGAGGGAGCAATGGTCACGAGTTCATTCTAGTCGCGATCGACTACTTCACCAAATGGGTAGAAGCCGGATCGTACAAGGTGCGAATTCTAAGAAGGTGGCCGAGTTCATCCGAGAGAACATCATGTGCCGATACGGAGTGCCCAGCGAGATCATATCCGACAATGGGACTCACTTGAAGGAGATTGTGACCAACTTCGACCGAATTCGAGTCACACGTCACAAGTCTTCTCCTTACGGACCACAAACCAATGGTGCGGTAGAGGCGACCAACAAGACTCTCGCCATGATAATCGGAAAGATGACAACCGAGAGGTCGGGCCCGGCCCGAAAAGCTACATTTAGCCCTGCAGGGATACGGAACATCGGTCGAGAACCGCCACGGGGAGACTCCGTTCGCGCTTACCTACGGAATGGAAGCAATGTTGCCCGTGGAATTGGAAATTCCATCCCTCCGAGTCCTCTTGGAAAATGGGATCAATGAAGTCGAATGGCTACGGAGCCGTCACGACGAACTTGCTCTACTCGACGAGCGCGGGTTGAAAGCCATGGAGCACACTCGAGCCTACCGGAGCGAGAATGGCCCGAGCATTCGATAAGAAAGTCAAGATCCGAGACATCGAGAGAAGGCGACTTGGTGCTAAAGGAAAAGCCTCCTACGCGGACCAATCCCCTCGGAAAGTGGGAGCCTACTGGATAGGACCGTTCGTGGTACAAAGAATCTTCTCGGAGGAGCCATGAAGCTAGCGAGATTTGGACGGAAACCCTTTCGTTAACCCGTGAACGGAAGCAAGCTCCGCAGATACTTCGTTTGAGGAAGAGCACGAGTCAACTCACCTTCCCCATACACCGTCCCCTCGGTAAAATTAAAAAGTGCTAAAGAGTAATACCCATTGGATACATTCCGCTAATGATCCGAGGGTAAAAACGAGTCGCACTTCTTTTGTCTTTGCTTTTCTCAAAATTCACCTAAAGTGTCGAACTACGGTGACTGAGCCCCTTAGTCCAATTGTAAAAGGGGAACGTAGGCGACCATCATTGGTTCGGTCTAAAATACAAAAAAAATACAATAAGCATCAATTGCTTGTGTTTCGAAAAACTTTTTTCATTTAACCTACAAATTCATTACGGTTAAAACATTCTTTGATGAGTTCAAGCACGGTCAACTCTTGACTCGCTACACGCTAGCAAAACTACAATAAAACATTAATCAATTAATGTATACGCAATGACAGTGGGTGGATACTGCGGGACGGCAAGGTCAACCTAGTTTCCGTACTAGGTCCTTCATCCTTCTTCCCCTTCCCTTTCCCGCGACGAGTGTTCTTCACCTTCCACAGGAAATATTCCGGTAGGCCTTCTACGGCTCGGGGACTCTTCCCGACGCCTCGCGTCAACCACTGTGGCTGTCAACGCGGCCCCTTCTCTAGCTCGTCTCGAGCGCCTCGCTTCGAGCCATCATAACGGTGCTTTGATTGGCCTCCCGATCGGCATTGGTCTCATAATCAGCCGTGGCATCGCCGGTACGATTCCTAGGGTTAGCCCTTGCTTCGGTCCTCCTCAAGGTCGGCGTCCCGGGTGATCGGCACCCAACGGCTCACTCCGTCTCCACAAGATAGCCATCTGTGTCTCCCCATACACTCTTCGTACCGGTTCGAATCTTTGCGTCGACGAGAACGGTGCCCTCTCTTCGGTGAAAGAGAACCACAGCGGGAAAGGACGTGTATTGCCACCACCGCGTGAGCGGCAATAGCGTCGAAGGATCTTCCATCGGCGGAGATCCCACCTCAGGTAGCGGCATAACTCAAATCCGTCGGTGGCACTGCTCCGGCCCGTCTTTGTCGCGGAACCAACGATGGAATGTAGAAAGACGTGCGAGACGGCCAGGCACTCGACAGCAATAGACCCTCTGAGCGGTCCGACAAGTCTGTAACTTCCAATGGGGAACCCACCATCGCAAGTGATGCGTGCGGAGTGCGGCCATCGAGCTCCGGCTCGGCTGATCGCCCCTATCACCGGAAGGACGTCGAGAGAAAGACCCAGCGTCACAAGACATTGGCACCTCGGGCATCATCTGCGGTCTCTCCCTTAACCACATGGTAAGCATAGCGGGACTCCCTCCCCACATGTATCGGCTACCGGTCGCCATCCGACCTATGCCCGAGGAACGTCTCGCCCAAGACCAACGGCACGATGTCTCCCCGCTCAGTCTTTGCCTCACCGGGTCGATTACCTTTGTGATGGCACACACCCGAGAGACGTGAATGTGAACGAGTAGCAATCGCGCACTAGAGCAAACGCGTCCCACGCAAAGACGCTCCCCTCGGCTCGGAAAATCTTTCGGGCGGTCCCGAAATGTCAACATAATCGGTATTCGGTATCGGCATCCCGTATGCTTCTCCAGTAGAGATACCAAGCAAAGACACTAGCTTCTCAACGGTGGCCATGCCACCGGCATACGGAAGAACTAGGCTGTTCCGTCTCGGGTCCTCGAGAATGGCCCGGAAATCTTCGAATGTAGGAGTGATTTCGTTGTACGAAAAGTTGTACACGTTCCTCCGTGCGTCCCCGAAACCGAGGCCGTTGCTCTCAAAAGATCCCAATCGGCATGAGCTCCTTCAAAGCCCAAACGAGATTTCATCCCGTAACAACCTTCAAAAAACCCCTTGTTACGCCTCGTGTGGTTCCGTACCCACGAAAGTTTTCCAAGTATCGCTCTTGCATCCGAGATGACAACTTAGGAAAGGGAGCCATGACAGAAAGTGAAGAAAAGCCTTAAGAATTGGAAAGGAATTCAGCCAAATGATCGAAACAAAGGTGTAGTCTTTACAAATTGCAAAGCTGAAACTGCAATTTAAAGGAATGCTGGAAATTCAATCCTAGTCGCCGGACTCTCCTTATGATTGACCCGGTCAACTCTGCGTGTTGCTCCCAAATTGGAAGCAATTCCAAACAATCCCCTATTCACACCTTTATGAAACCAACGTGCGCCTGGTTTCATTCAATCAATATCCAATATCCCTTCCGCCCCAGGGCTTGTGTATACAGTGCAGTTAATTAAATATTAGTGCATATAGGCTTAAATTTTGACCCGTTCAATTTTTAATGCATGTTTCATTTTATTTATTTTTGATTAACCTACTTGCTTATTTGTCGAAAATAAAAGAACGTAATCACTAAATGGAAGTGCGAAATACGGAGTTCCGCCCGGGCGCCTTTTCGAATACGGTTCAAATCAAATCGTTCCGGACGATACATGCATTTTGTCTAAAAAAAGAGAGAAAAAAAAAAAAGGAGGACTACTCGAGTCACGCTCGTCATCCAGAGCACTCGACGCCTTGCTCACGCCAAATCTTGCTGCCGCTGATCCGTCGCAAACAAGAAGTCGCCCAAATTCCTCCCGGGGCGGGAATATGCAAAAAGGCCTCCTCGGCGTATGCGAACTCGAGGACTCTCCCCTCTCGTGCCCGAGTGCGAAGAAGAAGGAGCTCCAAACCCGGCCATTCCGCTCGTGCGGGCGAGCCAAATCCTTGTGCGAAAGTCCTCCCCACCGAGTTTGTGCGGAGCGGGGGCGAACCTGCTCGGCCTAGACGGCCTCGGCTCGTGGACATCCACGCGCCTCAGGGAACTGCACCGCGTGAACTCCATGAGCCTCCTAGCGTAAGCGGCCCACCCGTCCGCGGCCTCGTAGCTTCGTTGTATGCGTGCGGCCGGACACTGCGAACCCGAGAGGTCGTCGGAAGACGAGACGAGAAAGTACGAGATGCAACATTTGCGAGAATACTACTAT